>CM059565.1:65800713-66285713 GCA_030386875.1 Morinoia aosen | reverse complement strand
CCTCGTGCTGTAGCTGTTCCGTCTCCCCACCAAGTGCAGTCTCCGCACCCTGTCGTGTCGGGCAGCGCCGGGCCCCCTGACAACGTGCTCATGGGCCAGCCGCAGGGTGGCGGCGGTGCACCCCAACAAGTTTTAGTTGCTCCTCAGCAAACGGCGGGTGATGCAGACGCGCCGGACATGACTCCTCAAGACCAACTGTCCAAGCTTGTCGACACCTTATAGTACACCTCAGCCTAGCTTCCCCCTCCTCCCTTTTAGCTGTACATACACCTCACAGAAAATTCTTATGCGATTTCTAATTTGTATATAGTCACTGTAATTATTTTGATGCGATTCTCAAACTTCAATTGTGATTTGTTATATTGATTGCAGTGCTATCTGCATGATTTATATATATTATAAATATATATATACATGTTAAGCTTCATTGAAGTAATGTATATAGTTTGCGATACCTAATTAATGTAAAGTGTATGTACCTCGGGGGTTTTTCTTACGACTATTGTTTTATATTGGCTACAGTGGGAGGTGGATATTTTGTTGTTGCTCGACACTGCTGTTCGTGATCTCTGTCGCTATTTAGTGCCTATGACCGTAAGTCATGGTTCTCTATAAATGCTACAAACTTGGCTCTTCGTTTGTCTCTGTCTTCTTTAGCTACGCCTATTATTTATTTTAATTTGCAACGATTCGCCGTGTAATAGTTGTTTTTAAGAGCTCGTACTTCATGGACGTTTGTATCTGTGTAGATGATACCTTGTGTAATTGATGAATGCTGTTCTCGTAATGTGTATTGGCTCTGTCTGTCATCCATGAGTCCATGCTTTGCTACTACCGTGCGGCGCAGAGCTGAGCAGCCTCAACTCGGCTCCTATGAGTGCTCGCTCACATCTCCTTTGTTGTTGTTGAGACAAGTCTGCTGCTTTTCTCGGCCTCACATGTGCAGGGGTCTCCTTGCTGAAAATCTGGGCGGGACATTTTCGAGGGGGATCCGATGTGGCTGTTCTGAACACAATTCCTTCTTTGTATTACATTATCATCTCCCTAAATTCTCGAGTGGTTCTTCCTCTGAACGCTCTTTATTTTGGAAGTTGTTACGCTAAGATATGTTGATGAAAAAATTGGGTGTTTCACCCTAACGATTATGTCGGTGGAACATTGAAGAAATACGCTGAAATTCTTTAGGGTCATGGGCTTCCGTTTATGTGACGGCGTCCAGTTTTAACCCTGGAACACAAACCCTATTCCCATGTGACTCTGTGTACTCACGGCCTTGAAATTACTCAGGGTTTGTGTTCCAGGGTTAAATTCGGCCATATTGGTCAACTTTTAAGTGCATTTAACATTCACTTTTTTTAGATTTACGGGATACTTTTCCAAACATTGGGTGTGTTTTATGAAATTCGGGTGAATGAAGGACTTTGTGGTATAGTTTGCCTATAGTCTGGAGACCCCTGCTTCTACACTGCCGTTCTTCCTCATGCTGACTGTGAAAGAGAGGAAGAGAGAGACGAGGAATTTTTTTATTTTACTTGCGTGCATTTTTACGGGCAAAACTGGAATGGTTGTTTCTGCTCAATCAAACTAGCATTATGATGATCGTCGTAATTTCCAATACCTGATGCTGTTTGAATTCATGACGAAAGGCTTCACAATTTCTTGACCAGAAACTCATTGATGGTTTAACAGGAGATTGGAAGCTCAGTTTCTTCCTTACACAGTTCAATCACCGTCAATTTTGGTAAGGTCTCATTCTCTGTGAATCGAATCAAGGACAAAGAGCCTTGGCATTTGGCGGCTCTGCCCTGCGTCTAGGGTTTAATTAATTTGATACAGTTGTATCTGAAATATTTTTTAATTGATAAATTGCACTACTTTTCTCCATGTTTTATTTAAACTTGAGATTGGTAGGTAGTGTAATTCGAAGCAGTTCTCAACTTACTCCTCCTCTCGATCTGTCAGCTTTGAACGTATCTCATGCTCGAATTTTAATTGTTTTTCTTTTGTTATCTCTCTGTTGACCAATGAGGAAGTGTTGAATCAGAGGATTTGATTATTTTATAATAAACACTAAAAAATATTCCAGCCAAATTCTTAACCTTTTTTTCATTTGTGTTTGCGCTCTCACCAGCATTCTATATTACAGATGACTTGAATCGTGTTTTAATGACAACAGTTTTGAACATTCCTGTGGCACGGTTTTATTTGACGATAACGGGAGTTGATACGGAAATTATAAAAGATAAAATCCATGGCATTCATCGGGATCTTCACTGTTCCCTTTACCAGGTTTACTGCTAGCAAAGAATTGATTTAGCTAGTCTGATGAAAAGAACAAAGTCAGACAAGGATGGAGACTAGACTGTCTCCTGGCGAGCCAGTACTCGACACCTTGTCGTGCTGGCGCCGGTGCAATGTCAATTGCTTTTTCCTTTATCTTGAACGCGTCAACTGCCTATTGGGACACGCTCCCTGGAGGAATTTGTGAGATCTTGAGCTGAAAGTGTGGTAGGCCTTCTTTTTGTTGAAATTAAATGATTTTTGTTTTGTTAAGGACCACCTTTTTTCGGTTCACTACTGTCCTGTTTTTCAGCACCTCTGACTTTCTTCTTCAACTTTTATTCTTATTTCATGAACTTCTTTCCCATCTTACTGTTTCTATGCCCCTTCTGCATAGATTCCTCATTTTCTTATCTCCATACTAAATGGTGCCTTCCTCCTTCCTCTCTTCGATACGCTCTATTTTTGCAGCGGTTAGGGAGGCTTAAACTAACTTATAATCTAATCTAATCTAAATGGTGCCTTCCTCCTTCCTCTCTTCGATACGCTCTATTTTTGCAGCGGTTAGGGAGGCTTAAACTAACTTATAATCTAATCTAATCTAATCTTTAGTTTTGTTAGGGACCATCTTCTCTCGGTTCACTGCTGTCCTGTCTTCAACACCTCTGATTGTCTTCAACTTTTATCTTGTTTCATACTCTTCCTTCCTATCTTACTGTTTCTATGCGCACGGGATTCTGTACGGGAACACCCCTAGTGCATAGATTCCGCTTTCCCTTAACTCCATACTAAACAGTGCCTTCATCCTTCCTGTCTTTTGAACATCTTTGCTGTGGTAACGGCGTTCATAATAATCAGTCAATCACCACCCGCCTTTATAACTATGACTGCACCAACTTCGGAGAATTCAAACAGGGCTAATTGAAAAACTATATCATCAAAAATGTTGAACCAGCCAATTGGATAAAAAGTCGTAACAGCAATGCGAAAGCAATACTACTGACTTTCAGAGATATCAACGTCCCAAGACTGCAGGTGTAGGATATATGAATGCTTCGACCGCCCTATGAAGTGTAAAAAGTGTTGAGAATACAACCACACAGCTAAAAGATGTACCAGTGAAGAGATCGTGCGCGGAAAATTTGCATCTATAGACCACGAAGCATCTAATTGCTCGGAAAACAACTTGACTTGCCACCACTGCGGGAATGACTACAAAACTGGAGACCGAAAAGGCTCAGAACAACGCCAGCAACAAGTAATAATTTCTATCCGTACTAAACAAAATGTCTCAGAAGAGCAATCCATGATAATATACCGCAAACGATCTCCACGACTCGGACAAAACTACGCACAAATAACTAGAAATCACAACCAATAAAATAGAAATCACAACCAATAAAATACCTAAAATACCAACACCCCAACTCCCCATAGCGACTACCAAAAATCAAACCGCCACCGAACAAAATGCGAATACCCCATTCCGTAACAAATCCGGTACAACTACTTACACAGATCATACGTCAAAAACTCGACCACCACAAGCCTCACAACACGATCACGAAACATGTGAAAAGAGATACTCTGCATTAAACCCCGCCCAACGCAATCGCGCAAACCCACAATTAATATCGAAACTTCAGCTGAAAGTTCTGAAAATGATAAAAGATGGCACAAGCGAATACAATCCTATTATGAGACAAGAAGCCAGACGAATATTTAACGAATTCAAACCTCCACCAAATCAGCAGAAGCCCTCCAAAACTCAAACCAAGAAACGATCAAGATCACGGTCCCCCTCCCACAGCCGCAACAGACACGATAAACGACAGAATTTTGTGGACAGGAAACGACCACACTCCCACGACTCAAGGATTAGAGATAGATCACCCAGAAGAAAGTAACTTGCAGTACGACCGAAAAACAAAACCAAATCCAACACCCCTCATGGCTAACATAGGAATCCTGCAGTGGAACTGCCTAGGCATAGGGGGAAAAATGACCATATGGAAAAAATAAATAACCACGAACCCAGTATAATTGCACTGAAAGAAACCAAACTATGGGAAAGTTGCCCGTTTAGAATCAAAGGCTACAGTAATGTTCGACGACACGGTCACTATAACAGAACCCTGATGGAAAGAAAGAAAGATAGTCTGCTCACTATTTGCAATGAAATGCCACCCAACAGACGAAATTGTCTCCAACTTTGTAATTACCACAAAGTCTGAAGCCAACACGGAAACCCCGCCTTCAATTATCCGGTAACGTCAAGTGGTCGACTACTCTTCCAAAATAGAAAAAAACCCTCAAAATTCCTTATCAAAATGCGAATGCTCATAGAAAAATTTGACCTGCGAAAACACAAATTAAACCAGGCTTTTCAAATCGACTATTGAATAATAATACTTCTACATGAGCATTGATGAAACCAACCATAAATACAGAACTAACCCTTAGCCCTGCAAGATCTCAGCCTCTTAAGCAATCAACTCGCGAGGCCGGCCTTGATCCTGGGAGACGTCAATGCCAAGCACATACTTTGGGGAAACGCCCGGAGCGATCGTCGAGGTGAAATTGTGGAGGACTTCATCGTCGCTTCTGATTTTTGTCTTCTGAACACCGGAGCCCCCACGCATTTTCACGTGCAGACTGGGACTTCCTCCGCCATCGACCTGAGTCTTTGCACTCCCGACATCCTTTCCGAATTTCAGTGGTCCGTGAGTAGCGATGCACACGGTAGTGATCATTACCCCGTCTTAATGCACTCGGTCCAAAACCAGCAGATGCTGATAGAACCAAGGTTTAACTTCAAAAAGGCCAACTGGAGAAACTTTGGAGCGCTGACGACAATGGAGGACCCAAATGAAGCTCATGGCGTAGATGAATTGGTTGACAGCTTTGTGAGTGCAATGCACGAAGCCGCCAACAGTGCTATTCCAAAGTCTAAAGGCGGTTGCCCAGTGCACCGCGTCCCGTGGTGGAACAATGACTGCCAGGCCGCTAATATCGAGAGGAAACGCGCATTGCGACGATACCAAAGAACAAAAGAACTAGCCGACAAGATCGCATACAATCGGGCTAGAGCGCGAGCTCAGATTATAAAAGACGTCGCCCGTAAGGTATCGTGGCAGAAATACGTCTCCACTCTCAACAGCGATACTCCTATGGCCAAGGTATGGCAGCGAGTAAATAAAATGAGGGGAAAATGCAGTTATCGACGGCCGTGCCTAGAAGTTAATGGCGTTCTCACCTCAGACCCGGAGTGCGTGGCAGAAGCACTGGCCCGAAGCTTTTATAGTGTCAGTAGCGGACGACTCTACTCTCCTGCCTTTACAGTGCTGAAACAGCAACAGGAGCAGCAGCAGTTGGACTTCTCAACAAACTCCACCTACTCTTATAATGACCCCCTTACAATGGTTGAATTTTACAACGCCCTGAAGAAATGTAAAAATACCGCTCCCGGACCAGATGGTATCCATTACCGGATGTTGAAGAAAATGCATACTACAGCCATTAAATTCTTGCTATATATTTTCAATAAAATCTGGATCACGCATACATATCCTCAACAATGGCGCACATCATTAATCATGGCTTTTGAAAAACCCAACAAACCTCCATCCAACCCTGACAACTACCGACCCATTGCCCTAACTAGTTGCCTTGGAAAATTGATGGAGAAAATGGTCAATGCGCGACTCACCAGATGGTTAGAGGCGGAGGAGCTACTGAACCCTGTCCAATTTGGCAGTCGGCAGCTTCGAGGGACCACAGACGCTCTGCTCCGCTTACAGAACCACCTGGTGGCCAACCTTGCCGAGCGTCGCCGAACCATGTGTCTTTTCTTTGATATGCATAAAGCTTATGACACCGTGTGGAGATATGGAATACTTAAGACACTACATGAGTATGGACTCCGTGGTAACATGGCCCTGTATATTCGAGAATTTCTTGGTGAAAGAACTTTCCGCGTTAAGGTCGGTGGCACCCTCTCTTCCTCGCAGTTGCAGTGCGAAGGTTTACCGCAGGGCAGTGTTATGAGCTGCACACTGTTTAGTGTCGCCTTAAATGGTATCACCTCCACCTTGCCTCCCGGAACGGTTGCCTCCTTATATGTGGACGACTTTATGGTATACTCTTCATCAACACATCTTCCGGCTCTGACGCGAAGAATGCAATTAGCCATCAATAACGCTAATAAGTGGGCTCAGGAACATGGCTTCAACTTTTCACCCGAAAAAACCGTTGGACTTTACTTCCAGGGCCGTGGCCGTAGTGATCCCCCACAGCTCACACTGCAGGGAAGACAAGTGAGTTTCTCACACAGCGCCAAGTTTCTGGGGGTGACGCTTGATGACAGGCTCTCTTGGAAGCCCTACCTAGCCACCCTCAAGGCTGACTGCGTCAGAAGGCTGAACTTGCTAAAAAGCCTGGCCGGCCTGACGTGGGGGGCTGACAGAATGACCCTACTGAGACTATATCGTACTCTTATTAGAAGCAAAATAGACTACGGCTGCATAGTGTATCAATATGCTAAGGCGACTTCACTTTCGAAGCTGGACCCTGTGCATCATGCTGCTATCAGAATCTGCACTGGCGCGTTTAGGTCGTCCCCTTCCAGCAGCTTGTGTGTGGAGAGCGGTGAACCTCCTTTACGGCACCGACGTGTGCAGCTGACCCTTCAGTACTTGGCGCGGTTGGAACAAGTCCCCTTGTCTCCTGCATGGACCAGCGTGCATGCGCCACTAGGCCGACATTTGCCTTTCCCTTACTTTCTGCCCTCATCGGAAGATTATTCGGCAGTCGTGGCTGCAATGCAGCTGAGGCCAATGAGAATACAACCAGTGTTCTTGGAAAGTTTTCCCACGTGGCGTGTCCCAATCGGGAGTTTTTGTCCGGGATGTCAAATGCCTAAGAAGGATTCTATGCCTACACACATACTAAAGGGGATCTTTTTGGACCATATTGCCGAAAAACATGCCCGTGCGATGAAGTTCTATACCGACGGCTCAAAGGTGGGAGACGCTGTAGGGTGTGCCGCTGTGTCGGGGGAGCTGGTGAGCGCCAAGAGATTGCTCCCAGAGTCGTCCATTTTCACTGCGGAACTTTACGGTGTGTTGGAGGCCCTCCGACTAATTAAACATTGTGTGTATGATACTTTTGCTATTTTTGTGGATTCAAAAAGTGTGGTGGAGGCCACTCGAGAGCATAATAGCACCCATCCGCTCGTTGGTGAGATCGTCATGAACTTAATAAATTTAACACGTGAGCGTAAATCTGTGACGTTGTGCTGGGTGCCCGGCCACGTAGGAGTGTCTGGCAATGAAAGAGCTGACCAGGAGGCTAAACGGGCCGCAGAGGCAAACGAGGAGACTCTAAATCTGATGGTTCTTTTCCGAGATTATTACCCTCGGATCAAAGCGGCAGTGAGAGAACGATGGCAGCATGAATGGGACAACGCTGCTAACGATAACAATAAATTAAGAAGCATTAAACCCACTATACGTGAGTGGATATCGTCCAGTTGTCGTGGTCGCCGGTTAGAGGTGATGCTTTGTCGCCTCCGTATTGGCCATACGCGGCTAACACACGGGCACCTGATGGAGCGGCTACCACAGCCGCAGTGCGAACGGTGTCGTGTGCCTTTGACTGTAAAGCACTTCCTCGCGGAGTGTCCCCTGAATGCTGTTGCCAGGAATCTGCATTTTCCGCACCTTCGCGAGTGTGCACAGGATGTTTTGACTGGAATACTTGGGGAGGCTGAGCGGTCAACTTATAATGTGACAGCGCTGCAGTCGTTTATTGAAGCGTGTAATCTGTCTTCAAAAATCTAGCCTGAAGATTCTACGCATGGTAATGCGATGTAAACACTGAACTGTAAAATGGCCGGGCGCGCTGCGCAATGCCCCTGGGGGTTTCAGCGCGGGTAAGGCGCCCGGCCATAATTGGGTGGGCAGCTGAGACCCCCATTAGGGGGTTAGGCTGTTGCTCAATGTGCAAACTGTGCATGTACCTTAAGATGATTGTATGAACTGATTGAACCCTAAGCATGAGGAGTATGGTATTGAACTAGCAGCTCCTTTATTACTGCCGCTGCTACTACTATTACTGTCACCAATGAAATCAAGTGTTGTTCAGATCACGCTCGTGGCTGTCGCGTCTTTGTTTGTTTAATAGTTGCTGTGACTTACGGTGCGATGTTTGTGGCAGTAAGACCTCGAAATTTGAGAAGTGGAGACAACCTGAATTGCGAGACCTTCGGCGCGACATAGTGCAGGCACTGAAGCGCTAGCAAATTGATGTTGTTACTACTACTACTACTGATGAAAAGAACAAAGTCAGACAAGGATGGAGACTAGACTGTCTCCTGGCGAGCCAGTACTCGACACCTTGTCGTGCTGGCGCCGGTGCAATGTCAATTGCTTTTTCCTTTATCTTGAACGCGTCAACTGCCTATTGGGACACGCTCCCTGGAGGAATTTGTGAGATCTTGAGCTGAAAGTGTGGTAGGCCTTCTTTTTGTTGAAATTAAATGATTTTTGTTTTGTTAAGGACCACCTTTTTTCGGTTCACTACTGTCCTGTTTTTCAGCACCTCTGACTTTCTTCTTCAACTTTTATCTTATTTCATGAACTTCTTTCCCATCTTACTGTTTCTATGCCCTTTCTGCATAGATTCCTCATTTTCTTATCTCCATTCTAAATGGTGCCTTCCTCCTTCCTCTCTTCGATACGCTCTATTTTTGCAGCGGTTAGGGAGGCTTAAACTAACTTATAATCTAATCTAATCTAATCTTTTGTTTTGTTAAGGACCATCTTCTCTCGGTTCACTGCTGTCCTGTCTTCAACACCTCTGATTGTCTTCAACTTTTATCTTGTTTCATACTCTTCCTTCCTATCTTACTGTTTCTATGCGCACGGGATTCTGTACGGGAACACCCCTAGTGCATAGATTCCGCTTTCCCTTAACTCCATACTAAACAGTGCCTTCATCCTTCCTGTCTTTTGAACATCTTTGCTGTGGTAACGGCGTTCATAATAATCAGTCAATCACCACCCGCCTTTATAACTATGACTGCACCAACTTCGGAGAATTCAAACAGGGCTAATTGAAAAACTATATCATCAAAAATGTTGAACCAGCCAATTGGATAAAAAGTCGTAACAGCAATGCGAAAGCAATACTACTGACTTTCAGAGATATCAACGTCCCAAGACTGCAGGTGTAGGATATATGAATGCTTCGACCGCCCTATGAAGTGTAAAAAGTGTTGAGAATACAACCACACAGCTAAAAGATGTACCAGTGAAGAGATCGTGCGCGGAAAATTTGCATCTATAGACCACGAAGCATCTAATTGCTCGGAAAACAACTTGACTTGCCACCACTGCGGGAATGACTACAAAACTGGAGACCGAAAAGGCTCAGAACAACGCCAGCAACAAGTAATAATTTCTATCCGTACTAAACAAAATGTCTCAGAAGAGCAATCCATGATAATATACCGCAAACGATCTCCACGACTCGGACAAAACTACGCACAAATAACTAGAAATCACAACCAATAAAATAGAAATCACAACCAATAAAATACCTAAAATACCAACACCCCAACTCCCCATAGCGACTACCAAAAATCAAACCGCCACCGAACAAAATGCGAATACCCCATTCCGTAACAAATCCGGTACAACTACTTACACAGATCATACGTCAAAAACTCGACCACCACAAGCCTCACAACACGATCACGAAACATGTGAAAAGAGATACTCTGCATTAAACCCCGCCCAACGCAATCGCGCAAACCCACAATTAATATCGAAACTTCAGCTGAAAGTTCTGAAAATGATAAAAGATGGCACAAGCGAATACAATCCTATTATGAGACAAGAAGCCAGACGAATATTTAACGAATTCAAACCTCCACCAAATCAGCAGAAGCCCTCCAAAACTCAAACCAAGAAACGATCAAGATCACGGTCCCCCTCCCACAGCCGCAACAGACACGATAAACGACAGAATTTTGTGGACAGGAAACGACCACACTCCCACGACTCAAGGATTAGAGACAGATCACCCAGAAGAAAGTAACTTGCAGTACGACCGAAAAACAAAACCAAATCCAACACCCCTCATGGCTAACATAGGAATCCTGCAGTGGAACTGCCTAGGCATAGGGGGAAAAATGATCATATGGAAAAAATAAATAACCACGAACCCAGTATAATTGCACTGAAAGAAACCAAACTATGGGAAAGTTGCCCGTTTAGAATCAAAGGCTACAGTAATGTTCGACGACACGGTCACTATAACAGGACCCTGATGGAAAGAAAGAAAGATAGTCTGCTCACTATTTGCAATGAAATGCCACCCAACAGACGAAATTGTCTCCAACTTTGTAATTACTACAAAGTCTGAAGCCAACACGGAAACCCCGCCTTCAATTATCCGGTAACGTCAAGTGGTCGACTACTCTTCCAAAATAGAAAAAAACCCTCAAAATTCCTTATCAAAATGCGAATGCTCATAGAAAAATTTGACCTGCGAAAACACAAATTAAACCAGGCTTTTCAAATCGACTATTGAATAATAATACTTCTACATGAGCATTGATGAAACCAACCATAAATACAGAACTAACCGAACTTCCCATAAATGAAACTCCCGAATACATAATCCTCCAAGGTTTTAAAAAATTGCGAAAGAAAAGTATGATGGACATGTGACCACAGTATATAAACGGATGGCTCACGAGCAGAGAGTGGCACTGGAGCGGCGGTGGTGTGTGGCACTATTGTTCGCACTGCAACGCTTCCGAAAGAGGCCTCAATATATTAAAAAAAACAATTTAAAAAAAACAATTTATTTACCACAGGAGATACAGAGGTAGAATGTTTCTTAAGTCTAATACAATGGTCAGAGTTGAGTATAGCTACCTGTGGGCCCGAATAAGTTCAGCGACTTCTAGGGCATCCTACCATTACATTATTCTAGGGCGTACAATAATGTTTAACCTAATTCACTTAGCCTAGTTTCGCATTAGACTGATCAGCAGGATAATGAACTCGATATTGATGTTTAATTTTACAATATAGGTCATATGGACAATATTTAACAGTATATTCGATAACGATTTGGGAGCAGACTGAAAATCGGCGATATTACTATGGCAAATTGCATTATTAGGACCAGACATGTAGGAGGCAGGATTTGACTTGGTGATCTTACACGACTAGTATTCTGATAAGAAGTGAGACTCAAGATTTCTTTTAAATACCTTGTAAGAATTACTTTCACGGATCTCCGCAGGTATTGAGTTCCAGGTTTTAGTTCCAACGAATAGTATACTATGTTGCGAGCGGGCCTTTGAATAATAAGGAAGCATGAATTTATTTTTATTTCGTGTTAAATGGTCGTGATGACCAGTTTGCGCAGTTAATAACTGTTGAAGGCTATTGTCGCCATCATTAGCTAATGTTTTGTAGATGAAATTGCAGATGGAGATTTTGTAGAGATCCGAGAGTTTAAGTATTTGTAAATTTTTGAATGAATCGTTTGTGTGAGCATTATATTCTAGGTTCTTTACCGCTCTGATGGCTCTTTTTTGCAGAGTAAAAATTATATTGGTTTTATTTTTATCAGTTCCATACCATGCTTCTATTCCGTATTGCAGGTATGGTGAAATGAGCGTTCGATAAAGCATTAGTAAGGCTTCCATTTTTCAAAATTTTGGGATCAGCAAAGACAAATTTAATTTTTTGACCCAAGCTTTCGGCTAGATTAGCTCTAGCCGTCATCAGGGGAACGATGTATTTTTAAACAAAACCTTTCCAACGAATAGTATACTATGTTGCGAGCGGGCCTTTGAATAATAAGGAAGCATGAATTTATTTTTATTTCGTGTTAAATGGTCGTGATGACCAGTTTGCGCAGTTAATAACTGTTGAAGGCTATTGTTTAAGTTTAAACTGGTTTAAACTTAAACTGGTTTAAACTGGTCATCACGACCATTTAACACGAAATAAAAATAAATTCATGCTTCCTTATTATTCAAAGGCCCGCTCGCAACATATTATACTATTCGTTGGAACTAAAATCTGGAACTCAATGCCTGCGGAGATCCGTGAAAGTAATTCTTACAAGGTATTTAAAAGAAATCTTGAGGCTCACTTCTTATCAGAATACTAGTCGTGTAAGATCACCAAGTCAAATCCTGCCTCCTACATGTCTGGTCCTAATAATGCAATTTGCCATAGTAATATCGCCGATTTTCAGTCTGCTCCCAAATCGTTATCGAATATACTGTTAAATATTGTCCATATGACAATAAGCTTGGGTCAAAAAATTAAATTTGTCTTTGCTGATCCCAAAATTTTGAAAAATGGAAACTTCACTACCAAGACGTCCTTTATTTTAACAATTGAGATTAGTAAGGCTGTTTCAGGCAGGAAATTTTTTACTTTATTCAGGATTCCGATGGATTTTGATAATTTAGAACTAATATGAGTGATGTGCTCTTTGAAGGTCAGATGTTTATCTATTATGATGCCCAGAAATTTACATGAGTTGGTTTCTTTGATTTCACCTTCGCCAATTTTAATGGATGGTAGAGATATATTTTTCTTGTATGAAAACGTAATATAATTTGTTTTAACGATATTGAGGCTTATTTTATTAGCTTTAAGCCACAGTGAAACCTTATGGAGTTCATTATTTATACTCTCCGCAATCGTAGTGGGATTTTCGTTCGGAAGGACCGCAGAAAGCGTACTGTCATCGGCAAAAAGTATGAATTTAAAAAATGATGTAGATTTAATAATATCATTGATAAAAATCAGAAAAAGGAGAGGCCCAAGAACAGATCCTTGTGGAACTCCATGGCTAATTTTCTGTGGGTCGGATTTTGCGTCGTCAATGACAACGTATTGCTTCCGATTTGTTATAGGTATGATCTGAACCAATCATGGGCAACCCCACGAATGCCATAACAATGAAGTTTCGAGAGTAATATGTTATGGTCCACACAATCGAATGCCTTTCGAAAGTCAAGAAATACAGAGAAGACAGTCTTTCCGTTATCTATATTAGAATAAAGGAATTGTAAATGATTTAATATTGCCTGTGTTGTTGATTTTTTACAGCGAAAGCCGTATTGTTTATCATAGAGAAATGATTTTTGTTCAAAATAAGAGTACACTTTTTTATACACAATTTTCTCGAATACCTTGTTAATAATTGGTAACATGGAGATAGGTCGATAATTGTTTACACAGGTTTTTTCACCATTTTTAAAGATAGGGGTTACTCTAGCAACTTTGAGGGAGTTCGGGAAAGTGCCTAGTAAGAGAGACTGGTTAATAATATTGGATATCAGCGGGGCCACAATATTCAGCTGAGATACACGCCATTCACTTGGCCTTCACTATCATTAAAGACAAAAGGGATTAAAAGTTTGTAATTTACTGCGATTCCTTAAGTGTCGTTAACAGCCTAAATTACGCGACATACCATCCAATGCTACGCCGAACAAAAAAACAAAATGGCGGCTAATCTATCAACATACGCCGGATCCCCTCTCCTGTTGGAATAGGCGATAACGATGCTGCAGCCAAAAACGCATACAAAAAACTCGAGGAATATACTTCAATTTTTTACTCGAATTACAAACCTTTTATACGACAAACCATGATCAACCAATGGAAAGCTAGATGGGAAAACTACAGAGACAAGTTAAGGGAAATACAACCATCACTATCACGCAGAAAGGAGATAATAGTAAACAGTTTCAAAATAGGACACACATTCCTAACTCATAGCGACCTGATGAACAATGAAACACTCGATGTCGCGCCACAATTTGAGTTTCCTAACAACACAATACTAACAGATAAACATTTTACCGTAGAATGTAAAAACCTTGAAAAATAGTAGAAGTTGTATGAAGGTTTGCAAAGCGCAACAACGACGCCTACCGTCCGAAAGGCATTCGGACGACCCCTGGACGTTGAGGATTTAATGAATTACTTTCACGCGATAAAAGTTTACGACCTAATTTAAGTTTTAAGTAAAATGGAGGGAACTAAAAATACCGTATAAAACATTTACTCGAATTAAAACTTGCAAGTAAAACAAAAAATTGCAAGCTTGCAATTTTTATTTCGAGTGAATGTTTTGTACGGTATTTTTAGTTCTCTCCTTACGTAAGATCAGGATGACTCCCGAAAACTTTTTTGCACAGATTTAAGTGTTTCAGTATACTTTATTGTAGTTGACTCATTCTTTCAGATAAACAACTAAATTTTTTTCTGTCACAGATGTCGTGCGTAGAAGGGAGCAGTAAAGGACTCGCTTTTGTGCTTTAATGTTGATTTTCCTAACACCCGCCTAACATGGACATGGATGGACGCGATGCTTGGTGCGACAATATGTACCGAAGCCTCGCCGCTGCTTTAAGTGTCAGGCCTTTGGACACGGAGCAAAGTCCTGCCGTGCTCAAACTGGCGTGTGTGCCAACTGTGCTGAACAGCAACACGAAATGCCTTGCACTGGCTCTCCGAGGTGTGCAAATTGTGGTGAGCAGCACCCTTCTAGCTCCCGAAACTGTTATTACTATAAGTTGGAAGAGGAGATTCTGGCAGTACAAACAAAAGAAAAGATTAGCTACGGCGAAGCCAAGCGGACTGTTAGCAGCAGGTTTTTACGCCCCCGTGTAACATATGCTGGAGCGGTGCGAACAACCCAAGAAAGACCGCTAAACCCCATTCCTGCCCTTCTCGGTGGACGACGCGGTGGTGTTGATCCTGTGAGACAGCAGCTGGGACAGGAAGGCCCTACGAGAATTATAGACGTAGAAGAGCCACGGCCACTCAGAGAATCCAGGAGCAGCCAGACAAGTGCTCCCACAGCTGCAGTAGAACCATCTCCGGGTGAGCAGGAAGAACCATTGAGGGCAATTCCTTCTATTGTAACCTCCCGGAAACGTATGCAAAGCAGTGCCTCACCACCTCAAAATAGTGCTGTAACCAAGATCCTTAAAATCACTGAAATCACCCAGCCAAAGGCAGGGGTCCCCCTGAGTCGGGCCACCCATGAAAGACGCGAACCAGCGCGGGAGTCGACAGGCATCCGCAAGATAGCCCCTGAGCCGCCGCCTGTCGTGACTAGGAAGCCCCGCCCTGCTGTGCGGGAGCCCGGTCGCCCGAGTGTGGTGGAGGTAGGAAACAGACGTGACCTTTCAGCTCCTCGATCGGGTGCCCACGGGTCGGGGGACAGCGGGACTGAGCTCTTGCCTCATGTGGTATCGCAACGCGTGCGATCTCTGGAACGCGTTATGACCGTTCCAGAGGATGTTGCATCCCACTTGTTAAGAAAGTTCCCCGCCCCGCCAAACCTTCCAACCAAACCTCCTCCTACAGTGCCTATACACTCGTGGGACGACAGACCTGACGACCCTTCATCATCCAATACGGGATGTACCTCACAGCAAGAACTTGAAGGGAAATCATACCCGTGTAAAACCAAAGTAAGCAAACCATGAACTTGAAGGACTTGGCAACCCCACGAATGCCATAACAATGAAGTTTCGAGAGTAATATGTTATGGTCCACACAATCGAATGACTTTCGAAAGTCAAGAAATACAGAGAAGACAGTCTTTCCGTTATCTATATTAGAATAAAGGAATTGTAAATGATTTAATATTGCCTGTGTTGTTGATTTTTTACAGCGAAAGCCGTATTGTTTATCATAGAGAAATGATTTTTGTTCAAAATAAGAGTACACTTTTTTATACACAATTTTCTCGAATACCTTGCTAATAATTGGTAACATGGAGATAGGTCGATAATTGTTTACACAGGTTTTTTCACCATTTTTAAAGATAGGGGTTACTCTAGCAACTTTGAGGGAGTTCGGGAAAGTGCCTAGTAAGAGAGACTGGTTAATAATATTGGATATCAGCGGGGCCACAATATTCAGCTGAGATACACGCCATTCACTTGGCCTTCACTATCATTAAAGACAAAAGGGATTAAAAGTTTGTAATTTACTGCGATTCCTTAAGTGTCGTTAACAGCCTAAATTACGCGACATACCATCCAATGCTACGCCGAACAAAAAAAACAAAATGGCGGCTAATCTATCAACATACGCCGGATCCCCTCTCCTGTTGGAATAGGCGATAACGATGCTGCAGCCAAAAACGCATACAAAAAACTCGAGGAATATACTTCAATTTTTTACTCGAATTACAAACCTTTTATACGACAAACCATGATCAACCAATGGAAAGCTAGATGGGAAAACTACAGAGACAAGTTAAGGGAAATACAACCATCACTATCACGCAGAAAGGAGATAATAGTAAACAGTTTCAAAATAAGACACACATTCCTAACTCATAGCGACCTGATGAACAATGAAACACTCGATGTCGCACCACAATTTGAGTTTCCTAACAACACAATACTAACAGATAAACATTTTACCGTAGAATGTAAAAACCTTGAAAAATAGTAGAAGTTGTATGAAGGTTTGCAAAGCGCAACAACGACGCCTACCGTCCGAAAGGCATTCGGACGACCCCTGGACGTTGAGGATTTAATGAATTACTTTCACGCGATAAAAGTTTACGACCTAATTTAAGTGTTAAGTAAAATGGAGGGAACTAAAAATACCGTATAAAACATTTACTCGAATTAAAACTTGCAAGTAAAACAAAAAATTGCAAGCTTGCAATTTTTAATTCGAGTGAATGTTTTGTACGGTATTTTTAGTTCTCTCCTTACGTAAGATCAGGAAGACTCCCGAAAACTTTTTTGCACAGATTTAAGTGTTTCAGTATACTTTATTGTAGTTGACTCATTCTTTCAGATAAACAACTAAATTTTTTTCTGTCACAGATGTCGTGCGTAGAAGGGAGCAGTAAAGGACTCGCTTTTGTGCTTTAATGTTGATTTTCCTAACACCCGTCAATGTTACTATTGGTACTCATTGAAATAAACTTGGGATAATGTCAATCATTCGCGTCAAGGAAAATTAAACATACGTCATTCATAAAATGTATGATCTGACACTACTTGAATATCTGTTGACTGGAAGTACATGGATGGAAGGAACTATGTGTTTCGTTTGAGAGTTTACTTCTTTTTCGAAAATATGCAATGATTCTAAAATGGGTATATCGGACAAATTCGACTCACTCCATGGAATGGGAAAGGTGATTTATGAAACGCAGGAAAGCACGGATACGAACGGCAGAATACGAACGTATTGCAACGCGCTTGTAAGATGGCTTACATTCATGTTCTCCGCGATCTTCGATCCCGACGTTGGATGCAACAGAGCAACTTCGATGCTCTGCTGCTAAGAATTCCTCAACTGATTCATTTTTTCTCGGAAATTACTTTTCGTAGTTTTTTAATCGATTGTAATGTGAATGTTAACAGGAAGCTTGATTTCTTAATAATATTCTGTTATTCTAAGTTATTCTGAGTTATTGAGGGTTATTCTGAGTTATTCTAGATTATTTTGAGTTATTCTGAGTTATTTTTAGTCAATCAGAGTTATTCTGGGTTATTCTGAGTTATTCTAAGTTGTTCTGAGTTTTTTAAACTCATTTTACGTTATTCTGAGTTACTCTAATTTACTCTAAGTTATTTTAAGTTCAATTCAAAGTTATTTTAAGATAAAGTTGTTGCAAAGTGGTAATAGTCAAAACCCTGTAACAGTAGAAAGAAAGAAGAAAGAAAAAACTTTATTTCCAATAGAGATTGTACAATATTACAATCATTGGTTTTTAAATATTTTAAAATTAATACACTTAGATGATACACACACACGAGTATTGAAAAACTCGTGTCGCTAGTCGAAAATAAATGATTGAGGGCAATGTACTCCTAATCTTGCTTAATCTACATTTGCCAATACATGTAATGATAATTATAAGAGATAACGCAAATTCATGGACGATGCATTTTCATTGTGGGGTGAAAACACTTTTGACAGTTTACATGTACATGACATAAAACTTCGCAATTATTGATGCCAGGAAATAATATATGAATCGCTTGTTTTGGCAAATGTTCAAAAGTGTCATTTTAAGGAAGCATGAATAAAAAATATAAATACAAATCCATATACATATATATACGTACATATATATATATACATACATACACACACACATACAGATATATATATATATATGTACGCATAAGCATGAGGACCAAGAAGATTATAAGTTTTGTATTTTTAATTCAACAATTTTAACATAACGGTCGTTAGTTAATAAGCATTTTATTTAAATATAAATGGATGATCGTACAACAAATGTATAGTTTGTACATGAATGCTTTACAATAATAAAGAGATGACGAGTTAGGTAATGTTACAAGTTGAGAGTGAACAGAAAATGACCATTATCTCTAGTAAAATGCTAGTTGTCAGTTTAGTACACACATATGTGCACACATACATGTAAATATATACACATATATGTACACATAAGCATGAGGACCAAGAAGATTATAAGTTTTGTATTTGTGATTCAACAATTTTAACATACCGGTCATTAGTTAATAAGCATTTTATTTAAATATAAATGGATGATCGCAGAACAAATGTATAGTTTGTACATGAATGCTTTACAATAATAAAGAGATGACGAGTTAGGTAATGTTACAAGTTGAGAGTGCACAGAAAAAAGACCATTTTCTCTAGTAAAATGCTAGTTGTCAGTTTAGTACACACATATGTGCACGTATACATGTAGATATATACACATACGCATGCACAAACATACCCACGCACATACTTACACCAAACTCGTAAGCATACACAAATGCATTTCTATGCATTGAGGCAATACATACGCATTCTACAGAGTGTCATACGCGTAGCGTGCACACGTACACATATATACAAGTAAGCATGTGCGCAAATATCAGCATAAACTAGCCATTATAAACAAGAATTCCAATCGAGGGAAACAGAGGAAATATTTTTTATTATAGCATGAATTTTATAAAATTTCATACTAAAAATAGTGGCACAAGACAGTCTACTTAAGTCAGAAACATGAAAACGATTGTGGGACGTGAATAAGAAAGAAAACATTAATGTCCTATAAAGGTTTCATATTAGAAAACAAATCACATTATCTTTGAAATATGGCGCAAATTTTCGGCAATTCATAAACAAACATAGGTATCACATTATTATAAGCAGAATAAGCATATTACTGCAGTATAAATGGATGATTACACAACGAATTTATTTTTATTTTTTTTTTTACATGGATGCTTTACAATTTCATATTAGAAAAAAAAACACATTATCTTTGTAATATGGTGCAGAATGTCTGCAATTGATAAACACACACACACATATAGGTACCATGACGGTCTAGTTTGATGCTTGCACAGAAACGGAGAGGAATGACATAAAATGCAACCTTCGACTGGTTTATCTACTCTAGTGCACACAGGTGTACGTGCACATATACACACCCATATGTGCACATACACCTATATACGTACACACATATACAAGTAAGCATGTTTGCAAATGACAACGTATAGGCGGTCAAATCATAATACCTACGCATACTTCCAAACTGTTGTGTGATGTCTTGAATTATAAAACAATGAGCGAGGGAGATTGTTCAGCAATGGAGACACCAGGCAAATGAGATTCGTCAGTACTCATTCAGTATGTTCTGTAACTAAAAATTATTATTGAGACACAAGATGACGAGTTATTTTGGCTTTAAATTCTCTCGGTCTTTGAGGGACTTTAATATTCAGGGGAAGTTTGTTCCACAGTAAGGCGCCTGATATGGACAGAGCCTTCTGCCCTAAGTGAGATGAACGATAGTTGACTAAGACATTATTGTTTCTGTTCGGTTTTTGATTGGTTACAGTGGGTGGATGGAAACGCACTATCTCCGCATTGCTCTGAGGAAGATATAACGAGGAGAATACGTATTGGGCCTTCTGCAAGAGGAGCCTTTCTTGGATAGGAATCCAGCCGAGTTTATTGAGGAGAGGGGTTACGTGATCATTTCTTTTGAAATTACCGTTGCATAACACCTTGGCTGCAAAATTCATGCATTTTTGTAAGTCCCTTTGAAGGTATTGAGGTAATTAAGTCTCCCCATACTAGGCTGCAGTAGTCAATGCGCGACAACACAAGGGATTGAATAGCTAATAATCTGGATTTTTCGTCTAGCATACTTTTTATACGATGAAAAAACATTAAAGTTCCGTAGATTTTGTTGCAAGTAGTCTCAACGTGAGATTTGAAGGACATATTTCTATCGAACCAGATACCTAGATTTTTAACTTTTTCTGATGCATTAATTTTATCATTTCCAACTGCAAGAGTAAGATCTGAAGTTTTTTTAATTGCATCTTTGGATCCAAAAATAATGCATTGTGTTTTATTGCATTTAATTTGAGACCATTTCGGTCGTACCATGATTTCAGGCTAGTCAGTAAAGTTTCGGCTTTAATTTGCGTCTGTGGTATTTCCGATACTGAACTTGTTATTGCAATTTGAACATCATCTGCATACATTGAGATCCGTGTGTTAGAAGGCATTGGAGGGAAATCATTAATGAAAATAGAAAAGAGTAGCGGACCAAGAATGGATCCTTGGGGAACACCAAAATTGTTTTGAATGAATGGGGACAATTTGTTTTCTATGCGGACTGCATGAGATCGATTTGACAAGTAGCTTTCAAACCATTGCGTGTCTATTCCCAAGTTCAGTATTTTACGTAGAAGTCTTTCATGTTCGACGCTATCGAACGCCTTAGAGAGATCAAGTAGCAGCAAGAGTGTTACATTCTTTTGATCGATGTCACTGTATATTTTTTCAGATATATTGAGCAGAGCGTCTTGGGTGCTAGTATTTCTTCTATAGGCATATTGATTTTGGTGGAGTAGATTTGACTCGTCCAGGTGAAATGACAGTTGATTTGTCACCACTTTCTCCAATAGTTTGGACATGACAGGCAAAAGACTGATGGGCCTGTAGTTTGATGCTGTATTTAGGTCACCACTTTTGTGCAACGGTCTAATAATGGAGTGTTTCCATTGGTTTGGAAACGTGTTGGTTACTATTGATGTATTAATTATCAGACGAATCCATGGTGCTGTAACAGGGAAACTGTCTTTGATATATTGAAGACTTATACCATCATGTCCAACCGCCTTTGTGTTTTTTAGTGAGTATAAGATGTTTTGTAACTCCGGTAAATCGACAGGGCGTGGTCTCCACTTGACATCAGTCCTCGAGGGTGCAGTGGGGCATGAATTTTCAATTGTCGTTTCATCTGGATTGGTACACACCTCACTGAAAACTTGAGCCCCTACTTTTGAAAAGAATGTGTTGAAATCCGTGGCTGTTGCCAAGGGATTTTCAAAATTACTTATGCGATCTAAATTTTTATATGGGGCTACCTCACTAATGATTTCCCAAGTTCGCTTCGGGTTATTTTTAGCCGTTATCAGTGCCTGGTGGAAGTGAGTTTGTTTCGCTTCAGTGATTTTCTTTCGAAGAATTTTTTCATGTTCTTTATATCTCTTGTATAAGGTACTGTTTGATCTTTTGTTTTTGTACTCTCGAAAGTTAGCTTTCTTTATTCTGCTCATCTCTTTAACTTCGTCAGTAATCCAAACAGTCCGTTTCGGCTTGTTTTTTTTTGGTGACGTAAGGTGCACATTTGTCGAGAGCTGCTGTGAAGTTCTCGTTGAAGATTGACACTTGTATGTCAACATCGTCAGATTGCATCATTTTATGGAATTCGTTCGACCTATCGAGTAGTTTTTCTTGAAATAGTTCTGCTGAATAGTGCCTTTTCGAGCGATAGGTCATTAAGCGGTATTTTTGTCTTTCCTTCGCAATATTAATTTCACATTCTATAGAGTGGTGATCGGAAATATAAGGTGATATTACTGTACTAAGTTTTGCGGTGGGATTATTTGTGATTGCTAGATCGAGGAGAGTTGCAGAGACTTTAGGGATGCGAGTCGGTTCTTTGACCATTTGTGATAGGCTTAGTTTATACAATAGTTTGCTTAGCTGATTGTTTTTGTCCGTTAGGTCAACATTGAAATCTCCGAAAGCAAAGAATGATTTTTTTGCCTGAAGGATTTCTTTGAAGGTTTCCTCAATGAAATCTAGTGTTAGATTTAGGGGAGACGATGGGTGCCGGTAAAGGCTGCCAATGATTATTGATTTGGGTTTATTTATTCGCACTTCTAACCAAACCATTTCAATGCCTTCGCAAACTTTATTCGCTAGTAGTGAAGATGTTGAGTACATTTCTTTCACAAAAATACAAGATCCACTACCTCGGCTGGTTTTAGCGCCATCGTAGCGGTACAACACGTAATCAGGAATGTTCAAAAATGAACTTTGGGTTCGTGAATCAAACCATGTCTCTGAGACACACAAAATGTCAATTTTTTCAGTGACCAGCATTACTCTGATTTCATCCAATTTACCATTCAGGCTTCGAGCATTTACATGCTTGATTTTGATTTTACCTATATTAGCACTCTTTTTAAAGGTAGCGAAGTTACTATCTCGATGTGATCGTTCAGGGGATATATCGATTTTGTCTAAGTTGCCCAGGGTGTTTGGCCCAGCATCTGCTATGTAAGAAAGTCTACTATTTGGCTGGGCTGATGATGACTACTGTTAAATGAAACAATTTTTCGATTATAGATAAAGTCAATTTTGCTAATTTCAATCTGAAGCGCATAAATGCAATCTAAAAACATTAAAACCGAAATTACTTTCGTAAAATTTCCGTAAGCCACTTTAGCACTAGGATTGTGACACAACAAACTTCTCGACTCCCACGTTCGTCCCCGCACGTCTCGAGAACAACAGCAAGCGAAGTCTGGGGCTTTACTCGCTCCAGCTTCGGCCTTGAGCAGAACTACATATGCAGAGATGAAAACTAGGGCTCCTAAAAATGACGTTGAGTTGAGTTACCCTATATTGATATTTTATACCATTTATTGCTGTGAGATAATTTTATCCCATTTATCTCCCTATGATTATTCACTATTTATTCAAATTTCCTATGGTAAATTAGCAGCTCAAGGAATGGAACCGAGAAAAAAAGCTCAAGCTATCACTCTATATGATAAAAGCGTTACAAAAATACAATAGGGTACAATAATTAACAAAGATCTAAAAGTTAAAATTTAAAAAAGTCGGGAAAACCAGCAGGCCTGAGATGAGCAAATATGTGTACGACTACTTTCTCAATAATAATTGCAAATCTGTCACAAATGGCCTGAAGATCTTTTTCTCCATCCTTAATTTAACTTTTAGAATCTGAAAACATAGCTTATTTCTTGGGTGATATAACGCACGCGGGCGTGTTCTGCTAAAGAATAATTCCATCGTGTAACGAGAAAAATTTGTTCATCTCTTTGAAATATAGTAGAGCATCAAGATGAAAATTTCTAAATTTCTCAGGTATCTCTTTATTGAAATACTCTCTAACTTCCGGAATGGGAAATAATTTTAGTGATATATTCTGAGTCCCGTAAAATCAACCGATTAATGTAGGATAATATACAAAGAAATCGAGCGATGAGTGTAAAGTATTGTGCAGGAAATTACATTTCACCGAATTCTCCTCTTCATCTGGACATGCAGCTTATTTTACGAGTGAATACCGATGTATACTGTAACTTGGACGACGGAGCCTGCTCTGTGCGACGGTTCAGTTTAGATGAAGAGCAAGTACCTGCGTATCTGAGAGTCATAAAAATACAATCGTTTTGTGAGCTCGTTTCGAATTTTGGGAAGTCGGAGGTCTCTTTGTTTCAGCTGGGTGCATTGCCTCGGCCTACCTAGTTAGGCCTATTTGGTAGGCCTTCTCTCCTAAATCTCATGTCATTCACTTAATAGGTTTCCGGAGCCTCGGTGTGTCCATTTCGTGCTCGTTATTTGTGATGCGTACTGCGCGTTCATATTTTTCAGACACGTGTGCCCTAAGATAAATGTGTATACTTGTCAAGCTGACTGTGCCTGTCAAAAATGTGTTCGCTAGTGTGCTATGCCCAGAAACAAAAGTTGGAAAATCAGTTTCTTCAGGTCTTGGCCTGTTTTTTTTAAGGCAAGTGCGAGAGCTATAGGTCGTGCATGTGTTCATGCGTTTCACTGCGTGTGTGAGCCAGGATAAGTGCACTAGCATACGAATTACTAACGTACGAGCATACGAATCTGTGCGCATGTGCGATTGGGTATGCCAGTGAACGTTCTTTGCATCTGTTAATGTACCAGCACTTGTTCTGATCTGTGGAACGCGTGAAAGTGTGCAAGTGTTTAGGCAATCCTGTTTGCCTGCACACAAAGGCAAGAAAAAGGAGGCAAATTTAAAAAAATGATTGTTTCGCTACTCGGCTGAAAAAAATTGATTGTTCTAATGTTTCATATCATCACGTACCTGAAGAATATTTTGAAAAATCCTATCAACTTTTATACTACAGGATTGGACGCTTCGCAAAGTAGGATTGGAATTTACTGAAGGCACTTAATTAAGTGGAAAAAAATTAATCCTGTTCAGTTGACGTCCATTTTCCTTAAATTGTTGAGGTTTGGTTTCAAAGGCAGTTTGTAGGTCCAATGTTGTAATTTGTTTTCGAATGTTGAAACATTTATGAATAGTGAAATTATCCTTGTTTAAAACAGGTAGTTAACAGATTATGAAACTGTTATGATGTTGTCGTTTCTTCAAAATCCTTCCCTTAATTCGAATTAGAATCAGAATTTCAGCTTTAAAAAATGTTTTTTCTTAATGAAAAATTTAACGCTTATTTTGTTGCGTTCTTGAGTGACCGTGAAGTGATAAAGCTACTGGAACAAAATTTACAAATTCTTCTACCTGCACTACGTACCCAAATACAAAAATAAGTTTGGATTTCTCGAAAAATTGAAAAAAAAATTTTTTTTTGACATCTGTAGAGCGATTGACGGGGATTGACTTAAGTCAATTCAAGTTCTTATATGCAAAATAATTTTTGGGATTTGCAATTTATTATAGCTTATGCCAACGTGCAACGACGGTTGTCTTTGGTTGTGTTGTACCCATTTTAAATACTTTGGTCGAGTAGAGAATTACGGTCAAGTTCCTCCTTTTCCCAACGGAAAGAAACACCGTCCTCGAACCATAGACGTTTTCACACAAGTGCCTGTTTCTCAATTGAAAGATAGACCCCCCACCTCGAGTGACGGCTCTTTACTACTTACGTAAGTTTTCTCGTTTTATTGAATTCAATAAGTTATTTCATGCTTATAACGATGAGAAATTAGCACGGACTGATAAAAGTGAGCTCAACTACATAATATGCGACAAATTCAAGTCATAAAATGATGCACTCGTTGTGAAATGCCTGAGCGGTTAATTGAGGTAACCATTGATGAATAGAATAATAATATTTTGATTGAATGTTAGATTCAGAAAACTACTTCGAATTCATAAGTAGTAGCTCGGTTCAGCTAATTACTAGTAAAAAAGTGAATAATTCAACTGAATGCACGTGTTCAGAGCAGACCTTGTCACACGTGATCATGGAGTCGTGGAATGTAGACTTTGTGGTTGGTTGCCGTTGGCGTAGACGTTGTGGCTGTGGTTGTAGACGTTGTGGTTGTGGTTGTGGACGTTGTGGTTGCCGTTTATTTAAGAGCTGGACCTGGAGTATTGAGAAAGAAAAATACTTTTTATTTCCAATATAGATATTGGAGTTGGTGTCGTACGTGCACGGTGAGAGAAGGTCGTAAGGCGTCAGGGCTGATCTTCGTTGTGAGAGATCATTGGTGTACCAGTGTTGGACGCTGACATTCGAACGGTGGTGGCTGAAAAAAGAGAAATACTTATTTGTAAAAGAAAGATTTAAAGCCGCACAAAGCAGATCAAGTTACACAATTGTATTATTCCAGCGTGAGGAATTATAGAAGTCCACAAATGAAATAAAAATATACATTGTAGATTTTCTAAAGGTTGTTTTAGTATCAACATTCCTTTGTGTGCGGCGAACGAAAGAGATTTTTCACTAGAGTTCATTTGTTTGGAACAATAATTTCTTTCTTGTTAAGTATTGATGTCTGTAACTATAGGAAAAATTTATAGTGTATCACACATTAAAATAATAATAATAATGAAGGCATCTACGGATGCTTTATTTCCAATCAAGCCTGATACATATCACCTTGTACATCGGACTTTCAAATGCCTTATAACTAACGCCAGGACGCCATGACGCTTTCCCCCGGTCGAGACCGGTACCCATTCCAGACACCTGGGTAGAGTGGGGTATTGTGCTTGGAATTTTTCTCCTATACCCAACAGAGAAAATCGCCACTGCCAGCGCCGAGATTCGATCCCGGGTCTCCCGCACGGCGGCAGAACCCTCTAGCCCCACGGCTATGGCGGCACTGAGGTGTCAAGTACAAGAAAAGAAAAAAAAAAGAAAAACAGTTTATTTCCAATAGAGATTGTATAATATTACAATCATTGGTTTTTAAATATCTTAAAATTAATATACTTAGATGATAAACACACACGAGTATTGAAAAACTCGTGTCACTAGTCGAAAAGAAATGATTGAGGGCAATGAACTCCTAATCTAGCTTCATCTACATTTGATAATACATGTAATGATAATTATAAGAGATAACACAATTTCATGGACGATGCATTTTCATTGTGGGGTGAAAACACTTTTGACAGTTTACATGTACATGACATAAAACTTCGCAATTCTTGACGCCAGGAAATAATATATGAAATCGCTTGTTTCGGTCAATGTTCACAAGTGTCGTTTTAAGGAAGCATGAAAAAAAATGTATATAAATATATATCCATATCATATGCACACATATGTACATATACGTATGCATGTGTGTGTATATCCATACACACACTCACACACACACACATACACACACACACAAATACATATATACATATAAGCATGAGGACCAAGAAGATTATAAGTTTTGTATTACTGCTTCAACAATTTTAACATAACGGTCATTAGTTAACAAGCATTTTATTTAAATATAAATGGATGATCGCACAACAAAAGTATAGTTTTTACATGAATGCTTCACAATACTAAAGAGATGAAGAGTTAGGTAATGTTACAAGTTGAGAGTGCACAGAAAAAAGACCATTATCTCTGGTAAAAGGCTAGTTGTCAGTCTAGTATACACATATGTGCACGTATACATGTAAATATATACACATACACATGCACATATATACCCACGCACATACTTACACCAAACTCGTAAGCAAACACAAATGCATTTCTATGCATCGAGGCAATACATACGCATTCTACAGAGTGTCATACGCATAGCGTGGACACGTACACATATACACAAGTAAGCATGTGCGCAAATATCAGCGTAAACTAGTCAGTATAAACCAGAATTCCAATCGAGGGAAACGGAGAAAATATCTTTTATTATAGCATGAATTTTATAAAATTTCGTACTAAAAATAGTGGCACAAAACAGTCCACTTAAGTCGGAAACATGCAAACGATTGTGGGACGTGAATAAGAAAGAAAACATTAATGTCCTATAAAGGTTTCATATTAGAAAAAAAAATCACATTATCTTTGAAATATGGCGCAAATTGTCGGCAGTTGATAAACAAACATAGGTATCACATTATTATAAGCATATAACTATAAGCCGAATAAGTATATTACTGCAGTATAAATGGATGATCACACAACGAATTTATTTTTTTTACATGGATGCTTTACAATTTCATATTAGAAAAAAAACACATTATTTTTTTTAATATGGTGCAGAATGTCTGCAATTGATCA
This sequence comes from Morinoia aosen, assembly GCA_030386875.1. NCBI lineage: Eukaryota > Metazoa > Arthropoda > Malacostraca > Amphipoda > Talitridae > Morinoia > Morinoia aosen. The sequence goes on along the minus strand of CM059565.1, from coordinate 66,257,554 downwards.
ACACACACACACATAGGTACCATGTCGGTCTAGTTTGATGCTTGCACAGAAACGGAGAGGAATGACATAAAATGCACCTTCGACTGGTTGATCTACTCTAGTGCACACAGTTGTACGTGCACATATACACACCCATATGCGCACATATCACCTATATACGTACACACATATACAAGTAAGCATGTTTGCAAATGACAACGTATAGGCGATCAAATCATAATACCTACGCATACTTCAAAACTGTTGTGTGATGTCTTGAATTATATAACAATGAGCGAGGGAGATTGTTCAGCAATGGAGATACCAGGTAAATGAGATTCGTCAGTACTCATTCAGTATGTTCTGTAATTAAGGATTATTATTGAGACACAAGATGACGAGTTATTTTGGCTTTAAATTCTCTCGGTCTTTGAGGGACTTTAATACTCAGGGGAAGTTTGTTCCACAGTAAAGCGCCTGATATGGACAGAGCCTTCTGCCCTAAGTGAGATGAACGATAGTTGACTAAGACATTATTGTTTCTGTTCGGTTTTTGATTGGTTACAGTGGGTGGATGGAAACGCACTATCTCCGCATTGCTCTGAGGAAGATATAACGAGGAGAATACGTATTGGGCCTTCTGCAAGAGGAGCCTTTCTTGGATAGGAATCCAGCCGAGTTTATTGAGGAGAGGGGTTACGTGATCATTTCTTTTGAAATTACCGTTGCATACCACCTTGGCTGCAAAATTCATGCATTTTTGTAAGTCCCTTTTAAGGTATTGAGGTAAGTCTCCCCATACTAGGCTGCAGTAGTCAATGCGCGATAACACAAGGGATTGAATGGCTAATAATCTGGATTTTTCGTCTAGCATACTTTTTATACGATGAAAAAACATTAAAGTTCCGTAGATTTTGTTGCAAGTAGTCTCAACGTGAGATTTGAAGGACATATTTCTATCGAACCAGATACCCAGATTTTTAACTTTTTCTGATGCATTAATTTTATCATTTCCAACTGCAAGAGTAAGATCTGAAGTTTTTTTAATTGCATCTTTGGATCCAAAAATAATGCATTCTGTTTTATTAGCATTTAATTTGAGACCATTTCGGTCGTACCATGATTTCAGGCTAGTCAGTAAAGTTTCGGCTTTAATTTGCGTCTGTGGTATTTCCGATACAGAACTTGTTATTGCAATTTGAACATCATCTGCATACATTGAGATCCGTGTGTTAGAAGGCATTGGAGGGAAATCATTAATGAAAATAGAAAACAGTAGTGGACCAAGAATGGATCCTCGGGGAACACCAAAATTGTTTTGAATGAATGGGGACAATTTGTTTTCTATGCGGACTGCATGAGATCGATTTGACAAGTAACTTTCAAACCATTGCGTGTCTATTCCCAAGTTCAGTATTTTACGTAGAAGTCTTTCATGTTGGACGCTATCGAACGCCTTAGAGAGATCGAGTAGCAGCAAGAGTGTTACATTCTTTTGATCAATGTCACTGTATATTTTTTCAGATATATTGAGCAGAGCGTCTTGAGTGCTAGTATTTCTTCTATAGGCATATTTATTTTGGTGGAGTAAATTTGACTCGTCCAGGTGAAATGACAGTTGATTTGTCACCACTTTCTCCAATAGTTTGGACATGACAGGCAAAAGACTGATGGGCCTGTAGTTTGATGCTGTATTCAAGTCACCACTTTTGTGCAACGGTCTAATAATGGAGTGTTTCCATTGGTTTGGAAATGTGTTGGTTACTATTGATGTATTAATTATCAGACGAATCCATGGTGCTGTAACAGGGAAACTGTCTTTGATATATTGAAGACTGATACCATCATGTCCAACTGCCTTTGTGTTTTTTAGTGAGTATAAGATGTTTCGTAACTCCGGTAAATCGACAGGGCGTGGTCTCCACTTGACATCAGTCCTCGAGGGTGCAGTGGGGCATGAATTTTCAATTGTCGTTTCATCTGGATTGGTACACACCTCACTGAAAACTTGAGCCCCTACTTTTGAAAAGAATGTGTTGAAATCCGTGGCTGTTGCCAAGGGATTTTCAAAATTACTTATGCGATCTAAATTTTTATATGGGGCTACCTCACTAATGATTTCCCAAGTTCGCTTCGGGTTATTTTTAGCCGTTATCAGTGCCTGGTGGAAGTGAGTTTGTTTCGCTTCAGTGATTTTTTTTCGAGGAATTTTTTCATGTTCTTTATATCTCTTGTATAAGGTACTGTTTGATCTATTGTTTTTGTACTCTCGCAAGTTAGCTTTCTTTATTCTGCTCATCTCTTTAACTTCGTCAGTAATCCAAACAGTCCGTTTTGGCTTGGTTTTTTTGATGACGTAAGGTGCACATTCGTCGAGAGCTGCTGTGAAGTTCTCGTTGAAGATTGACACTTGTATGTCAACATCGTCAGATTGCATCATTTTCTGGAATTCGGTAGACCTATCGAGTAGTTTTTCTTGAAATAGTTCTGCTGAATAGTGCCTTTTCGAGCGATAGGTCATTAAGCGGTATTTTTGTCTTTCCTTCGCAATATTAATTTCACATTCTATAGAGTGGTGATCGGAAATAGAAGGAGATATTACTGTACTAAGTATTGCGGTGGGATTATTTGTGATTGCTAGATCGAGGAGAGTTGCAGAGACTTTAGTGATGCGAGTCGGTTCTTTGACCATTTGTGATAAGCTTAGTTTATACAATAGTTTGCTTAGCTGATTATTTTTGTCCGTTAGGTCAACATTGAAATCTCCGAAAGCAAAGAATGATTTTTTTGCCTGAAGGATATCTTTGAAGGTTTCCTCAATGAAATCTAGTGTTAGATTTAGGGGAGACGATGGGTGCCGGTAAAGGCTGCCAATGATTATTGATTTGTGTATATTTATTTGCACTTCTAACCAAACCATTTCAATGCCTTCGCAAACTTTATTAGCTAGTAGTGAAGATGTTGAGTACATTTCTTTCACAAAAATACAAGATCCACTGCCTCTGCTGGTTTTAGCGCCATCGTAGCGGTACAACACGTAATCAGGAATGTTAAAAAATGAACTTTGGGTTCGAGAATCAAACCATGTTTCTGAGACACACAAAATGTCAATTCTTTCAGTGACCAACATTACTCTGATTTCATCCAATTTACCATTCAGGCTTCGAGCATTTACATGCTTGATGTTGATTTTACCTATATTAGCACTCTTTTTAAAGGTAGTGAAGTTACTATCTCGATGGGATCGTTCAGGGGATTTATCGATTTTGTCTAAGTTGCCCAGGGTGTTTGGCCCAGCATCTGCTATGTAAGAAAGTCTTCTATTTGGCTGGGCAGCGGCACTCTGTCAAGATGAGGTAACCCCGGTCTGATTTTTGCCTTGTGTGACAAGAGCACTGTAGTGATCGTTTTTACGATGGAGCAGTAGTGGAGGATTATTATTTGATAATTCTGAATTGGGAACGACTGATATTTTCCAAACACAATGATCCTGTTCATCCAGGACGAGAAGTTTTTGGCCTGTCACATTTGAAATGATTAGTGGTATAAGGTCTACAGCAGCTTGGTCAAAATGTTTTTCGTCAATGTAATTATCTATGAGGTTTTGCATGTCGCCACTGTGTCACGATACAATGCCGGTTAAGCACGTAACGTAGGAGGACTTGCAACCTCCGTAAAATAAATAAAATGTACACCTTTCTGCTCGCCAGCTACCCACATAATTGGTCATGGAGAGTAATGGTCATCAAAGATTAGCACCTTTATTTTTCAACTGCACACATTGAGATGACACAGGGAAATTGGCACAAGTAAACATCTTTTTATCGCAACTAATTTTGAGTGAACACATGGAGCTGACACAGGGAAATTGGCACAAGTAAACATGTTTTTATCGCAACACTCATTTTCGCACCAGAGCCCTCAGGCAAGATGTTAATGATCTGCGACATGATAGTTCTATCCGGCATAATGATGTTACATAGACAAACGGCGAAGATTCAAACACATTCTAATTAAGATGAACACGTTGATTGAATATGACACATGAAATGAGAGATTCAGGCTAGAAAATTATTGAACGCCAGCGAACGATCACATGATTTAACGCAAATCAGCCTCTCTTGGCAATTATCAACCCGGAGATTCACGCACAAACAACATGAAATTAGAAACATAAACACGAACATCCTGGCTAGCACAATTCATATTAAACACTGCGCGCCAACCAAAGATTTGCACTGTTCGGCGTGCCTCTTCTTCCCTTCATTCTTCAAAAATTACAACTGGAGTAAATACCCTGTCGTTGTCCTGTCGAGGCTCGAACGCAGCCTCCAGGCTTCGTCATTGGCGTTGAATGCCAGGCTGGCTGCCCGCCTCAAGGTTGCGAACGCTCAGCCGGTTGTGTCGCTACAGGCCCTCGGATGTTAGGCGTTCACAGCCCACGTCTCCGCTATCTCAGCAGCCGCGTAGGCTAGCTCTCCCAACCCGCCTGTACAAATAATAAGCGGGGGTTGAGTCATCTATTCCCCGAGATATGAATGTTATATCCCCCTTTAAGAATTTACTCGAAGCTTCCACTGACAATGTGGCTATTCCCGACATGATGAATTAATTTTCTCCCCTTTTTACAAGAACAAATCACAAGCGCCCTTTTGAGAACAAGGTCGAATGAGTCAATGAAAATGCTATGAACTAGTAGGCATTCTAATCCCCGCTTGAGAAAAATTTACAAGTGCAAGCCTTGTGAGAAGTCATATCACGTGAACAATTCTAGAATGATTTGAAATCAAACCCACAGAATTAATTTGTGCCCGAATTTTGACTGTCACATATGGTATTTGAACAATACAAAGACGCTCCTAGCACAGAACACAGAATATCATCTCACCTCCCCGCTGGCCGTCAGGAAGCCTACATCCTTGCCACTACACCGGTCAAATAGGCCGGTCCCCGCGCTTGCTCTGCTTAAATACCCCCCGCCGCACAAGGGACGCTCATTGTAGATGGTGCGGGATGCCCGCGCAAATTGTTAGTGACGTGGCATCTCGCGATTGGGTGTTTCTAACGCGTCACCTCTGACGTGTCCCCTGCGTTACACAACTTAGTATTTCTACGCGCACTTAAAATTAAAAGATGCGTAGTACTGCAAATGGCAGGAATTTATTCGAGAAAATATAGCTCGTTTTCTGTGCTCTGTCTTTGCGAGTTGTATGTTTACGGAAAATTTCATATGCCATTCCTTTATCAGCTAATGAAAGTACAAGAGCGAATAATGAAATCGTTTTCTATGTCGGGATTGTCTGGAAGGTCAGACTCTAGGCAGGCTTGACAAGGAATACGTAGGATGATTAATACTGTAGGGTTCACTGCAGACGTTGTAAATAGATTACACATGACACGAAACTGTAGTATGTTTAGTTGCACAAAAGAAATGTGACTTATTCCAGGGTGGCGAGATTTCATGAAGGTATATTCGCTCGGTGTGTTTTGCGTTTTCTTACTGAAGCGGAATCCCGTGAATCTTGGTGTACTGGGAACGTTACATTTTATTTTAAGTGTTATAGAATAAGAACTGTTCCTTAATTCTGAATCTCCCATGCGCGTTGCCAGGAACTTTGCTTCTTTCCACCTGGTGAACGGTGTGTGAGGGAACGAGAATAGGAACTGCGATTTTGACCTACATTTGCAGTGGCACAACTGAGAAAAATAAAAGCATATCCTATTTTCTGAGGTTGAGTGACTGCGATGTTTACCGGATTTAGACTACCTGATTGACGTACTAACTTTTGGATACAATTTAGTGTGAGTTGTCGCTGCGTTCATGTGTCTGGTGATGATTGTGCACACAGTTGGGTAGTGGATTTTCCATCGATTGTCGACTGCAATTTTGCAGCGATTTCTCTCTTCCTGTTGATTTCACTGCTTCCGAGTATGTGATTGGATATTGATTTATACTCGTGTCTGAGAGGGGCTTTTCATCCTCTTCATCAGCATTGGACAGCAATGAAAACCTATTTTTTGTAGGCACTCCGCAATTGTTTGTGGCGGATGCCGGAGAGTGCTTGTTATATGAGGGCAAACATCGGGAGGAGAGGGGAGGAGAGGTTTTGTTATATGAAGGCAAACATCGGTTTATGCTGCTGGAGGTTTCACGTGGATAGGCGGTCAACTTAGAACAATCATTCAACTCATTTTGCTGTTTTGCACAATCATTAGAGTATTCAATTTCTTCATTCAGATCATGGGAGTTTCTGACACAGGAGATAAAATGTGAAGTTAGTCTCAAAGGTGATTTTAGAGCAATTTGTTGAAGAAAATGATGCGTGTCTTCTCGCGTAACGGGCCAAGTGCGGACATTGTTGTAAGCTTCATTAACAGGACCGGTTTTTACATTTGCTCGCAGCGGAATCAGTTTAAGACCAATTTTTCTGCACAGGCTCGATGCCATGTACAATTGCTGCCCACTGCAGGCGCTCACCACATAAATACAAGAAAAAAGATTCTTTGTCATGATCAAATTTTTTAACTTGTTGAGATTATGGGACGAGAGGCTCAAGCCTTTGAAACTAATTATATAGTTCCTGAAAGGAGGTGCGCGTTCAATCTCATCATAAAGATCATTAAGACGTTCCGAAGTTATGGTCTGAATCCTGCATGCGCTATCAATGTCATCTCTGTTGATTTTTGTGAGACTATTGTCTCCAACGAGAAAAGTGTCCAGAGGGGATTTCGCATAATGATGGTTACTCGCAGCTACCACCGGCGTAAAATCATGAGCGCTGATACAATAATTTAAAGCAAAAAGCTGTTCTGTAATCATTTGAATATTCGATACAGTGGAAAAAATCGACGCTGGGCTTGGGGGACAATTTTGTCTCAAAGCTTTTTTGAGAAATGCAGCTGTAAGAGACAGCATGTTATTTATTTCGTGAATAGTTTGGGAGCTGGTCATTTGGAGAGGATGTAAGTACCCATCAAAAGCTTTAGCAGGTCTGTTTGTATTGTTCTCCACTGAAAATTTTAAGTTATCCTCGCAGTTTACGCTCTGAGGTACTTTACTGCCAGTGTCAGCTGCCGCGCATGCATTTTCAAACCTAACTCCACCGCCTGAAAGGCCTGCACACAATTTATCAATAAAATTATAATTAAAATTACCCATTTTAGTCTCTGAATGGTTCCTCACATCGGAAATTTTATCGCGTTCCAACGTTGATGTCGGTGTCGTCGTCGTTGGTGAACAATTTTGAGCTTTCTCAGTGACGCAGGACAGGGGAGATGCCGCCATGACGCAATCGTTGGGACGAGACGAAGGAGCTAGCGGTGGTGCTGTGGCAGCTGGCGCCAGTGATGAGGTACAAGCAGCGCTTGAGAGATTTTCGTCAAAGACGGGCGACTTTGCTGCTAGATTCTCTGTCGGGCACCTCTCCGTCGATTCTCTGTCGGTCGGCACTGGTGATGTTTTGGGAATTGCGGTGCTTTCGTCGACGTCATACCGTTTCTCTGTCGGAGTTTTTGTAGTCATTGTGAGCGGCTTAGGCTTTTGAACGAGCGATTTTACACGCGAGAATTTTGGTGGATTTTGCTTTCGTTTTCTGAACGGTTCAGATATATTTTTAAGTTTTTTAAAAATCATGAAGAAGCGAAAGAAGGAAAGAGTGCTGCCACACTTCATCAACAATTCAATCATTTATTTGCGGGAATATTGTACAAAAATTCTTTTGACGTACATAATTTCACTAACTACATAATTAGAACGTGCAAACTTACACTTCAGTTGAACAAAGCCCACTTTCAGGACTGCAAGCTAAAACTCGAGGTTAACGCTGCAGATTTGGAGACTCAAGCTGTAACGCTTCCGGTTAGCATGTTGATGAAAGATCTGTCATTTCTATGCGATAATGTTAAAATAAGCCCATTAATTCTCGAGTGGGTGACCAGCTTTTGATGAACAGAGCTCACCGATCTAAAGTGACTTGACCAGATCCTGGAAAGGCAAATTTGAAATGGTCGATCCTGGGATGTTTGTTGTTGTTGTTGTTGTTGTTGGGAAGAAAGATCGCGAGTCGAGTAGCAGAATGACGTCACGGGCTGCAGTCGCTGTGCTGAGACCCGTGTGAGCGTGTCGATACTTAGGCTCGTTTTCCCTTAGCCGTAGGCCTAGCATTGATAGGTCTGTGATTCCTTCAGTTATCGCCGCTAAGATACGCGCGTGCGGTGGCTGACATGAGTGTACACACGAATGGAAGAAAGTTGTTGATTGCGTGTGTGTGCTGGCCTGATAATGTGTACAAGAAGTTGGCATATATACAGGAAGCTTCAGAACAAGAGATACAAAATTGCACACCAAGTAAAAAATGGAAAAATAAACAATTTTTCTTTTATGAAATTTTCCGAAATTTTTCTTCTATGAAATTGTAACTTTCCGAACAAAAATTTGGGGTTTTGAGACATTAACTGTTTATTGTTGTACTCTACGGGGGAACCGTCATGGTGTCCTATATATAGGGTTAGTTATAAGACATTTAAAAAATCAATGCTTAAGATCATTTGTATCAGGCTTGATTGGAAATAAAGCATCCCAAAGATGCCGATGTTTGTTTATTTGTTTGTTTTTGTTTTTTTTAAGTATCGAATTTAGTTATACAATTACAGGCAATATTTATTTTGAATTTACGTAACAAACACTTCTATTCTATGGGAAACACTTCTATTAATATAGCAAAATTAAGTTTTTCTGGTATTTGGTGAAAAATTTTAGCAGGAAATTTTTAGAATGTCCCAGATCGTGCTACCAGGTTACTTCTTGTTTTTCTTGTCGGCACTGTTCAGTTTCAAAGAAACCCCATGAACCGTTTAACAAATGGCAGATATCTTTTTGCTTATGGTGCTGCTAATGGTACGGCGAGACAGGCAGCTGAGCTGTATCAAGAGAGATTTCCTAACCGATACATACCTGGTCTCAGGATTTTAACTAATTTACACCAAAAAATTTCATCTTTCAAAACAAGAAACATCTAATATCTCAAAAACCCTATTTTTTCGGAGAATTTAATAAAAAGAAATATGCTTATTTAGCCTTTTCTTCTTGGTGTGCAATTTTGTATCTCTTGATTTGAAACACCCTGTGTATATATATGTGTAAATACACATATGTTTACTCAACTAGCGACTGGCATCTGAAAAATAAATAACTTTTTTCTATTCATTCTGAACTTGTAACGTTACGTGATACTTCATTTCTCTTTATTATTCTAAAGTATTTATATAAGAAATGTAAATTTTTTCGTGTGATTCACCCGTAGATGCTTAATAAGATGTTTATTCACTAATTACCTTTATGTTAAATATGCATTTGTGCTTATATGTACACATGCCTTCATACATCTGCACACAGCAGTTTCTGCAAAATTTATAGTCAGGCGACTTTTTTATACACAGAATTATTTTAATCCACCCGTTTACTTTCAAAAATAATTCCTGATACCGCGAGCCCCTGAGCTCGTATTTCAATGTAAGTGTGCACTAAAAAGAGTGTTTTCAACAATGCATCGTCACTGAAATTATATCTTCTGAAATTGTAATCAATTTGGAAAAATATCGAGAATAGCATAATTTTTCAGGTTATTGAATTTTCCAGATCCGAATTAGTTACAACGGCAACTCCACGATTGGATTCCATAGAATCAAGATGGCTCAGATACCATCAGAAATCCATCACATAAGAAGAGACTTCTAAGCTACTCACACTGCAGATAGTAAGTACCTATGCTCCAAGGAACAGACTTACGGGGTTTGCTAAGATTAATATATTTCTAATGTACAAGTTAATTTCAGGAAATTACACCAATTTATCAGATACTGTAATTAATCAAATACTGGAAAGGTGCGTAACAACATAGCATTTTGCCTTATAACCACCTGAAAGATCATGCTATCGTGCGCAAACCATTGCGATATCTAATGTAGAATTGCTGAATTTTGGATTTCACTTTCAATAGATACTACCTAAACACACTCCCTAGTCAAGGCCGTACTGTATAGAGTGATTCCATTAAAATTTTATAAGTAGTCCTTAGCCAAAATTCTGCTTTAACTTTCTGTGAGGTACGGCTATATTTTTTTTGTCAAGGTTTACGCAGTGTTTCAAAATTGGCATGCTGTATCCCTTCTAACTAATCTATTTTACACACAAATATCTAATGGTTTTAAATCGGCAACATGGCTTCATGCTCATTTTTGAACAGACATGAGTTAATTAATTTTGCTTTCAATTTCCAGGTATAAAGAGTCGAACTCGTTCTGCGTCACTCACATCGTCACCTCATACGTTCACAAACATGGATGAAACACTTAACGAATTCTTCAACAACTTCTTGTTGGCGCTGGGAGTGCACGTATGTCTGGACTACAGCCACAAGTTTTTTGAAACTCTGCTTCCGATCCATGGTCTAAAGGAGAAGAGTGGCAGAAGCTGCACACTTGATCAACAGAAGTACCGACCCCGACGGCTGTTACCCTTAGCGCTGCATCGAACACTACTGGCACTTGGGTCTCCAGCTCGCGATGTCAAGGCTCTCATCTTTCCCAAGCTCATTCCTGGCATGACAGACGTAGAATTGGAAGTACCGTGGACTGCAATAGTAACTGGAACAAAAATTGAGGACGAATTCTACCTAGCTGAGGAACAAGGAAATGACAGCGATGACGAGGTGCGCTGAGCATATCATACTTACATACATATAAGAGCTTACACATTGCCTAATTAACTTTGTGATCGAAACGAATTCGTGTTCATTTCTAGGATAACTTTTTCGGCTTCGATTCTCGGTTTTTCCACTTGCATGAACTTAATGGAAAATGCAATTTTTCGAAATTGAAGGTAAGTCCGTGGTCATTTTACGTCGCCGTACGTGCAGGAATAAAGTACAAAAGTAGGACAAAATAATGATGGATAGAATAAAACATCTTGGTCTGGTCAAATAACTATGTCCCCTGAAGTCTTTCCTATGGCTAGCCCACTCCTAGTGACTGGAAACATTTTGATGAACAAGAAACGGAATTGGACAAAAAACATTTTCCATTCATTGTTGTAATTATTTCAGGATTTGAAAGTTTTTAAACTTATATAACAGATACTAACCAGACGACCATGATTACCTCGATGTTTCCTCTGTTTCAGGACCTCCCTCAACTCTCGCCCTCAACTCACTCCGCACGCTCCACCTCCCCTGGTCCTCCAACGCATGACACAAGCTTAACTTCTTCGACGGCGTCTCTGACCTCCAGCAAATTGAGATCCCCAAAGAAGTTGTCATCTACCGGGACACCAACGCCTTCTGCACGAGTCTCAACTTCTTCTAAAGTGACGACTTCTACGAAACCAACATCACTAAAACCGGTAACTTCAACAAAACGGGCAACTTCAACAAAACCGGTAACATCAACAAAACCGGCAACTTCAACGAAACCGGCAACTTCAAAAGAACAGGCAACTTCAACAAAACGGGCAACTTCAACAAAACAGGCAACTTCAACAAAATCAACAACTTCAACAACACCGACGACTGAAACAAAACCAGCAACTTCAACAAAACCGGCAACTTCAACGAAACCGGCAACTTCAAAAGAACGGGTAACTTCAACAAAACGGGCAACTTCAACAAAACAGGCAACTTCAACAAAATCAACAAGTTCAACAACACCGACGACTGAAACAAAACCAGCAACTTCAACAAAACGGGAAACTTCAACGAAACCGGCAACTTCAACAAATCCGACGACTGAAATAAAACCGGCAACTTTAACGAAACCCGCAACTTCAACAAAACGGGTAACTTCAACGAAACCGGCAACTTCAACAAAACGGGCAACTTCAACGAAATCGGCAACTTCAGCAAAACGGGCAACTTCAACGAAACCGTCAACTTCAACAGCACGAGCAACTTCAACAAAACCGTCCACTGAAACGAAACCGGCAACTTCAACAAAACCGTCGACTGAAACAAAACCGGCAACTTCAACAAAACGGGCAAATTCAACAAAACCGTCGACTGGAACAAAACTGGTAACTTCAACAAAACCGGCGACAGAAACAAAACCGTCGACTGAAACAAAACCGTTGACTGAAACAAAACCGTCTACTAAAACAAAACTGGCAACTTCAACAAAACCGTCCAATGAAACAAAACCGACGACTGAAACAAAACCGGCAACTTCAACAAAACCATCGACTGAAACAAAACCGATGACTGAAACAAAACCGTCGACTGAAACAAATCTAGCCACTTCAACAAAACCGTCGACTGAAACAAAACCGGAAACTTCAACACAACCGTCGACTAAAACAAAACTGTCGACTGAAACAAAACCGTTGACTGAAACAAAACCGTCGACTGAAACCAAACCGGCAACTTCACCACAACCGTCGAATGAAACAAAACCGTCGATTGAAACAAAACCGTCAACTGAAATCAAACCGGCAGCTTCAACAAAACCGTCGACTGGAACAAAACCGTCGACTGAAACTAAACCGACAGCATCAAAAAAACCGTCGACTGAAACAAAACCGTCGACTGAAACCAAACCGGCAACTTCAACAAAACCAACCACTGAAACAAAACTGTCAACTGAAACAAAATCGGTGACTTCAACAAAACCGGCGACTGAAACAACACCGTCGACTGAAACAAAACCTGCGACTGCAACAAAAGCGTCGACTGAAACAAATCCGTCAACTGAAACAAAACCGTCGACTGAAACCAAACTGGCAACTTCAACAAAACCGGCTACTGAAACAAAACCGTATACTGAAACAAAACCGGTAACTTTTACTCAATCGTCGATTGAAACAAACCCGGTAAGTTCAACAAAACCGTCGATTGAAAAAAAAACGGCAACTTCAACACAACCGTCGACTGAAAGAAAACCGGTAACTTCAACAAAACCGTCGACTAAAACAAAACCGTCAACTGAAACAAAACCAGTGATTTCAACAAAATGGGCCTCTAAAACAAAACCGTCGACTGAAACCAAACATGCAACTTCAACACAACCGACCACTTTCACAAAACTGTCGACTGCAACAAAACCGGTGACTTCAACAAAACCGGCGACTGAAACAATACCGTCGACTGAAACAAAACCGTTGACTGAAACAAAACCGTCGTCTGAAACAAAACTGGCAACTTCAACACAACTGGCGACTGAAACAAAACCGTCGACTGAAACAAACCCGGCAACTTTAACAAAACCGACCACTGAAACAAAACTGTCGACTGAAACAAAACCGGTGACTTCAACAAAACCGACGACTTGAACATAAGCGTCAATTGAAACAAAACCGGAAACTTCAAAAAAACCGGTAACTTCAACAAAACCGGTAACTTCAACAATACCGGCGACTGAAACAAAACCGTGGACTGAAACAATACCGTCGACTGAAACAAAACTGATAACATAAAAAAAACCGGCGACTGAAACAAAACCGTCGACTAAAACAAAACCGTCGACTGAAACAAAACCGTCGACTGAAACAAAACTGTCGACTGAAACAAAACCGGTAACTTCAACAAAACCGGCGACTGAAACAAAACCGTCGACTGAAACAAACTGGGCAACTTTAACAAAACCGGCGACTGAAACAAAACCGTCGACTGAAACAAAACCGTCGACTGAAACAAAAATGGTAACTTCAACAGAACAGGCGACCGAAACAAAACCGTCGACTGAAAAAAACCCGGCAACTTCAACAAAAATTTCGACTGAAACAAAACAAACGACTGAAACAAAACCGTCGACTGAAACAAAACCGTCGACTGAAACAAAACCGTCGACTGAAACAAAAACGTCGACTGAAACCAAACCGGCAGCTTCAACAACACCGTCGCCTGAAACAAAACTGTCGTTTGAAACAAAACCGTCGACTGAAACAAAACCGGCAGTTCCAACAAAACCGTCAATTGAAACAAAACCGGCTGCTCCAACAAAACCGTCAATTGAAACAAAACCAGCTGCTCCAACAAAACCGTCAATTGAAGCAAAACTGTCGACTGAAACCAAACGGGCAGCTTCAACAAAACCGTCGACTGAAACAAAACTGTCGACTGAAACAAAACAAGCGACTGAAACAAAACCGTCGACTGAAATCCAAGCGGCAGCTTCAACAAAACCGTCAACTGAAACAAAACCGTCGACTGAAACCAAAGCGGCAACTTCAACAAAACTACCCACTGAAACAAAACCGTCATCGGAAACAAAACCGGTAACTTTTACAAAACCGTCGATTGAAACAAACCCGGTAAGTTCAACAAAACCGTTGATTGAAACAAAACCGGTAACTTCAACACAACCTTCGACTGAAACAAAACTGGTAACTTCAACAAAACCGGCCTCTGAAACAAAACCGTCCATTGAAACCAAACATGCAACTTCAACACAACCGACCACTGAAACAAAACTGTCGACTGCAACAAAACCGGTGACTTCAACAAAACCGGCGACTGAAACAATACCGTCGACTGAAACAAAACTGTCGACTGCAACAAAACTGGTGACTTCAACAAAACCGGCGACTGAAACAATACCGTCGACTGAAACAAAACTGTCGACTGAAACAAAACAAGCGACTGAAACAAAACCGTCGAATGAAATCCAAGCGGCAGCTTCAACAAAACCGACCACTGAAACAAAACTGTCGACTGCAACAAAACCGGTGACTTCAACAAAACCGGCGACTGAAACAAAACCGTCGACTGAAACAAAACTGTCGTCTGAAACAAAACTGGCAACTTCAACAAAACTGGTGACTGAAACAAAACCGTCGACTGAAAAAAACCCGGCAACTTTAACAAAACCGGCCTCTGAAACAAAACCGTGGACTGAAACAAAACCGGCAACTTCAGCAAAACCGACCACTGAAACAATACCGTCGACTGAAACAAAACCGGAAGTTTCAACAAAACCGGTAACTTCAACAAAACCGGCGACGGAAACAAAACCGTCGACTGACTCAATACCGTCAACTGAAACAAAACCGGTAACTTCAACAAAACCGGCGACTGAAACAAAACCGGTAACTTCAACAAAACCAGCGACTGAAACAAAACCGTCGACTGAAACAAACCCAGCCATTTCAACACAACCTTCGACTGAAACAAAACCGACGACTGAAACAATAACGTCGACTGAAACAAAACCTTCGACTGAAACAAAACCGTCGACTGAAACAAAACCGTCGACTGAAACAAAACCGGCAGCTGAAATAAAAAAGTCGACTGAAACGAAACCGTCGATTGAAACGAAACCGTCGACTGAAACCATACCGGCAGCTTCAACAAAACCGTCGACTGAAATAAAACTGTCGACTGAAACAAAACCGTCGACTGAAGCACAACCGTCGACTGAAACGAAACCGGCAGCTTCAACAAAGCCGTCGACTGAAAACAAACCGGCAACTTCAACAAAACCGGCCACTGAAACAAAACCGTCGTCGGAAACAAAACTGGCAACTTCAACAAAACTTTCGACTGAAACAAAACCGTCGACCGAAACAAACTCGGTAACTTTAACAGAATCGACCACTGAAACTAAACTGTCGACTGAAACAAAACCGGTGACTTCAACAAAACTGGTGACTTCAACAAAACCGGCGACTGCAACAAAAGCGTCGACTGAAACAAAACCGGAAACTTTAACAAAACCGGTAACTTCAACAAAACCGGCGACTGAAACAAAACCGTCGACTGAAACAATACCGTCGACTGAAACAAAACTGTCGACTGAAACAAAACCGGTGACTTCAACAAAACTGGCGACTGAAAAAATACCGTCGACTGAAACAAAACCAGTAACTTCAACAAACCCGGAAACTTCAACAAAACCGGCCTCTGAAACAAAACTGTCGACTGAAACAAATCCGGCAACTTCAACAAAACCGACCACTGAAACCAAACTGTCGACTGAAACAAAATCGTTAACTTCAACACGACCAGTAATTTCAACAACACCGGTAACTTCAACACAACCGGCAACTGAAACAAAACTATCGACTGAAACAATACCGTCAACTGAAACAAAACCGGTAACTTCAACAAAACCGGTAACTTCAACAAAACCAGCGACTGAAACAAGACCGTCGACTGAAACAAAACCGTCGACTGAAACAAAACCGTCGACTGAAACAAACCTGGCAACTTCAACAAAACCGGCCTCTGAAACAGAACCGTCGACTGAAACAAAACCGGCAACTTCAGCAAAACCGACCACTGAAACAAAACTTTCGACTGAAACAAAACCGGTTACTTCAACAAAACCGGCTACTGAAACAAAACCGTCGACTGAAACAATATCGCCAACTGATACAAAACCGGTAACTTCAACAAAACCGGTAACTTCAACAAAACCGGTGACTGAAACAAAACCGTCGACTGAAACAATACCGGTAACTTCAACAAAACCGGCGACTGAAACAAAACCGTCAACTGAAACAAACCCGGCAATTTCAGCACAACCTTCGACTGAAACACTACCGACGACTGAAACAAAACCGTCGACCAAAACAAAACCCTCGACTGGAACAAACCCGGCAACCTCAACAAAACCGACCTCTGAAACAAAACTGTCGACTGAAAGAAAACCGGTGACTTCAACAAAACCGGCGACTGTAACAGAAGCGTCGACTGAAACAGAACCGGTAACTTCAACAAAACCGGCGACTGGAACAAAACCGTCGACTGAAACAAAACCGTCGACTGAAACACAACGGGTAACTTCAACAAAACCGTCGAGTGAAACAAAACCAGTAACTTCAACAAAACCGGTAACTTCAACAAAACCAGCGATTGAAACAAAACCGTCGACTGAAACGAAACCGTCGACTGAAACAAAACCGGAAACTTCAACAAAACCGACCACTGAAACAAAACTGTGGACTGAAACAAAACCGGTAACTTCAACAACACCGGCCTCTGCTACAAAACCGTCGACTGAAACAAAACCGGCAACTTCAACAAAACCGACCACTGAAACAAAACTGTGGACTGAAACAAAACCGGTAACTTCAACAAAACCGGCAACTGAAACACAACTGTCGACTGAAACAAAACCGTCGATTGAAACAAAACCGTCGACTGAAACAAAACCGTCGACTGAAACAAAACCGGTAACTTCATCAAAACCGTCGATTGAAACA
Organism: Morinoia aosen; assembly: GCA_030386875.1. Lineage (NCBI taxonomy): Eukaryota > Metazoa > Arthropoda > Malacostraca > Amphipoda > Talitridae > Morinoia > Morinoia aosen. The sequence continues at coordinate 66,240,387 of CM059565.1, read as the reverse complement.
AAACCGTCGACTGAAACAATACCGTCGACTGAAACAAAACTATTGACTGAAACAAAACCGGTGACTTCAATAAAACCGGCGACTGAACCAATACCGTCGACTGAAACAAAATCGGTAACTTCAACACAACCGGTAATATCAACAAAACCGGTAACTTCAACAAAACCGGCACCTGAAACAAAACTATCGACTGAAACAATACCGTTGACTGAAACAAAACCAATAACTTCAACAAAACCAGCGACTGAAACAAGACCGTCGACTGAAACAAAATTGGAAACTTCAACAAAACCGGTAACTTCAACAAAACCGGCAACTGAAACAAAACTGTCGACTGAAACAAAACCGTCGACTGAAACAAAACTGTCGATTGAAACAAAACCGTCGACTGAAACAAAACCGGCAGCTGCAACAAAAAAGTCGACTGACACAAAACCGACGATTGAAACGAAACCGTCGTCTGAAACCAAACCGGCAGCTGAAACAAAACTGTCGACTGAAACAAAACCGTCGACTGAAACAAAACCGTCGACTGAAACCAAACCGGCAGCTTCAACAAAACCGTCGACTGAAACAAAACCGTCGACTGAAAACAAACCGGCAACTTCAACAGAACCGGCCACTGAAACAAAACCGTCGACTGAAACAAAACCGTCAACTGAAACAAAACCGGTACCTTTAACAAAACCGTCGATTGAAACAAACCTGGTAAGTTCAACAAAACCGTCGGTTGAAACAAAACCGGCAACTTCAACACAGCCGTGGACTGAAACAAAACCGGCAACTTCAGCAAAACCGACCACTGAAACAAAACTGTCGACTGAAACAAAACCGATGACTTTAACAAAACCGGATACTGAAACAATACCGTCGACTGAAACAAAATTGGAAACTTCAACAAAACCGGTAACTTCAACAAGACCGGCGACTGAAACCAAACCGTCGACTGACTTAATACCGTCAACTGAAACAAAACCGGTAACGTCAACAAAACCGGCGACTGAAACAAAACCGTCGACTGAAACAAAACCGTCGACTGAAACAAAACCGGTAACTTCAACAAAACCGGCGACTGAAACAAAACCGTCGACTGAAACAAACCCGGACATTTCAACACAACCTTCGATTGAAACAAAACCGACGACTGAAACAATAACGTCGACTGAAACAAAACCTTCGACTGAAACAAAACCGTCGACTGAAACAAAACCGTCGACTGAAACAAAACCGGCAGGTGCAATAAAAAAGTCGACTGAAACGAAACCGTCGATTGAAACGAAACCGTCGACTGAAACCATACCGGCAGCTTCAACAAAACCGTCGACTGAAATAAAACTGTCGACTGAAACAAAACCGTCGACTGAAGCACAACCGTCGACTGAAACGAAACCGGCAGCTTCAACAAAGCCGTCGACTGAAAACAAACCGGCAACTTCAACAAAACCGGCCACTGAAACAAAACCGTCGTCGGAAACAAAACTGGCAACTTCAACAAAACTTTCGACTGAAACAAAACCGTCGACCGAAACAAACTCGGTAACTTTAACAGAATCGACCACTGAAACTAAACTGTCGACTGAAACAAAACCGGTGACTTCAACAAAACTGGTGACTTCAACAAAACCGGCGACTGCAACAAAAGCGTCGACTGAAACAAAACCGGAAACTTTAACAAAACCGGTAACTTCAACAAAACCGGCGACTGAAACAAAACCGTCGACTGAAACAATACCGTCGACTGAAACAAAACTGTCGACTGAAACAAAACCGGTGACTTCAACTAAACTGGCGACTGAAAAAATACCGTCGACTGAAACAAAACCAGTAACTTCAACAAACCATGAAACTTCAACAAAACCGGCCTCTGAAACAAAACTGTCGACTGAAACAAATCCGGCAACTTCAACAAAACCGACCACTGAAACCAAACTGTCGACTGAAACAAAATCGGTAACTTCAACACAACCAGTAATTTCAACAACACCGGTAACTTCAACACAACCGGCAACTGAAACAAAACTATCGACTGAAACAATACCGTCAACTGAAACAAAACCGGTAACTTCAACAAAACCGGTAACTTCAACAAAACCGGCGACTGAAACAAGACCGTCGACTGAAACAAAACCGTCGACTGAAACAAAACCGTCGACTGAAACAAACCTGGCAACTTCAACAAAACCGGCCTCTGAAACAAAACCGTCGACTGAAACAAAACCGGCAATTTCAGCAAAACCGACCACTGAAACAAAACTTTCGACTGAAACAAAACCGGTTACTTCAACAAAACCGGCTACTGAAACAAAACCGTCGACTGAAACAATATCGCCAACTGATACAAAACCGGTAACTTCAACAAAACCGGTAACTTCAACAAAACCGGTGACTGAAACAAAACCGTCGACTGAAACAATACCGGTAACTTCAACAAAACCGGCGACTGAAACAAAACCGTCAACTGAAACAAACCCGGCAATTTCAGCACAACCTTCGACTGAAACACTACCGACGACTGAAATAAAACCGTCGACCGAAACAAAACCCTCGACTGGAACAAACCCGGCAACCTCAACAAAACCGACCTCTAAAACAAAACTGTCGACTGAAACAAAACCGGTGACTTCAACAAAACCGGCGACTGTAACAGAAGCGTCGACTGAAACAGAACCGGTAACTTCAACAAAACCGGCGACTGGAACAAAACCGTCGACTGAAACAAAACCGTCGACTGAAACACAACGGGTAACTTCAACAAAACCGTCGAGTGAAACAAAACCAGTAACTTCAACAAAACCGGTAACTTCAACAAAACCAGCGATTGAAACAAAACCGTCGACTGAAACGAAACCGTCGACTGAAACAAAACCGGAAACTTCAACAAAACCGACCACTGAAACAAAACTGTGGACTGAAACAAAACCGGTAACTTCAACAAAACCGGCCTCTGCTACAAAACCGTCGACTGAAACAAAACCGGCAACTTCAACAAAACCGACCACTGAAACAAAACTGTGGACTGAAACAAAACCGGTAACTTCAACAAAACCGGCAACTGAAACACAACTGTCGACTGAAACAAAACCGTCGATTGAAACAAAACCGTCGACTGAAACAAAACCGTCGACTGAAACAAAACCGGTAACTTCATCAAAACCGTCGATTGAAACAAAACCGTCGACTGAAACAATACCGTCGACTGAAACAAAACTATCGACTGAAACAAAACCGGTGACTTCAATAAAACCGGCGACTGAACCAATACCGTCGACTGAAACAAAATCGGTAACTTCAACACAACCGGTAATATCAACAAAACCGGTAACTTCAACAAAACCGGCACTTGAAACAAAACTATCGACTGAAACAATACCGTTGACTGAAACAAAACCAATAACTTCAACAAAACCAGCGACTGAAACAAGACCGTCAACTGAAACAAAATTGGAAACTTCAACAAAACCGGTAACTTCAACAAAACCGGCAACTGAAACAAAACTGTCGACTGAAACAAAACCGTCGACTGAAACAAAACTGTCGATTGAAACAAAACCGTCGACTGAAACAAAACCGGCAGCTGCAACAAAAAAGTCGACTGACACAAAACCGACGATTGAAACGAAACCGTCGTCTGAAACCAAACCGGCAGCTGAAACAAAACTGTCGACTGAAACAAAACCGTCGACTGAAACAAAACCGTCGACTGAAACCAAACCGGCAGCTTCAACAAAACCGTCGACTGAAACAAAACCGTCGACTGAAAACAAACCGGCAACTTCAACAGAACCGGCCACTGAAACAAAACCGTCGACTGAAACAAAACCGTCAACTGAAACAAAACCGGTATCTTTAACAAAACCGTCGATTGAAACAAACCTGGTAAGTTCAACAAAATAGTCGGTTGAAACAAAACCGGCAACTTCAACACAGCCGTGGACTGAAACAAAACCGGCAACTTCAGCAAAACCGACCACTGAAACAAAACTGTCGACTGAAACAAAACCGATGACTTTAACAAAACCGGCTACTGAAACAATACCGTCGACTGAAACAAAATTGGAAACTTCAACAAAACCGGTAACTTCAACAAGACCGGCGACTGAAACCAAACCGTCGACTGACTCAATACCGTCAACTGAAACAAAACCGGTAACGTCAACAAAACCGGCGACTGAAACAAAACCGTCGACTGAAACAAAACCGTCGACTGAAACAAAACCGGTAACTTCAACAAAATCGGCGACTGAAACAAAACCGTCGACTGAAACAAACCCGGACATTTCAACACAACCTTCGATTGAAACAAAACCGACGACTGAAACAAAACCGTCGACTGAAACAAAACTGTCGACTGAAACAAAACCGTCGACTGAAACAAAACCGTCGACTGAAACCAAACCGGCAGTTTCAACCAAACCGTCGACTGAAACAAAACTGTCGATTGAAACAAAACCGTCGACTGAAACAAAACCGGCAGCTTCAACAAAAAAGTCGACTGAAATAAAACCGTCGATTGAAACGAAACTGTCGACTGACACCAAACCGGCAGCTACAACAAAACCGTCGACTGAAACAAAACTGTCGACTGAAACAAAACCGTCGACTGAAACAAAACCGTGGACTGAAACCAAACCAGCAGCTTTAACAAAGCCGTCGACTGAAACAAAACCGTCGATTGAAACCAAACCGGCAACTTCAACAGAACCGGCCATTGAAACAAAACCGTCGACTGAAACAAAACCGTCGACTGAAACAAAACCGGTAAATTTAACAAAACCGTCGATTGAAACAACCCTGGTAAGTTCAACAAAACCGTCGATTGAAACAAAACCGGCAATTTCAACACAACCGTCGACTGAAACAAAACCGGCAACTTCAACCAAACCGACCACTGAAACAAAACTGTCGACTGCAACAAAACCGGTGACTTCAACAAAACCGTCGACTGAAACAAAACCAGCAACTTCAACAAAACCGTCGACTGAAACAATACCGTTGACTGAAACAAAACCGGTAACTTCAACAAAACCGGCGACTGAAACAAAACCGTCGACTGAAACAAAACCGGTAACATCAACAAAACCGGCGACTGAAACAAAACCGTCGACTGAAACAAAACCGGCGAATGAAACCAAACCGGCGAATGAAACAAAACCGTCGACTGAAACAAATCCGGCAACTTCAACAAAACCGGTCTCTGAAACAAATCCGTTGACTGAAACAAAACCGGCAACTTCAACAAAACCGACCACTGTAGCAAAACTGTCGTCTGAAACAAAACCGTTGACTTCAACACAACCGGCGACTGAAACAATACCGTCGACTGAAACAAAACCGGTAACTTCAACAAAACCGGTAACTTCAACAAAACCGGCAACTAAAACGCAACCGACTACTGCAAGACAACCGGCAACTTCTGCTAATACAACGACGTCTGTTAAACCGATGCTGACTGAGACACCGTTTTTTGTTGAGCAGACGTCAACACCAGTGGCATCACCACCGTCAACACCAGTGGCATCACCACCGTCAACACCAGTGGCATCACCACCGTCAACACCAGTGGCATCACCACCGTCAACACCAGTGGCATCACCACCGTCAACACCAGTTTCATCACCCTTGGCACAACCACCCCCTGCTGCACCACCAACACCACCAGCAACACCACCACCTGCGAATTCCAACACGACATCCGCTACTGTACCTGCGGGGGTATCAGGCCGAGTGCGGGTTGACAACACATCTTCGTCTGATACCGCACCTGATTCCTCGAATCCTGTCGAATGCTCTTCTGCACACGCCCTTGCTTGCTCAAACATCACCAAAAATTCGACGGACTGCCACTCAGATGATTCCACTTCTTCATCTGGGTTTCAAATGGAAGCCGTTTTGGAACATGATTCCTCTATCCGAACTTTAGGCTGCAATCGACCACATGGTGGAAAATCAGGCTTACGTATGCAGCGCAAAGTTAAGTGGCTGCATGAACTCCTGACTGATTTGTGCCCACCGTATGCCAGTTACCCGTCCGACCATGCGAAAGATGCAGTCACCCACTTAGCGGTTCTCTGTAATTTGAAACACCTGGAAAGTTTCGTTAATTATCTGTACAAACCAGCCGAGTTGAAGTTAAAACCCGGTAACTCCATTTTACCTCCATGGCACCCGACTTCACACCGATCACGGCGTAGAAAAGGGGGCAACATCGTCCAATGCAGAGCACTTCGTTCATTTGGGAAGAAAACTCATTCCAAATCTGCCCTTCGCGCTGCATACGATGAGCATTTCAAGTCGCATGAAAAAAGTACGGTCATTTTCACTGATGGTTCGAAAAGAGATGACGGAGTTGGATGCAGTTACAAACACGGCAGCACAATTAAATCTTTCCGTATTCAAGGATCTTTTAGTTCTTTCTTAGCAGAACTTGTAGCAGTACTAGAGGCTTTGATTTATTCCACAAAATTACCTGGTAAATCAGTTACTTTTGCTATTGACTTTTATCAGGCGATACGGAGTATTGTTAAGTCAACTAGGCACCAGGTAGCCAATGCCATAAGAACTTTGATGCGCATCAGTCGGAAAAAGTACTATTTGTGCTGGGTACCCGGCCACGTCGGTGTGCCGGGAAACGAAAGTGTTGATGCTGCTGCTAGAGAAGCTACCACACATCCCTGCATATGCCACGTGGGATGTTCTTGAGAAGCCGAATGTTCAATTGGCAGTCCCAGCGCAGAGATGTTGCGAGTCTTGTGTTAAATGTGTCGAATTATTCGAATGTTACCAAATTCGTGCATCCATCCAGGGGAGTTAGTTCAATAGTTCTGTGAGGGTAAATGGCCTGGTTAATCAACTAAAATGCAAGAAGAAAGTTACACAAGCAACTTTTTTTGCCTCTTATGTGCCTAGAACCCTCGTTTTGAAATCAGGAGTATACATGCAAGCGAGTGAGGATGGAGAGACTGGAATAAGTTTCAGTACCGCTGTGGCGATGTGGGGCCTCAACTTCATCTTTGGAAAAGCTCCGCGAGTCCAATTGTAGAATCTGTACCCACCAGTGCACCGCTCCAGCAGAAGATTTTTACTTCACTTCAGTGTTCGAGGATATTGCTACTAATTACATCTATAAAGCAACGACGTGTGTGCTTGGGCCAATTGATTAATAAATGTCCAATATATGCATGTTACATACGGGGTTGAAAAATGGTAGGTACAAAAGTAACTTTGAACCATGAAAATAATTTTAGACCAAGTTCTTTATTAATCAAAATGAAATTATTGTTTGCTATGTCGTGTATTTTCACTGATAGTGCGACCATTTTAAGACTTGATGTGTACGCTTATACAGGCACTTTTTTATCACAATCGACTCCGTTCCAAGTTTTTTATTATTATGTGTTGAACTTGAGTTTCGGCTACGATTTTGAATCTTTAATATAAATAAAATTCCATTGCTGGATCGAAAGCTCGGAGAAAATTCATGTTTTTCTTTATCACTTCCAGGACCATTATCCATAGCAACTCTTCTTAAGTTTCACTATTCCGAAATTCAACTCAGGCTTTGGAAAGTTCTTCAAGACCGATTTATTTGACTGCCATAAATGGTTGCTTCTGTACAGCTTGTTATTTAATTAATCCATTCATTTCTCAATGTATGAATTATGAGACACTCCATATAAAACCGTTTAACTTACCATTAGCCTTCAGATGTTGAAAATTTTGTGAAATTTTCCCCTTAATATTTTCTTTGAAGATAACTGCCGAGTGGCAGATCCTTCTTTCCTCACTTTGATGTCAGTAACAACCTGATGACAGTGCCAGTCGATTGATTGTAATAGTTGTTATTAGGATTAAGTGAGTAAAAAAATGGTGATATTAAAGTGTTGAGTTAAACTAAACTCCTTGAATTTTCGGATGTTTGACTTCATTTACATTTGGTGGCGAAGGCTAAACAACCACCTCTGAAATGGGAGTGGCTTGTGGCGGAGGGTTGGGGGAGGGTGGTTTCACCCCTGATTCTGTAGCGTAAGGTGGGAAGTTTAGTAACCACGGCGCGTTGGAGTGTTCAGAATCATTCGTTTGCTGTGGAGACATTTTTCCGCAATAATGAGTGTTTTGCGGCCACGTATGCGCTGTCAGGACACGTTTCAACCGCTCGATTTCTAAGTGGGTTGAAGACTTTCGTCAACATGGTAATGTTGTCCCAAAAGAACCCTCTACACGTGTTTCAACTGTTCTGACACCCGAGAACGCGAATCGTGTACGAGTGTGCGTCGAAAGAAGTCAACGACGTTCAACGAGACGTCGCGCCCAAGCACTTGAAATTTCGCGTCGGAGCCTTCAAACCATCATGAAAAAACATTTAAAGCTTCATTCTTATAAGATTATACTCGTGCTGAAGGTCCTTCCGACTAACGCCGTTCAACTTCTGCAATTTTGTGAACACATGTTGAATGTTCTTCAGAAAAGAAATACAGTTTGTTTTCAATTAAGTTCAAACATGAAATGTTGGACATTGGTTTTTAAAATACCTTAACATTAAAACATCTTTACTCGATACTTACACATGGGTATTTTAATAGCCATGTCACATGTTGAAACGAAAAACTGATTGAGAGAAAAGCACAAAAAATGCGTTCCCTTCGTTGCGTTAATCTGATTTTGACACTGCATATAAATATAGGTCTCTAAGAAGACATAATCCTAGTGACGCATAGCTGAAAATATTCTCGTTAGTGCGCACATGTATTGAAATATGAGAAAACGAACATAGGAACTAGTGCTATATGGAATTGTTGTTAAATGTGAAATGGGCATTTTAAAATTATTTTGCGTCTAAGACTATGAGGTTGGCATTCGAGACCCGGGATGATTTTTCAATATTACGTATCAACTAGTATGCCAATACAATGAGCTCGGAGAGACCAAAATATCTTACCATAACACAAATGAATGATATTTACTGCCTACGCTGATAATACTGGCACAAAAGAGTTCACAGGAGTCAAAGACATGAGATGGATTGCTGTACAATGCTAACAATAACAACATACATAGCTGGAACAGTACAAAACGTTAACTACCTATAATAGTGTTATTTTTAAACAATTTAAACAATTTATTTACCGCAAGTGTTACAGAGGTAGATTGTTTCTTAAGTCTAGTACAATGGTCGAATTTGAGCATAGCAACCTGTGGGAGCCGAATAAGTTCAGCGACTTCTAGGGCATCCTACCATCAATGTTATTCTAGGATGTACAATAATGTTTAACCTAATTCACTTAACCTAGTTACGCATTAGACTGATCAATAAAGTAGTTAACTCGATATTCGATGCTTCATATTACAAAATAGTTTATATGGATTAGATGTTAACTGTTTATTCTGTGAACGACTCATGAGCAGACTGAACATCAGTGATATAACCATGGCAAAAAATTATCAGGACCAGTCATGTAGGAGACAAGATTTGACTTGTTATCTTACACGACTAGTATTCTGATAGGAAATGAGATTCAAGATTTATTTTGAATACTTTGTAAAAATTAATTTCACGGATCTCTGCAGGGATTGACTTCCAAGTTTTAGTTCCTACGAAGGTGTGTTGCGTACAATCCACGTTGCGTAGAATCCATACCATTGTGTTGCGTAGAATCTAATCTAATTCGTAGAATAAAAAGAAGAACCTGAATAAAAACGAATGTTACATTTACTGCAAACGTTTCGGAATCAAAATTCCATCATCAGTGCTGAAACAAGAAAATAATTTGTCTATTAAATAGAAAAAATCATTTGTATATTCGACAAAATTCACTGAATGTCTTTAAACCCTAATTTGTTCATTCACACACGAACAATAGCATACTCCTAATTCACACAAGCACACATATACGCGTTAATTCAGATACACCAGTGAAACACACTATGCCTACACATACCAAAAAAAAACACACACACAGAATTACGTCAGTAGGGGGGGGGGGGGGGAGGGGGTTGGGGTTGGCAATTGATAACTTTACGGCACTAAGTCTTTGTTGAGGTTGGGCTTATGAGTGAATATGAAAAGGGACTCTAAAATTCTAAGGTCATGCTCACAAAGTTGAAAAATTAAAATTTTTGGATGAATGGTTTGAATTCTCACAGTGATCTCTAATTGATCATTGGGGTAGAATGGTTAGTGCACGACCGGTTCTTTGAGATATTCCTGCGTGTTGGCTATGTCTGATGAATTGTTGGAGTTTGGTACGACTAACGATTGGATGAGTGGAATGATTGTATGAGTGTCTGTGGAGTAGCTGCGTTTATTTTTATAAGTGTGACTGTTGCATGCAGTCTTACGTTTAGGCTGAGGAATTTCACTCGAATCATCTCTGGTGAACGAGGCAGTGAATCAGGTGTTTAAAATTTGGCTTTACTTCTGTCGTATGTTAGGCCTGAACTGCGAAGATTAATCAGGGGTAGATAGTGCTTTTGTCATATAGTTTTTTACTGACACATTTGTAGCATCTTTGAGAGTATGTTTTTCTCTGTGCAACATCTGGGGATTCTTTATTTTGTTTTGCGCATTCGCTGCAGGCACGATGTGCTATGGACGATGGGCTTCTGTCATGTCTTTCCAGTTTCCCTTGCGATTGTCACCATGGATTTATTAGGTGTTTAGTCTCGTCAGACAACAAGGGAGGGTTATTGGCAGGTTGGAATTTCTTTGTAGAACAAGGGTGTTCAGAAGCCATGGTAATATCATCTTTTAAAATCATGAAATATTATTAGCCATTGTTGTTTCTCATCAGCTCTTAGAAGTCAATGCTGCAGATTTCTTCTTTCACACGTAGAAAGTAGGAGTGTCAATAAATTTTGAATGCGTTTGCGTTTTATCATAGTGCTCGATTCTTGGATTAGGAGCACGAAATCAGTCCGCTGGTGATTTCCCATTTCACCTCTAACATAAACTTCTGTGTCATTCATTTAGAATTTGGGGTGCGATGACGAGGTTCGGTCGACTGCAGCATCGACCTGTACAATCCAGTCAAGCCATGTACAATCCAGCCCAGCCCCGCCCCGCCCAGTCTACCACAACCCCGTCTAGTTTAGTTCAGCCCCAGCCAAATATGCTCAGAGGAATTCTCTCGCTAGGGTAAGGTCAATACATTTGAGCGCAGTTTCCGGCAAAAGTGCAATAAAAAAAGTGCTGGATAGAACAGAAATAAGAATAAATCGTAATTTCGGATTGAATTGCTAATTTTTGATATCTAATACGAAATTTTCTTCTCAGCTAAACATTGCATTGAGATGTGCATCTACAGAGCATTGAACTGAACAGGTGTGTGGTCGGTGATGACACCTGCAAATGACCTCGTTGTAGGAACGAACCATGGTCACGTCTGATAACTCAAACCCTCATCATTTTGCATAGAAAACACTGATGTACGATGTAGTTACTCATATTAAAATTAGGACTTGTGAAATATTTTACGGTACAACGTAAAATTAAAAAGTAAAATTATTTGATATGCAAATTGTATCGAATTTTAAAGTCTGTTTTGTGATAGCATTTTATCGCGTCATTGTTGAACTCCTGGGATTTGGCATCGAGGTTTGGAAACTTTCACTGCAGTTCACAAGTGTTATTTCTGACAAGTGTTCGAGCTATTCTATTCCAACATGGTCGGGTCTGTTTGGTACCAATGCAACGAATTGCCGGCGCATCATCTTCAAAATGGAAAATGAAAATATTCTTTAAGCCCCGCAATTGTTCCTGTATACGTGTGCGCCAATCCGCGATATCCACATTTACAATGCCGTACTGGGAAAATAGAAGCGTGTTCGTTCCAGAGATTCTCTGGGAATGTCACGAGCGAGGGCAATACGCAAACTAGGTACCTAGGAACTTTAGTTCAACAGTTGGAACAATTTTAATTAGAGGAACTTAAATAACGAGGAAAATTCACAGGAAACTCATCATTTTAAGTAGGAAAACGTATCGGAATCCAAATTCATCATCAGTTCAAAAAGCACAAATCCTTATGTCACTGAAATAAAAAATCAAAAACCTCTAAATGACAGGCCTTAAAAGATATCATTAAAATAAATATGTCAAAGAAAAAATAAAACTGAAAATATTGCTATCTATTTACTATTTGCACGGCATGAGTTGGCAGTATTGTTAAAAGCAGGTTATCGTTTGAAATACGTAAAGACTCTAAAATCCTGAGGTCATAGAGGATTGACGCTAAGGCTGAGATTTTGAAGTCGGCAGAAGATATAGGCACATGGCCTTTTTCGGTGTGATTGCGCGCTGCACAGTGAGGAGGATGTGCTTATTGAGTCCGAGTACGGAAGCTTCTACCCCGATGCTCTGCTGGTCTGATGTAAAAATTTCGTGACGCCATGCTGACGTACGATGATGTGCACTGCACACAACTGCAAGAATAAAACAGAGAGGGTCGCATATCAGTGGGAAACGTACAAAAATGTCATTTTAAAATTATTTACAAGAACGGCGAAGAAATGGAAGGTATGGAAATGTTTTGAACACATTTATTTCAAATCACGTGACAAATCTTAGATGGCGCTCCAAAATACGGGAATGAGCAGTATGACTGGTTTTTGTTGTTTTCTGCAGTTCAACGTTGAGCGTATCGCTCCGAGAGATATACTTTAATTTGCGCATTAATCACGCCCAGCGAAAACCCATTAGCTGTAAAATATGTGCGCAAAAGTTCACTTCACAGTGAACATATAAGAAAGTTGAGCATACTTTGGGAACCCTTACTGAGAATGATTTGAATGCAATTAATTTTAAAACTTGTTGAACAAAAATTAAAGAAATTAGAGCCTAATCCTGTAGAAGTTTGCCTATGGTGTACTGATAACTGAAACTAACCTCCGTCTTTTGTCACGCGTCAGTTTAGAAAGGGCAGAATGTTGTTCTTTTCTGCTTCCACAGTGAACTCAGTTGATTGGTGCTTAAGATTAAGGTAGTTTAAAAAACTGCTCAACGTGCGATGGATGGCCAAAGAAGGACCTAAGTGTAATCTACATATCGAGAGTAGAACAGTGGCCTTAATCAGGATGTCATTGGTTTAACCACTTTGCTTCATGGAAACACATAAAAATGTTTGCATGTGAAGGGGCAAATGGAAATCCCATAGCTAGACCGTCCATTTGTTTTTAAAATTTGCCTGCAAACATAAAGAAGGAGTGCATTACTGATAATTCCTCCAAAGTATTGAACATTTTGCAAGTGCAGCCCATATATTTTAAGCTCCCCTCTGAAAATAATCTGCTTCAGATATTTCATCCTGTTCTAAATGAATGTCATCCTGTTCTAAATGACGAATGTCACCCTGTTCAAAGCCACTGTTAATTCTACTCTCGATATGTAGATTACACTTAGGTTCTTCTTTGGCCTTCCATCGCACGTTGAGCAGTTTTAAAACTACCTTAATCTCAAGCACCAATCAACTGAGTACACTGTGGAAGCAGAAAAGAACAACACTCTGGCCTCTCTGAACTGACGCGTGACAAAAGACGGAGGTCAGTTTCAGACGTCATGTACACCATAAGCAAACTTCTACAGGATTAGGCTCTAATTTCTTTAATTTTTGTTCAACAAGTTTTAAAATTAACTGTATTCAGATTATTCTCATTAGGGGTTCCCAAAGAATGCTCAACTTTCTAATATGTTTACTGTGAATTTAATTTTTGCGCTCATATTTTACAGCTAAGGGGCTTTCGCTGGGTGTGATTAATGCGCAAATTAAAATATACCTCTTGGAGTCATACGCGCAACGTTGTACTGAAGAAAACAACAAAAACCAGTCATACTGCTCATTCCCGTATATTGGAGCGCCATCTGAGATTTGTCACGTGATTTGAAATTGCTGTTTACAAAATATTTCCATACCTTTCATTTCTTCGTCATTCCGGTAAACAATTTTATAATGGCATCTTAATACGTTTCCTAGTGATATGCGAGCCTCTCTGGTTTATTCTTACAGTTGTGTACAGTGCACATCATCGTACGTCGGCATGACGTTACGAAATTTTTACATCAGAGCAGCAGGACATCGGGGTAGAAACTTCCGTACTCGGACTCGATAAGCACATCCTCCTCACTGTGCAGTGCGCAATTACACCGGAAAAAGACCATGTGCCTATATCTTCTGCCGACTTCAAAATCGTAGCTTTAGCGTCAATCCTCTATGACCTCAGGATTTTAGAGTCTTTACGTATTTCAAACGCTATCCTGCTTTTAACAATACTAACAACTTATACCCGTTGCAAATATATATAGGTAGCAATATTTTTAGTTTTTTTTCATTGACATATTTTTTTTAAACGATATCTTTTAAGGCCTGTCATTTAGAGGTTTTTATTTTTTTATTTCAGTGACATGATGATTGGTGCTTTTTGAATTGATTATGAAGTTGGATTCCGATACGTTTTCCTACTAAAAATGATTAGTTTCCTGTGAATTTTCCTCGTTATTAAATTTCCTCTAATTAATATTTTTCAAACTGTTGAACAAAAGTTCCTAGGTACCTAGTTACCGTATTGCCCTCGTTCGTGACATTCCCAGGGACTCTGGAACGAACACACTTCTATTTTCCCAGTACGGCATTGTAAATGTGGATATCGCGGATGGCCGCATGCACGTATAGACTATAGAGGAACAATTGCTGGGCTTAAAGAATATTTTCATTTTCCATTTTGAAGATGATGCGCCGGCAATTCGTTGCATTGGTACCAAACAGACCCGACCATGTTGGAATAGAAGAGCTCGAACACTTGTCAGAAATAACACTTGTGAACTGCAGTGAAAGTTTCCAAACCTCGATGCCAAATCCCAGGAGTTCAACCATGACGCGATAAAATGCTATCACAAAACAGACTTTAAAATTCGATACAATTTTCATATCAAATAATTTTACTTTCTAGTTTTACATTGTGCCGTAAAATATTTTAGAAATCCTAATTTTAAAATGAGAAACTACTTAGTATATTGGGGTTTTCGGTGCAAAATAATGAGAGTTTGAGCTATCAGAGGTGACCATGGTTTGTTCTTAGAACGAGATCATTTTCAGGTGACGTCACCGACCACACACCTGTTGGGGGCAATGCTCTGTAAAGGCACAGCTCAATGCAATGTTTAGCTGCGAAGAAACTCACGTAATAGATTTCAAATATTAACTATTCAATCTGAAATTACGGTTAATTTTATGTCTGTTCCAGCATTTTTTTCATTGCACTTTTGCCGGAAACTGTGCTCAACTGTATTGACCTTTCCCTAACGAGATAATTCCTCTGAGCATATTTAGCTGAGGTTGCTTCGTTGAATAAAAGTCTGATCATGCACTGTTATGCTCGAATGATCCAAAAAACATATCTAGGAGATTTGGTAAGCTAAGAACTGTTGTAAAAGTATTATATTACTCTAAAATATAGTTATTCTTATTTAAATGAAAACTTTCTCGGATACTTTATGAGTCAAAATAATCATTCTTACTCGTAAATGAAAACACCAAGGCTGCTACTCTCAAAGTCAACATTGTTAAAATTATTTATTACTATCAGATATTAAAAGATATACGTTTCGAGCACCAGGCTCATCACCAGTACAAGTTGTCTGGAGGTAACAAAGCCAAGATGAATAGATAAAATATACGGGATATAAACACAGAAGTAAAAAATACTAATATTAAAATCAAGAGGAAACTATGTACAAAGGGTGCCCACCCTTTGTACGTAGTTTCCTCTCGATTTAGTAGTAGTATTTCCTAGTAGTAGATTTAGTAGTAGTAGTTTTTACTTTTGTGTTGATTTCTCGTATATTTTTATCATTCATCTTGGTTTTGTTCTTTCCAGACAACTTGTACTGATGAGGAGCCTGTTGCTCGAAATATTTACCTATTAAAATCCGACAGCAATAGCGATAGATAATTTTATTTAAGATTCGTCTGCGTGAGAATGCAGTTCATGATGCTATTCTTACTTATGTTGAAAGACTACCACCTTATGAAAGTCAACTGGTGATGCTACACTCTTAGGCACATCTATTTATTTTAATTGACCCGGCCGAACATTTTCCTGGCTGAACAGAGAAATTCGAGCTCCCAAAAAAACGAGCTAATTAATTTCTTTGTAATTAAGGTTTCATTGTGTTTTTCTTATGAATTCTGAAAGACTCTGATAATGTCGTTCGTTGTTTTGTTTCTAATCTAATTCTCTATGACAAAAAAATACGATGAAAAAGGTCTCTACAGGAGTGTAAATTCTTTGAAAAATATTACTCTTTCTTCCATTGCGTTTTAAACCAGTGAAGCGCAGCCATATCTTGGCTTTGTGAGCAGATATAAACTTATCCAGCAAGATTTTTTAGTTATGCTGAAAACTTTGAATTTGCTATGTGCAAAGGAAATAAAGGGACAAATGCAAGTATTAGTGGAGTACAAGTCTGTCAATACCGTCGTGCGGTCGACGTGAGGGTTCGTGGAAAAAGGGGGCTGTCTTCGGTGCAGCTACCTTTTTCCGGGGGGATAGCATTTCTTCGCAGCTGCCCTTCCTGAGGTTCGTGTGGGTACCGCCTACGCCGTAACAAGTCCACTAGGGCAACAGAAGTAAATTCTGTTAGTGCCGAACTACGGCGGTACCCATGTGTGTGTGGGGGGAGGTTTGTGTGGGTACCACCTACGCCGTAATAAGTCCGCTAGGGCAACAGAAGTAAATTCTAATAGTGCCGAACTACGGTGGTACCGTTAGAGTGAGGTTTGTGTGGGTACCACCTACGCCGTAATAAGTCCGCTAGGGCAACGGAAGTAAATTCTGTTAGTGCCGAACTACGGTGGTACCGTTAGGAAGACGAGCAACTGTCTGCGCCGTATGAGACCGTTAGGGCAACAGAAGTGAATTCTGTTAGTGCCGAACTGCGGCAGCGTCTTCCTTACGTCAAACTACGCGAAATAGTTCGTCCTACCGAAGTGGCTCCTTAAACCCCTTATTAGGCGAGGTGTCGTTTAAGACTAAAGCCTTTTTCAACTAGGAGAAAAGAAACTCTTATTATTTGAGGATGTGACTTGTTAGAAGCTGAATCTCTTTGAAGTCCCTATTACATACACTGATATATTTTAACAAAGACAGTGATTTATTTTCTATTGAAAAATAGTGCGTACAGACATGAGCTATTGCATAACAGGGTACAACACTCAAAATTGCATTTAAAATATTAGTCGTATTTAGCTAGGTAATACAAGAAACACTAGAATATCGACATGTGAGACAAATGATATTTAAGGGCTAACTAAAGTAAATGCACAGACGCAACATCAGCGCAGAGAAACAGACAAGTCGGGGTTCAGGGAGCTGGACACATAAAGAAAATACTTAAGATTATGGGTAGCTAACACAAAAGGTTCGACAACCCCTGTGCGGCCTGACAAAGTCACACGTTGCCAGTACACGACACCTGTTTCTGAAGAGCTGTGTGTTAATTAGTCAACATTGGGGTCAAAAGTGGCAAGCAAGGTCGCAGCAGTCAGTGTCGGGACATCGTCAGTTTCACACCACCACGCATCCACCGTAGATATGGCGTGGTTTTCTTTGAGTCTGAGAGTTCTGGCAGCGGTGGTGGCTGTTGTAGTCGCGGAAACTGAGGCAAGTACTTGGAAAATGGAGATATGTTTACTATCTTAGTAGCAAAGAGTTTTCGCAATTATATGAGTTAACATTATTTTAGTATTCAGTTTCTGGTTTTTTAGGTTTGAAATTTGATGCGGTTTGCAGTTAACTTTTATTGACCTGGTGCTCTATGTGATATAGTAGAATGATGCGCCAACTGCTTCCATATCTTTCATTGTATTAAATAACACAACAAAGCCTAATTATCACACCTCGCGTAATATTTTTTACAGCTGTGAATAAAGAGCAAAAACCCACCTAATTTTTATTAACTATTGCAAAACAGATTTTTGTGCCACAAAATCTGAAGTTGGTCGCTACACCTACGACAGCGCTGTCAGCACACAGGGTAAACAATACAGAACACCAGTTTCATCAGGATGTAAAAATTCAGTTTTACAACAACTACTAACTCGTTTACCAAAAAATTGACTTTCTCTAACGATAAACTTTTGTTTACCCTTAGTTGTCAAGAAGAAATGCTTCCCCACGACGGGCCCATGTAAACAATTGGCATTCTCTACGGTTCAAGAGAAGCTCAGCTGTAGAGAAGGTTGTGCACTTCTTGCATACGCTGTGTTTCGATATGTGTTTTGCATTTGTCTTTTTTAAATTTTTTACATAACGTGCGAAATCCAACCTTAGTGAAACTAAATTTAATTCATTTGAATTGATGCCATGCGTGCATTTCGTATAAAAAGTTGTTAAAATCTTGCGTTTTTTCGAATTCTTCTGACGCTGCTGGAATTCCCTTTTCTTCAGCATGAACAATTTGTGTCAGTAGAGCTTTGTGTCAGCACATCAGAGTCAAGAATTATGCAAAAAATTTCTCAATGAATTTCAATATTTTTTGATAAGTTATTAATTAACATTCGACATTCAAGTTAAAATAAACTTTGTCTCTCTTTCAGATGCAATGGGTCGCAGAAGCTGCTCACCGCGCCGATGACAGCCAGGATCAAGAAACTGTAAGTTGAATGAAGTCTACCGTGCATACGATCAAAGACTAATAGCATTTCTTCAATTAGTGAAGGTACTTTAAAAATATTTCGAAAATATTCAAATTTCGTTCTTTCTGAAACAGGTTTTCACTTTTCTCGAGAAGAACTGTGTAAATCAATGCATTAGTTGAACGGAAAACATCATCAAGACTTAGTCTTGCAATGAAGAACCAAAACTTGCGTGCATGATGTAACTATTGTCCTAGCAGATATTTTGGAGTGCATGTTCAATTTCCTTCTGAAGTTGTCGATAAAAATTAATTTCTGCATCAAATGAGACCAAGTATGCCTAAATCAGTTTACCATTTTAAATTATATTATCATTTAAAGTTCACATTGTGTTATGAGCAAAAACATTGGGAGAAATTCAGTACCAAGCTTCCAGTTACAGCGTTTTGGCGAGGAAAACTTGAAGCGCTTGATTGCAGCTGATGGGTTCCCGAATTGTTTCAAGTCTCAATACCTATTTTAATGTATTCATTAAATTTGTCCCTGTGATATATCGAAGGTAATGAAGTAATTCTCTACCCAAGGAAACGTTCGTGCTGAGCAGTGACGTGCACAGCCAGCTTTTCTCTCACTGCATGGATGAAATGAACTCCGTTGAAGGAAGCATGTATTCCATCCAAGTCGATGGAGAAATAAAGTACGTCAGATTTGACGCGTCGGGCAACGATCGCAACATCTTGTGGGAGACAGAAAGTGATGTTGCCAGCACGGTTGGGTGTGCCTTCAGGGCTCATGAACGAGGTAGGGGCCTCATCTTACGTGTGCCAGCCTGTCTTAAATTCAAAGTTATCTGCAAGAATTGATATTTTCAATTTGGTTTGGATCTTTTCCTTAATTGTGATTTTGAGTTAAGATGTCTCATGCAGACCTCACAACCACGTTTTGGCGAATTCTTATTTTTATTTTATTTCTATGAGAAATAGAAAAGTTCAGAATTATTTTTTACTTAAAAGCTAGACCCCCAAAAAACTTTCTTTTTACGCGTACCAAATTCTGTAATTCCATACCTCTCGATGTTTGCGAATTCCCTCCTCCTCCTTATTCGGTCTTCAAAAGTTGATTTTGACATACTCCCAAATTGCTTGAAAATTACATATTGATAAATCTAAAATAAGTAATTGAATTAAATGAGAAATTAGAACTCAATATCTTTTATAAACTTTTTTATCCCAATCAGTAATGGGCAGGAGAACCATCTAACCATGGGGCTACCATGAAAAACATGTACTGGGAATAACATTGACCAGAACGTAGAACTGTGCTTTCTCTCAGCTTGACATTAGCAGGATTAACTAATTATTTGAAAATGTCGCCCACCAAGTTTCCTGGTCTGGCTTTACGAATGTGCTCTGCGTTGCTGAAAATAGGGTTGGACAGATGGTGATTAAGGCAAAACAGTGTTGTATTTTACGAATAACATTCTTATGGAGCTGAAATTTCTTTGCATGTTTAGGTCCTCCTTAAATCACTCATAAATTTATGCACTGCTATCTTCATACTACGAGTATTTACGCTCTAAATGTCAATTAGTTCACTCCCGTATACATATATAAGGAAAAAATGTATTTTTATTGAAGGTTTAATGTGCATACACGAACAGGCTTCAATTGAAATAACAACCTAGAGCTAGAAGTATTTACTATTCATTTGCACAAAACGAACCCTCACAAGTGTGTCTTCAAGAAGGAGCATGAGAGAGTATTTGCACCGAGGGTTGCTTGCTCATTACCGATGAACGGAAGGCATTGACATCTGAAGTATTCCACAGGCAGCTGTCGACAAAGAAATATTCCTCTGATGGTATAACATAGGACTTTTCTAAACAAATTCACTAAAAATTTAAAAGCGATGAAAATGCTAACAAAATTAGTCATTTTTATTCAAAAGATAGAACAAAAAATCGAAAACTTGACTTGATAGGACTTCATCTCGCAGCTTGTGATACTTCCCGTAATAAATCCAGAGGCTTAGGCAATGGTAAAGTTGCAGTTAGAAGTAGTGACAAGTTCATTATTGTGTAAGCAAATTTGCTACGACAAACCATCAGCGTGGCGCTACATCCCAGTCTAACTTTTTCGCCGGAACATGCTTGTTTTTCGCCGCTCAAGCGATTTAATTACTTGGGCGGTGGAAAACATGCATGCAGGCGGCTAAAAAGTTAAACTGGAATGGAGTTGCCAGGGAAAGCCGACGAAAACAGCTGTCTGAGCCGGTTTTCGGAACTTCGAATTTGTAAGACCACTTCAAGTTAAATGGCATTTGTACGTACTTACATGTGTAACGTGTAGCGAGTTCCAGAAATTTTCGGTCCTTCTGAATAATTTAATATATAACGTAGGTGGTTTTGTGACGTAGGTGATCATAGAAGCGTAGGTGATCTTTTGAAACTGCTCGTTGACGATACCGATACACGTAGCAAGAAGTACCACCCGGTTACCGTTTCTCCTGCTTAAATTAGCCACTGTTCATCTGTGATTACTGCAGTACTGCACAGCTGAGGTCCTATGGTAGAGCCACGTCAGTGTAGTGACTTCTCTACTCCCACATGTCTCGTTTCGAACCTGTCACCTGTCCACTTTGTTCCGTCCAAAACATACTGTCTTATTTCTTCTTGCTCAGTTAAATGTCTCTCATTTATACATCGCAAACACTTTATAATAAAACAGTTGTTGGATTCTTATTTTTACTCTGTCAGATGTTTACAATTCTAGATTAATTTTAATGTTTCTTCAGAGCACAGAATTTTACGTCATAAGTTGAAAGAAGTGTGAAACTTAGAGTTGAGCAACTATCACAGCGAGAGAAAATCTCTGATAGCTTCTTCAATATGTTAACGACAAGCATAAAAAAGTACGGCGATGAAGTATTTACTTGACAAAAATGTTTTGTGGTTGTCAAGTATGGGGCAGCCGACAAGCAGGGCAAAAAACTGTTTAACATGCTACTCCCTCGAGGGTTTACTCCTAAATGTCTTGATACTGTGTCGGCTTTTGCGTGTGATTCAGGGATGGGAATGGGTTTATTCCGTAATTGAACTTTTTTTCAATAACTAAACGTTCCTCTTCCGTTCGGACTAAGTGCTGCAATAAACTTAGCTTAACCACATCCACTTTTTCAGCTCACGATCAAATCAAGCTCGCTCTTCATTAACTCGATTCAACAAGCTCAACTTAACCCTGTTTGTTGGGCTATGCATTTCATTTTCACTACTCATTGCTTTTTGCAACGTTAACACTCTATGTTTCAGGAACCGTACAAAATTGCGGGTCCAACAACTTTTCTTCCACCTCTGGCTGAACCTTCCCAACAATTCAGCTACCAATCTTCATTTTCCTCAGATTGCTCATAACCTTACCATATTCTCTGACTCTCCGAGAGATCCCCCACATCCACTCCTGCTCTTTTTAGGACTCTTTCGAATTTTCACTCCACTTATGAATTTTTCACAAAATGTTTTCATGACTTTCTTTTCTTTCCCGTTCAAATTTGATTTCATTCTCCAAGGCATCCTTCCATATTCATACAGCAGTATTTATAACTGTATATCTCCGATCTATTTACTATGACCGTATTATCGACCAACAGTTGCTCGTGTATTTCTAACCTTTCTTTCATTCACTTCTTTCAAAATATGATTTTTACATCGTCATTTATGGATGGTAATATTTTCACAAGATGCTTCTGCTCCCACCAGAGCGTTCATCGTTTTTGTTTAGCCTGTCACAGAAGGTAATATTTGAACAAAGATGCTCTTGTGTCCGCCAGGAGCGTTGATGTTCAAGTTCACACGCGCTACGGGTTGCCAACTGACGCTGGATGACACATACGATCTCTCTCGGCCGTCGTGCGAGGGCTCCGAAATTGTCTACGTGATAAATATGAGTATGTGTTAAGTAATATCGTATTGTAGGCAACGTGCTTCAGACGTGCGTCTGTTCAAAGTTGTTCCAAAAAGGTAAACTCGAATATCCCTAGCAGGACACACGCAGTAAATAGGTCCTTTCAAAATGTCTCCGCTCCAACCATTTGTAGTTGGAGCCACTTTCTTTTCCCGCAAACAAATCAGGTATGGTGGAAATGTGTATTTTAAAATTCACACATTTATGTATTAGAATGTTTGAAAATACATGTTCAAGTGCATGTTTATATTTAAAGGACAAACACGTATCAGAACATCTGTATTAGAATTGTTAAATCTGTCGAGTATGGCCGATTTAACCATTCAGTTGACCTAATGTGCATACAGTTAGCGACGTAATTATTCTTACACCCCTCGTCTTTCAAAACTTTCCAGAATTATTCAAAAACTATTGTTGCCACAGGCAAAAAATTTTCACAGGGTGTGAAGCACACATTAATGACAATCATACGAAGTTTCTAGAACAAAATATTATTTTTGAAAGATTTACCAAGCTGAACTTCACAAACACGATAAGACAAAATTATTCGTACAGTATTACACTTTATTGAGGTGAATCTACCATTTGAATACATTTTTAATAATCAATAGCGTGACCTTTCATCTTCATAACATTTAAAAGCCTTTTATTATAGTTTTTGACAAGCTTTTGCGTAGTTTCAGATGAAATATTGTTCCATTCTTCAATGGCGGTGCGTTTCAATTCCTGAAGATTCTTTGGAGCTTTCTTGTTAGTGTTGACTTTTAATTCCTGCCACAAGTTTTCAATGGGACTGAGATCAGGACTCATCGAAGGCCATGGCAGCACATTCATCTTATTTCTTTGGAGCCCACTAGATGTAGACTTGGCCGTGTGCTTTGGGTCATTGAAGATCATTCATTCGGTCAGAGACTATTCCTTCTTAGCTTCGTATTTCATTGAATTATTTCATATATGTACATTATTTTTCTGTTAGAATCTCCGTTCCACACTATCCGCATATGTGTCCCCACCCAGGGGCCTCCCCTGGGTTCCAGAGATAACAGTGAGTTACAGCCGCATTGCTTCAGTCACAATTTGTTGGCAACCTCTACCTCTCGCTGCAACTTGCAGTCGCTTATCTTCGATATTCTATTCCCGCCTTCAACTGAAATGGAAGAGATCACAGTTGACGACGGCTTCCAGTATGACAGAAATGGAGCGTTTTGCAGCAGTCCGACCACCGAATGGGAGTCCCAGGATGATATTTCTGAAATCGGCCAATGCGCCTTCAAAGCATTTGAACTAGGTATGTGTTTCTATTCTCCGAGTGAGAGTTTTTCGATACCTGAGCAAGCTGGTGATGAGTTACTTCAATGGTAACTTTATAATGTCTAATATACTCGTAATTCTTGTTGATGCTGAAAATTTTATCAGCGAAATGAAACATTGCTATCAATCAATTAGGTTTACAAGAAGGAGTGTTTTCTAAGAACCCAAATTATACATATATATTTTTACATCTAAATAAATCGTATATTAATAGTATAAAACTTTACTGTCCATAATTTTCAGACCTAAAGGCAGTTCGAAATGAAACGCTAGGCTCTGACTTTTTTTGACTGATTCAAGTGCAAAATTCATTCCACCGATTCCGCTCAAATTTCTGTTTGTTTCTAAAAAGTGATTCATTCACTTTGCAAAAGAAATGAAACACAGTTTCAAGTCATTTATAAAAGTCAGAGTGGAAGATAGCAAGCAGAGGTACGAATGATATCCCATTTGACGTCACAATGCTAAAATGCACTAATTAAGAAGTCCTCTGCAATCAATTTATGTTCGGCCAGGTTAAGTCCCATCAGCCTACGTTGAGGATGTTCAAAAAAATATTTACCAGTTTAATTTAGGCCTCAATTGTGCAATTTCACTGCACTGCATAATTATCGAGTACACGAAAAAAACATTCTGACGATTTATGTTTCGATTGAATGACTACGAAATGATTTTCCCTGACCACACACGAAGGAGTCGCGGACATTATCAACAGAGGCATCACTCAGCACCTACCACATCATGTGCACAACGCAACACATCCATTTCTTTTTGGCTTTTTAACCAGTCTCTAGCGCATTTAACTTCTAGTGAATATCGATGGTACTCATTGTAAACGTGCGGTTAAGCCTCGTGATGTTATTTAATTTTTTTATACGAAAAATTTCGATACGGCTGTCTCATCTGATGACGCGATTTCTGCTATGTTGCCAGCTGGCTATTCTGCTTGTTTCAGCTGCCAGCTTGAGTGATTTTAGAGGTATTTGTTGAAACACGCAAGAATTAATCTTTTTACAACGGAATGCGGAAGTTGTGCGATCTCATCAACATTTATTGAATCATTTCGATTAATTGATTTAAAGAAAAACCTTGTGAAATTCTTGGGTGTGAAATGAATGAAAAGCGTGCATTGGTGACGAAATATTTACACCCCGTGAAAGTGTGCAAAATTTCCCTGAATTTTTTCGAGGTCTTACTTTTTGGTATCGACAAATCGTGTACCATTTGCGAAATGATGCATCTGAATCTTGCTTTCACTCCATCTTATTCTGAGGAGAAACATTAATATTTTCTTGAAGAGTTCGGAAAATTTCAATCTTGTTAGTAGAAAATTTTAGTGCTTTCTCGGAACGTACGTCATCTCCTGAGGGTAAACGGCATTTATCGATATAAAAGAGGGTTTTATCCTCCGGCAGCTGTCCTTTTATCACATTTTTTGTTTGAAAATAATGCATTTCGTGTCCATAGTTAATTTTTTTATATTTTCGCGTTTAGTCGATTAATTAGTCTTTTAGATTAATATCGATTTGGGCTTTCTACGGCTTTTCAAGTGAGACTTTATAGTTCTCGTTCACAAATCAAGTAATGAAATAGATCTGCCGATGTGAGGATTGTGCATTTTTAATTCTCTAGCTCATCACGTACTTGGCTACAAGCGAGACAACAATTTAAAATATAACAAATCTTGAAGAAAGAGACATTGCACATCTACTAACAAAATTTTCTATTAACAAAGCGTAAAATGTAGCTGATTACCCATATATTTATTTGCCAAACTTTCCAGTAGAAAAACATGAAATGAGTTCACAAAAATAATTCTATCTTCATCTCGATTCTCGATTTATTCAGTACATTTCGTTGATGATGAAGTCTTTGTTCTAAATTGAGTAAAAGTAACGATTGATTTTTAGTTCTTTTCTAAGGACTGGGGTATGTGAAATGTTTAAAACGCACGCAACAATATATTAGTTTTCATAATTAAAGTTTAAAATTTAGTGCCATTGTTAAAATATAATTTTTCTTTAAGATCCTATATAAACAAAAACTTAAACTAACAACCTTTCATGATAATTTGGAAAGACCGAGCAATAAAAATGACCGTGAAATTAAGTACAAATGCCGCTTTAACTTCCGCTTGATTTATCAAACTATTTCAGCTGAAGTGTGACATTCCGTTGAAGAATGAAATAAAAACATACCCATAACAATTGTTAGCACATAAACAAACGCAAGTAAACGCACAATTTTTTTATTGCAGAGCATAGTAAAGTGTCTATTTGCTATCTTGTGAGTATTTTGGGAGAAGAACGAATATTAATTAAATTATTCGACGAATTGATTCAAACGTAATGCAATGTACGCAACAATATCATAACACACGTCTGATGGGTGACGTCCATCCATTATACGAACGCGATAATTCGCTGAAGCACACTACCTGCAGCACACTACCTGCAGCACACCACCTAGAGCACACCACCTGCAGCACACCACTTGCAGCACACATTTGGAAGCTGTAAACCACGGATGGCCGCTCTCAAATGTTACGACCGTTAACCAACTGAAAATTTTTCCCCTTCGAATTATCCATGGCCAACCATGAACTTCACGTTCGAGCTCGACCGCGGGCAGTTAAGAGCGCGTAGAAGGAGTGTTAAGGTAGAGCAGGCAGACCAGCCAATAAATCGTACATTATTGACCACCACGTCCTCAATCCGCCGGCGACAGGTCCTTGATTTTCAATTGGGTTGGAATGGTTGATTTCAATTCTTATTCAGGTGAAGTATAAATATTTTCGCACTCTAAAATTTTGTCTGGAATGTATCATGACCAGATACTTCAAGAAGATCTCAAAGTTTTAGTGTATTTTCTTCAAAATTTTATTTCAAAAATGAGCATTTCACTATTATGAATTAGACTGTTTACTTCGAAAAAGAACAATCTAACCTACTCACTTTGTCTTAACCAGCTTTATATTCATTTAAAGTCTACCCCAGTCAATTTAGCTAGGACATACGGTGACATAAAATATTAAAAATTTTAGTAGTTAAGTGTTTAGACGTAGGCCAAATAAAATTCACATAACTTTCTAAGGTTCTTTTTTTATCTAAAAATTACATCACGTGCGGAGTAGTGAAGGGATTATTTCTACGGTAATGACTGAAGCTATAAACCCTTTATTATTCTTATTTATCCGAAAAAATGCCTATAATGCTGCGATTCAGTTGTATTTACAGCAAGTTATCATAAGTTTTAATTTAACGTTTTTAAAACTCTTAATTGCTGCTCTTGCCTCAGTAACGGCCAATGTGCAAGTGAAGAGTGCCCTTAGTACATTTCATTCCCTTAATTTCTATGTTCAAAGGATAATTCTTGCCTCACAGGTAATTTTTTTAACAATATCACTGACGTGTACACTAGGTGCTTGGATGTTCAAGTTCACAAGTCCTGATGACTGTCAAGTGGCTCTGAATAACGAAGACGCTCTCTCCCAGCCAGCGTGTGACAACCCCGAAACTGTCTTCATAATTAACGAAGGTAACTGTGCTGCTGTGTTGTGTATCAAGAA
Organism: Morinoia aosen; assembly: GCA_030386875.1. Lineage (NCBI taxonomy): Eukaryota > Metazoa > Arthropoda > Malacostraca > Amphipoda > Talitridae > Morinoia > Morinoia aosen. The sequence goes on along the minus strand of CM059565.1, from coordinate 66,212,926 downwards.
GTTCTTACAGAATATCCTGGGCATCAGGCTCCACCATTATAGCGGTTTGAAGGGAGGAAGAATAACTTGCTTTAAATAGAAGGCATTGGTTTTCAGCGTGGAGGGAGTATATATAAAGGGAGCATAGTCGTCTGTGAAGAAAACCAGATTTTGAGATTTCTCTTATGTCTGTGGTAACCAATAGCCGTCTCGCAAAAGTGACGTCAGCACGGAAGTCAGTTACCTACCGACTACGATAGAGTGCGCACACGCTCGCTGAATGCTCTTCTAGCTGTTGAGTTAATCGCACAATCGTTAATCATTAATTTAGGATTCTTAGACTCCGAAAGATAATAAATTGTGTTTCCTCACTTGAGGACACTTAATAATATCAAAATTACTAGCTAAGATACATTAAGAGTTGAAACCAATAAAGATTACAGGCCCTTGATTATAACAAATTAGAGCGACTTGCACGCACACCTTACCCTTTGACTTGTGGTGGGGTACTAATCTTGCTTTGGAAAATGAGAGGCGGAGAATTGTCACGTGTCGGGCCTTGACAACGCCCTCCATATCAACTATGCTCCCTCCATATATCCAGCTCCATGATTTTCAGCTTTTCACTTTGTATTATTTTTCCGTGAAACATTCTAGAATGGTTGGATAACACATTTCCTGCGATCTGTGAAGAAAATATTCATTTGTAAACTCCAATCGAAAATAATTCTATGACGAATTATACCACATCAATTTTTCTCGACTGCAATTTAGAGTGTCTGTAGTTCACATATCCTCGTCTCTCAGCGGTGGGAAAATTTTTAGTCTTCAATAGGGATTTAGCAAACCATAAGCGTAACTAAGGAAACTTCAGTCCCAAGAGATTTGGTACATCTTCCAAATGATGTTATTTTCATTTCACCCGTAGCTGATACATCTCGGCTTGTACGTTGGTTTTTCACATGTCTTGTAAGTAACACCGAGGTTACACTTGATCAGACAGTACCGGCACTTGGGTAGCGAGCGATGATCGCTAGCGGGGAAACTTTCCTAAAAGGGAGATTCCATGTTCTGGCATTACAGGAAATCGAAACTGCGACCTTTCTCGAGAAAGCCACTTGCCATCAACCACTGACCACGGTGAACACTCCCACGTGTTGGACTACGCGTGACTCGATCGTTAGAAACTGCAATGCATTTTCCTCACGATGTAGTTGAGCTTTGTAGGCTTATTGGAAAGTGTAGGCCCAAGTTTTCAAATTTCAAAGTTTAAGAAGGTCAACGTCGCATGATGAAGTCAAACTTCAGTCGTCAGAGTAGATGTTATTCAGCTTTTCAATGAGAAAACATAGTGAATTAGGTTGCCGGCATATTGAGGAGAGATCACCTAATATCCTTATCAAATAATAAAAGGAAGCAAGCAACGTACATTTTTACGACAAAATGTGCGACTGGAAAGCGAATTATTCATTCAGAATTTATCTTTTGCATATTACAAACTGTTCGCGTGCAGAGATCTACGTTCGGAGTATTGATTAAACAAATTTTATATTCTTCCACTACTATTAGCTCTCATCTGTCAAAAAGATGAAGATTGACACTGATTCGCTTTCCAGTTTTCTGCTTGGAAGATGGCCAATATTACCGAGTGGGAGAGACGAAGGAAGACCACTGCCCCAGAGAGTGCACAAATCGTGGCATTCTCGCCGGAACTGGTGAGCAACAGAGACAGACGACCTGACTTTACCTTACTCGCAGAGGTAAAATCATATCTCGCAGCATCGAATTGCATGCGTTTACTGTGAATAAGGTTCGGTATATTCATGGCGATATTCAATACATCACAGTTTATTTATTTATTTCGGTTTCAAATCTTTTAGAATTTTGATGATCATTAGCTGTAATTTCACTATCAGTAAATTGCATTCGACCCATCTTATGAAAAATTATAAAAAATGAATGATTTTAGATCGTTCCTATCAGAGCCAAAAATTATCTAAAAATTAAACATCTTTTAATGACGTTCCTGTCTCAGCAAAAATTCATATGTACAAAAAATATCAGTAATCATATTCTCGAGTTAGTAAAATTCTAAAAATTTTGAGTTAGTGAATGCAATAAGAAGAAAAAATACAAGCAGAAGTAAGTACGATTGTAGTAGGTTAGATACAAGCCTGATTTTTTACGAATTAGATTTGGTGAGATTGAAGCTCAAAAGAAGTAGAATAGAAACTTTTAAGGTCATAATTATACTATAGTTTCTCGTTCTCAAAACCAGAGAAAAAAAAGTTCTAAGGAAAATGCAGGAATCGAAAGCGATTGCTTAAAAAATTAATTGTCGATTGTAAACGGGCATGTTAATAATTTCATTACACTTCCTAAGGGTATAGAGTCACCTTGAGATGGAGTGTACAAGATTCAAGTCATTTACAATCATTTTACGAGTATTCAAGCATAAAAATATATGGTCGTTGTTCCTATACGAATGCTAGTTTTCTGATGCGCTTGAAAACTTTTTAATATAATAAGTAGAAAACTAAATATTCTTAAGCCATGTACTTGATTGTTGACTTTCTAGATGGAAACTTCTTCCTTGATGTGAGGAAGTGTTCGAAAGGTATTTTTCTCTATAGGCCCAGTTAATCCGGTGTGGCTATGATAGAAACCACTAGACAACATTTACTCCTCAGATTCAGAAAATAACATTTTTCACTACTCCTCTTTGTAATCACTGTGGTAGTTTAAAGCATTGTAATTGCTAGTCGTTGGAGAATTAAAGAGATCACCTGACTACAATAACGTTTATTGTTATTTTTCGGAAAAAAGACACAAGCACTGTACACATACTGAGTTATAATACAATATTGATAGGCTGTGATTTACTGAAACCTCACTAAATAACACAACACTTAACTTATATTCCACTTACAACATTTCATTCTTCGCGAAAGATGATAAACAAGGGGTGTGGTGTGAGTGCATTCATTTCAAATGACGTCATAAATATGCGTTCTTTAAAAGAAATTTGACCTGGACTGCATTAGAACCCAATTCATAGAATCCAACATAAATTTTTTTCATCGCTGGTGCCCTGCATTAACGAACTAACAAACGTTACTTCGCCGCTAATCACACCCACTAGGGCAGTAAGATAATCTGAGGATGCCTCACTTTGGATGTGCACTACACTGAAAAAAGCGAGACTGCAACAAACTTCTCAACTTCAGTGTAGTTGAAATTTTTTCCTGTTCTAAAAGTTTACCTACTGGTATTTTCACAGCCAATACAAACAACCAATACTTCTACGGAAATCTTTTCACATGACATATCAGATCATTTCCTGCTTTTCCCAATAGGAAAGGATGTCTTTCATTACCGAATTTCAAACTCAATCGATACTTTCTTGTACCGCAGCATAAATTTGTTGACGCTCAATGACATGTGTGTAACTATGATAAACAGACTCAAACCTCAATTTAAATGACAAAGCCATTGAGAGAGCGTCGCTAGACGGGAAAATATTACGAATGGTAAATTTGATGCTGTCTATTCATCACCTAAATCATCACAAAAAAATGTGCAATGGCGCCCCACAACAAAAAAAACTTGCAACTCAAAAAAGACAGATCAGCATTTGTTTCTACAGTGAAGGGAAAATTCCTATTGTACTGCATTCACAGCGGAAAAATTATGCAACCACCCAAATTAAAGATTTTAGAAAAAGTTCTTTTACCGAAAAATTCTCCCAGTTTAAGAATGATGAAAAAAGATGTGCGAGTTCTTAAATTACGGTCAAAAAGAGAAAAATAATCCACCATAAATATCGAAATTTATTGCTTATTATACTACACTCGAACATAATGTAAAAGATATCGCAGACATTGAAAAATGATTTGTTGATATAAGCAAAAATAAATATATAAAAAAAGAATTAATTCTTGCAGTCACTGACGCCATACTGCAGGCATGAACTCAAACTACCCTTTCTATTTTGATCCGACAAATGGTTCTGATCTTTTCGAAAGCATATAAGTACTAAGAACAAATTAATGATGTAACAATGTAATAGCAATTAAATTGAATAATTTCGCAGTACTTCCGATTTCGTAACTTATGTCCGACATAATGAATGAATCGTTTTTACGTCGAATCTTTACTCTTCATTGAAAATTGCGTGAGTGGTTCTGATCTTGCACAACAATAGACAAACTTGTATTAACTACTCACGAATTTGAACACTACTGATTTTAACAAGTGCTTCTAAAAACTAGTGCATAATAGTCAATTCTTGGGCAGGGCAAAATTAATACCCATATGTAGAACAAACAGTTCAGTTTTCAACCCCAGAAATCAACTGAAGTCATTCTGAGTAGTTTACTTTTTTGAATTTTTGAATTTTTGATGAAGAAATCTAGTATTCTCCAGGATCTTTCATAAAGATCCTATTTGAAAGTGAGCTTTTGTTGGCTACAGTGCTTTCGGAACGTTTCTTACAAAGTGAACGGAGATTTTTGTTTTGAGTTTAGATTTTAGCAGAATTTTCACCATGCTTTTGCGGTTAAATTTTAGCCTTTGATTATAGAAGTTTTATTCAGATTTACAACTTTTCCTTCATTTTCCTTTCCATTTAATTGTTTAAATTTGCAAATTTTCGGGACAAAATTAATATAGCTTTTCACACTCTGGATTACGATTTATTTTATGTTCTCGTGCCTTTGATTTTGTAATCTACTCACAGTTTTCATTCTTTATCTGTATTCAAAAATTAATTTCCCTAATATCGCTGAAGTTTCTGCGACCTTCTCCTGTGGAGCACTGGCAGTTGAGAAAAGTTCATAATTAGTAATGATGCCACAAAACTCTACAGTCGGTATGGTTCGCGTAAGTTATAGTCAGACCAGAATGAAATGACCTTTTTGGGGGCGGGGCATGAAACGTCATCCAAGTGGCCAAATTGCCACTGAGAGAACACTTTCTTTAATACAAATAGTATTAAAGGCCAACTAATATATAATTTGTTGTGTTTCAGGCAAGAAAAAATAACACCAATAATATATTTGGTATAATTAGATAATTACCAATTTAGTAGTTATAATAATAAACAATAACAAAAATCACTCGTATAATTCTTATATTTTCTTTGAAACTGTTGAGTTTCTTCTTCATCTGAGGTATACTCCAACAAACCAGTTCGTAAATCAACAAACGGGTTCATCATGTTACCCTCCTTGGATTCTAGGTTCTTTCGAAAGAGGAAAAGTGCTCATTTTGTTGTAATGCAAGTTATCCTACGACAATAATGGATGGAGATCAGATGATGTCTTTATGATTTGTGATTCATTAAATTATTATAATCGATAATGTTTGAAAAACAGTCTCCACTATTTTAAAAGATATATAAAAGTTAAATCCTTCAAAAGTAGTAGAGAATAAGACTGAAAATATCAATATATTCGCATTTTTCTCGTTCTCTGATTCTGGGTTTCAGTTCCAGATAGAGTGGATCGAGAACAACAACCTCAGAACTGTTGTCCAACACAATCAACCCCGTGCTTGGCAGTCAGTGACGGCTTCGAAGATAACATGTGTCAGGCATCTGCTTGGTGTAAATTGTTTAATTTAGAGATTCCGAATATGGAAGATGCCGACAACGCCATGCGGGTGTATTCAGCACTACAAAATGCTTATCGAAGTGAGTGAAGATATTTTTTTTTTATCGTTTTCTGATGTAAATTTATTTCTTTTAATGTGTTTTTTTTTGCGGAAAAACGTACATTACTTTTAAGTGAGCTTTTCAATTCAAATGGTGCCACAAGCAGAGGAAAATAATTTTATTTGTTCAAGAAATGAATGCAAATAATGAGAAAAGTTTTTTTCAGAGGGCACCAAATTCCGCTCCACCTGGGTCAATATCTTCAAAGACACTGACGGTGTCTGGCGACACGGAGCCTCTCAAAACCATGTGGACGATTCCATCTTGAAAATTGAAGACCGATCGAAACCTGGAAACTGTGCTGTGGCAACTGACATGATGTTTATAAAATTTGTTGAGTGCACGGATCGCTACAACTCAATTTGCCAAGGACGTGAAGAAAACTTACCAAAGTGTGCGAATGGCAGTTTATTCTTACAGGGAATTTAGTAAAGATTCGAGAAATTGTATCAGTAAATTTATACCGAAATGATACTTATAGGCTCACTGAATATGAACACTTTTCTCTTTGCAGGGCTCTCATAAGGCGGAAATAAAGTTGTATTACAGTAATAAATGAACTCGGTTGACTAGTTTCACCGCAGACAAAGTTAATGAATTACATGGAGCTGAAAACTGAAGATATCCTAACTTCAGGACCCTGAAACGCTGCATAAAATAATTTCAATACAAAGTAATTTTCAAGCATTTTTATTTCATACACGTAATTATGATCATTTTACCCCTCGCGAGTTGTCAAAACAGTAAAGAAATATTAGCAACTCTCTCATTTACTCCAGTACTCAGGAACAGGAGAATAGATGATGGAAATTTCTGATTGAATCGTATCAGTTTTTTTGTGTGTGGTTTTTTATTACCGGTTTATCGTGTGGATATATCGTGTGTGTATGGGTTTTCTGCTCTGTGTATAATGAATTGCAGCGAAGGTTTCAAAAGCTTTTGTCTAAATATTTTCGTGTGTACGGAAGAAGGATAAGACTAGTAGCAGATGAATTCCCTCAAGCAACATCTAGTTATGGAACACTCTACATTGACTGCTAAAAATCTTTGCGTCATCTGGTAAACAATAAAATACACAAGGGCTTCATTTTACTTCCAGTGTTTCATTTTTTACTCCTAATGAACAACAGCAACCTCAACAACGTGAACATTGATGATGACTCTATAGTTTAAAGATACCATATGGGCGCCTTCTTTGAAAATTTTGAAGTTGAAAACGTTAGAAAATATTTCAATATAAAAACGGAAAGAAACCAAAAATGGAACAAATTTCCTACCCAGACAAGAATTATCTAACATATCGATGAACAGCTACATGTGACTGTTGACATAGGTTTGATGTTAGGCCTTCATAATATTTGAATAAAAATCCAGCCACAGAACACGCAACTGAAATTTTCCTGTTAACTTGTGATGACACTTCTGTACTTTCTGTGTTGTTAACATGGCCTTGTGTAACCTTTCTCAAATCTGGTTAAATACTTAAGCTCGTAAGGATCTTGAGTAAGACGAACTACATATAAACAGGTATACGAGTATGTATGTTTATACACGTACCTATACAAACAAACGAAAGTCAAGTCCCTTTCTGCATTCTAAGGCTTCGAGATTTTTAGGACTTTTCAAATACATTCTGTCTCCTTTGACTGATAAGTAAAAATAAAACAACCCATCTTCATTTGGTTTCTATTTCATATGTTTTTATAGGAACGATTTAAATACTCTGTTTAAATTTAAGAAAAATATCCCAACGAAAAAAAAAAATTGTAAAGCCTTTTGCATAAACTATTCCATGAAGGAACTTCGCGAAAGGTCTCTTTGCGACTAAGTTCGAATACTGTTTTGACACGTTGACCAAAATGGTTAAAATTGAAGCTCAATATTTAACTGAGGTATAAAGTCAATTTTAGAGCACACTTTCGAAAATAGTTAACATTAACTGGGTCATGCCGTCATTCAGCTTGCAGTATGTTTTTATGAAAATATGGTTTTTGATTCCTGGTCGGTCAGCAGCATTACGAGTTTGAAAATTCCGATTTCTGCAAGATACCACATGCAGCACACTACCTGCAGCACACTACCTGCAGCACACCACCGGCAGCACTCTACCTGTAGCACACTACCTGCAGCACACCACCTACAGCACACCACCTGCAGCACACCACCGGCAGCACACCACCGGCAGCACTTTACCTGCAGCACACTACCTACAGCATATCACCTGCAGCACTCTACCTGTAGCACACTACCTGTAGCACACTACCTGCAGCACACCACCTGCAGCACACCACCTGCAGCACACCACCGGCAGCACTCTACCTGCAGCACACTACCTGCAGCATATCACCTGCAGCACTCTACCTGTAGCACACTACCTGCAGCACACCACCTGCAGCACACAACCTGCAGCACACATGATTTCAGTTTCATTTGTTGCATTACACACATAGATTTGTATCCTGACCACAAAGCTTCAGGTCTCGGTATAAATAAAGTCCAAGTCGCTTGAAAATTTACCTCATAATGTAAATTTTCCTGTGACTGAGCCCATCGTTATACAACTAACAAAAGAGCTACTCATTTTCATCGACAACGTTAAAGCAGTTCGAAATAAATTCAAACAGAGATTTCCTGAAATAAGATCTCGTTATTACTGTTTTTTTATAATAATTTTAGAATTACCCTTTAACTTTTGTATCATTTATGACCTCATTAAAATATCATACGCAACTCACATTTTTACATTTATTTATCTCATTACTGATGCAACCAATTTTAATGTGACTCAACATTATCAGGGAAAACCTTTTTCTCGACCTAATACAAAAAAACAAAACAAAAAAGATTATCTTCATTCACTGTAAAGTAATTAAAACTTGAAGTTGGGTTTACTGCTCTATGATCCATACAGTATGTTACTCTAACCCTAGTCTTGGAAGGCGGAATAGTATTTTATATTTCATAGCCCAGAAGCTGTCGTTTAGATGCATGTTCTATTCAACTGAGTATGAAGATTATGAAATGATGTCTGTTGTTGTCTGGTTCGTGAAGTATGACTAGAGGTTATTAATCGTTCAACTGGTCCACCACTGCCTTCCAAAATGACGGCTTCATTCATTTATCCTAACGAAATTAGTTCTTCATTGACTGCATTCACGTAAAAATAATCGGTTTATTCTAGTTATTCTTTCGAGCAAACAAAATTGTGCGCTGCAAAGAGTGTATAAATTGAAAACTAGTGTTGTGTTCGATAGAATAAATGAATCCATCATCAACTACCGAGGTCATTCTACGGCAATTTTCGTGATCAGTCAAGAATATCCGTTTGCCGTGTACTTGATTTTATGTGTGTTAGTTTCTTAGCATGTTTCTACTGCGTCTCGCTCCCAGTGTGAAATAGGAACATTGTAAATACGTTGCCTAAACGTTTGCAGTTCATTTACTTCTAAAATTGATGAAATTTTTCGTAATTTTTTGATCAAAATTCTTCAGAGATAAAATCGTTTATAAAAACCCATCATTCTTCAACATTTAATTGGTATGGCCTGAATCCTAGATTCACAGCGATACTAAAATAAGCCTGAACATTTTTTTGTCGTCTACAAATACTCAATGGAAAAATTCAAACACATTCAAGGTAGGGTGCTTAGAACTCGACCAAACTTGATGAATACTGATTAAGTTTTCCTATTTAATTATATCGAATGCGAATATTCTTGTCGATCCATGCACACTTCAGGAATAGAATTATGCTGATTATGTCTGCTTTTTGCATCTTCTGAGTTGTTGTTAAATCTAATAGCGAACCTGTGAGCTATTATATCCCTGAATAAAACTGTAAGTAATAAGTGCGTAAGTGCGTAAGTAATAAAACAAGACTAAAACTAAACCTCATCGATAAGAAGGAGTTGAATGAAGTATATCAACTGCAGCCCTGATGCTATTCTTTTAGAACGTTATTCGAGCACTGCGGATAGAGTCTGTAAAAACACTGTGTTCGGTGATTTGTTCCTAAAGTGCGTAATTCACTACGCTTCATCAATATTTTACTTTTGGAAATTGAAGTCGGAATATATTTAATTGGTGCCTGATATCAAAAATTCCTGTTATTATGAGAAGTACTATCGTAATTCTTTTAATGTATTCACTGTAGAAGAGTTTTCGAACTTCGTAAGAGGTCTAGCGTCAATGAAAAATGTACAAAAATTTATGTGAAGTGTTAAGGTAGAGTCCCTGATTTGCCTCTAGCTGAATCTGTTAGGGTTATTCTATACGCCACTGTTGTGATGATCCATATACTACTGAGAGCGGTCGACAGTTCAAGCCTTTTCTAAGAATTAAGCCAAATGATTCGGTTTTCATTTTAAATGCCCAAATTTACAGGGCAAATGACAGAGGTGCCATGGAGTTTTACCGCTAGCCACTGGTCACAGGTTGTGTTCGATTTCGCTGAAAAATTCCAGCTAGTGAAAATTTACACGACATATTACACTTTAGTTTTATCGTAGACATCTAGATGACACGTTAGTTTCATTTTAATCAACGTATAAAACTAATCTATTCTTTCAGTGTTACATTACTTCTAAGTTCAATTTTAATTCCGCACTGGAAAGTGAACAAGAAGATCAAACTGCTGTTTATGATTTACAGGTAAAATATTTAATAAAATAAGTTAAAGTCCATCGAGCCAGCTTACAGGGAAAAGCTTCCATAACACTTGAAACCCACAACTTCAGATGCATTTGCAGTGGATATGAGAAATCACATGCTACCACTTCACCGCATAAAAGATGCCATTTTTCAAGTTCGTACAAACTATTCAATGAAAATATACTAATTATTTTTGAAAATTGTCCTCTGTGAATAAATTTCTAAATATTCTAACGGTTTGTTATGGTGAAACATTTTAGTAACGAACACTTTAATCCCCTCCTGTTATCCTGTTAGAGCTTCTGGAAAGTTGTTTGATAGGCCTATATATTTATGTCTTCAGAAATCAGTGAAGTGAAGAAAAAATTTTAAACTCTCGTCTGCAAACCTACCACATCACTCGATGTACTGCTTTGTTATACATATACTTTCAAATATGGATCCTTGTTCAATCGTTTTTGGAAGGATCTCGATGCTTGAGCGTGTATTGTGATTACCTAAAGCAATCATACGCTGGATGTTTAACCCTCCAGCAATTTATTCGTTAGAGCCGGAATTCGCCATTCTCGCACAGAAATTGATGTCAAACTGCCTTTTCTTCTCAGTCCACGATTTGCGGCCATCGTAATGGTACTAAGCACACATTCAATTTTTTCAATTTGACTACATTCTGCAGCGCATCATGAACAATTTACACCAGTAGACCTCGGTTGAGCAAAGATTAAACCTCTGAGGAATTATTAATTGCCTCAGCCATCATATATCAAATTGTAAACACACACAAATAAAATCAGTAGTGAATTAGAAGCATTGTTTCCTGTATTATTATTTTGTATTGTAAGTGGATCCAACATTTCTTCACATTGACTAACACGGAATTAGAATGGCTGGCAACATTTTTATTGCTAATGCAGGAATGCATCTGTGTAGTAATGTACAAATGTAAATTGTAATGAAACGGAATCGTACATTAGTACTCAGTGAATCACACTTGAATATTTCTTTTAAAGATTAAATCTACATATCGTTCAATGATAACCTTTAGTATTTACATTTATATGATTTCATAGATTTGATAAAGTGAAATGTCACGTATATAAATATCTATGAGTGTAAATAAATCCTGGAAACCATTCTTGCTCATAATATCCAATAGATACATATTTAACACGAAAAACTCATGTTAACAAATTATTATGTCATTTTATAACTCAACTGAGGGTTGGATTAATTTGAACTTGACTCGGATTAATTTGAACTTGACTTGGATTAATTTGAACTTGACTTGGATTAAATTGAACTTGACTTAGATTAATTTGAACTTGACTTGGATTAATTTGAACTTGAATCGGATTAATTTGAACTTGACTCGGATTAATTTGAACTTGACTTGGATTAAATTGAACTTGACTTAGATTAATTTGAAGTGAAAAAGGTGTAGTTCTTCAGTAGTAAATTGTAATCGGTATCTAAGTGCATTAACTCCCATTTGTTTTGAAAATATGGAAGATTGACACGAAACATGTTCACGTTTCCATACCAATATATATATATATATATATATATATATATATATATATATATAGAAATTATTCAATGTATTTTGACACATTGGATACTGGTGACAGAATGCTAAATCTCTCAGTGAAAAGAAATGAATGCATGATTAATGAAAGAAAATAGTTCATGATTGATGATAGAAAATAGTTCATGATTGATGATAGAAAATACTTCATGATTGATGATAGAAAATAGTTCATGATTGATGATAGAAAATAGTTCATGATTGATGATAGAAAATAGTTCATGACTGATGATAGAAAATAGTTCATGATTGATGATAGAAAATAGTTCATGATTGATGATAGAAAATACTTCATGATTGATGATAGAAAATAGTTCATGATTGATGATAGAAAATACTTCATGATTGATGACGAGGACACCGAAAGACTTTGAAAATCAATGTTAAATAACTAGATCACAACGTAAATGGCCGCAGCGGTAAGAGGGGAATTAAACTCGTTTAGGATGACTAGATTAGTGCGCAACTTTTCACCTTGTCCGAGACTCGTCAGAACTATCATCTTATACCTCTTAAAAATTCATTAATTTAAGTCTTGTATATCATCGTTCATAAATATATATAATTCTGCTCGTTAAATTTTACTTGCGATGAGATGGTTACACATATCTCAGAAAACAGTTTTTTCTGAGAAATAAGTCCTGAAAAACAGAACAGAGTTTCAATATTGTTTATATGTTAAAATTAGGCCACTTGAGCCAAACATGGGAAATATTTTAGGAAGAGACAAAAACTACGTGTTTAATTTGGGGGAATCCACGCATACTTTTCCTTTTCCTTTAATTAACATGTAGTACAATTTAAAAAAAAAACAATTTAATGTGAATTACAACGTCTACAGTACGACAGACTCAGGTGATCCACAACAAGGTAAGTGACGTCGTTATGGCCAAAAAGAAATGCCGTTAATGCTACTTGGGTCAAACTCGGAAGTGATCGCCAATATCGATGTAACCAAATCTCCTTGAAAGGCGTAAAGAACAAAAAATTTTGCAACAATGCCACCCGTTCCAAAATAAACTTCACTAGATAAAGAAGTACAGCGTGAAATATTTTGGGATTGGTTGGAAGATGATCCTTTCTTGCTGGGGGAAGATCGTCCCCTAACCATAAAATAGTTCGTAAAAATGCTTGAAGAATCTTGGATTGGCTAAAATAGTGGTTCACTTCCCGACAGGCGTGAAAGGTTTAGTAAGAAATACCTACCTACGATTGGCTAGTACTAAAAAGGAAAACAGTAACCAATCTAACCTGAAAAGCCTACTGAAAGTTGTTGGAGAAAAAGATAAAGAAATTAGAACAAAAACCCAGAGTAGAAGTTGAGAAAAATTACACAACGATACGCAAGACCATCGGAAAATTTCTTCAACTTTGGCTCCCAGTTGAACCATGCTCAACTAATAATTAGCCATCTTAAACGAAGATTAGAGTCCTTCATCCGAGTTTCGTGATGTATAATGTATATTATCAAGTTCATATGCTTGTTTTTATCTCTGAAGTCCTAGAAAACTGTAGTCTTCTTTCCAAAATGGCCGTTATGCCCTGTATTTTGTGTTAAATTTGTTCTCATAGTGTTCTTTACGGCTCATTGCGAAGTCGCAGTTCCTTCTTCATTCTGATGTCATGAGGGTTCTTTCATTGACTTGCTTAATATAAATAAAAATATAAAATAAATATTTAAATTGTATAGAAGAATTGGGTGTCCCAATATAAAAATATGAGTGATAATTACGTAGATTGTACAGCTTGATACTGGCATTAATTATGTGCGTTCTGCGACAACCTGTACATGTATATACATGATTAAATGGGACTCTCCAATTTCCGACACGTCCTTCAAACAAACAAACTCTCCGATGCTTTATACCTGGAATTTTTCTTTGACTACAGTGGCTACTGCTTTCTAGAAAATATTGATACGCCTGACTGCGCTCATAAAAATTACCAAACATACCAGTACAAATCTGCCCTGATACACACAATCGTTAAGCATTATGTAGCCGCATAGTATAATTTTATCTCGGTTAATCAACCGGTAGCATAGTCTGAGTGGATTGGCTGGATGATTAGCTACCACTTCAAAACTAAGAGAACGATTTATGGACATGGTAATTCCTTGTAACTTAATCAGAAAACACTACTTGCCTTTCAGCTCGTATGCTCAAGTTTTAATGTTCAGTTTTAGTTAATAACTTCGTATGCTGTTTTCGAATTTCCATAATGTCGGATTAACCACAGGATTAGTAAGCTAATTTTTTCACTACGAAAGTTTGTGTAGGTAGTTCAAGTATCACCTCCCTCACGGATCGTTGATATACTCGTAAATGACAATATAATGAATGGCGAACAAGGGAAAAAGAATCCCGATAATAGTACGTTCATTGAAAAAACTTCGATCCACGGGAAACAGCCCTCACTTCTGACGGCAATGGCGGCCGTGTGAAATATCTGATAATATAGCTTCTTGTTTTTCATTTCAAAAATTGATTACATTCATGGTTTTAGAAAGTGGTTCTTCGGAACTATTCTCCACGTCACACAACTACATTCCAATTCAGCGAACAATCAAATACCTTCATGCCGCAACTGGAAACTTGCAGGCTCAACAATATGTAATATTTGAGTATTTTCTACAAATAGTAAAAAAAGTCGGATAAATGAATCCAAATGTGTTCATGGATACATTCCTTTATCAATTAACAAAAAGTGCAACAAATTATTCATGTAAGTAATAAATTTAGTATATGAGTACGTTTTTTTCGTGTCTTGTTTCTGCGCGCCTCATCACCAAATGAGAATACCAAAATTATTTTTCAGTACTTCACGCACAAGACAGAACATTGAGAGATTTGTGCCAGCATGTGAGTCTTCGTTTTTCTTCACTTTGTGCCGTCAGATTAAATTAGAAAAGAAAATACTAGCATGACCTCTCGTCTAATTAGAGACTGTTAAATTCTTTGACTACCAAACCCTCATCTTCCACTCAAGAGATATTTCCGTATGAACTGCCTCATTTCGCCCATTTGATGGATGATCTACTCAATTCCACCACTCAATGGCTTATATCTCGCCAGCTCCACAATACAAGGCCCTCACACGACATCTGTGCACACCAAAAGTCATTAAGTGTGTTTTTCTACTCGCCTTCCAATGATGAAACATTGCACCTGTTGTGGCTCTACCGTCTTAAACACCGCCCAGTTCAAATACTCGTAAATCCCAAGATAAATGAATAGGTCTTTGGAATATCAGCACTCCAAAATGTGGTGTAGAATAAAACGAGCCCTAGGCAAAATATAAAGTTTAATTTTAGTGACTCCATTTCTAAGCCTTTTCATTCACTAGCAAAAATAAAACACTGTGGAAAGAGTTAACGACTGCGCTGGGCGTGCGTAACGAGCCTAACCCTGACACATTACCGTTCTTGATTACCGTTTATCTTCTTCTTGAGTCACCTGCAGATTAAGAACACATTGGAGCTCCACTATAAAATTTCAGATTCTGCAGGCTTCAGCACTCGGTCTTTAGGCAAAGAGGCTTCATCAGCACTCCTGGGTTATCGGGACATCATCAGCGTCGTTATTACTCTGCTACATGGGACCTTACTTTAAGACATTTTCTTTCAATAATTCTGCTTATGTTCATTACACTTCATCAAAAAAATGGGATGTCAACAAATTTAAAAGGATGAGTTATTCATAAAAAATGCAAGCTCTTCGTGAAGCTCCAAGCCGAAGTTTGGAGCCGGGGCCTGACGCGGCATGGGGAAGTTCCAGCAGTGACTCTGCGCCTTTCTGTCTTCGCCTCCCGCGGTGGTGCGCTGCGGCGGGCCTGCACTCCTCTAAGCTCGGAGGAACGGCCTTCTAAGCACGTCCTTTATGGTGAGTTGGGAGGCAATTTCAGTGCGGTGTTCTCTTTCCATCTCAGTGCTCCAATTATTTTTCATAATTGCCAGTGCGAACGGATATTATAACTTAGTTTTAGTACGAGCCGTATATAACTATGAACTTTAGGTTCAAATTGGCTTAAGCTCTTTTGCAGCCTCGCTGTCAGTCTAGCTGGTAGGCTAAATGCCATTTTTTGGGCTAATTTTGTTCAGCTGCTGCAAGCTCGTAAAATAAAGTACTTTAAATCTTTCCAATGTATCGAAAATCTTTCCCGAAGTTTTGTGAACAGCTTCAGCATGACGTTTAGTTTCCTGGCAAAACAGTCAAATTTAATATATCAAATATATTTCCTTTTTAAGGTACATGTATTGGTTCGAACTTCTTGGGACGAGCTGGAGGAGTGCGGAGGGCTACCACGCTGGCCCGCTTCTAACTCCGGGCTTCCACCGCTACGCCATGGGGGCGAACCGTGCTAGCCGCATTGCTTAGTGTTTCTATGTTCTGTCTTGATTATCTTCTATGCTCAGTAATCAATATGGCTGCCGCATGTAGTTTTGGCTCCTTCGGTGACCCTTCTCCAGATTCAATTTCAAGATGTGGTATATAACAGCAATCTAAACTCGTTCAAAGGGTTAAGGAAATATTTCAGAGCAGCAGTGCGTTAATAAATCGAACCAGTCGTTCAGCAAGAGCAAACAATTTTCAATGGGAAACTAAAGTTATTAATTTCCATTTATTTAACGTTATAACTTAATCAAAAAATGCTTACATGCGAAACACAACTTAAGGATGGTAATTTATTCTATAAGAGTTCCAAAAAATAAGAGCGTAGGACAGACCGAGACTCCCCCGGGCATTGATGAGTAGACTCCATCGAATTACCAGAGCGGAGCGGAAACTATAAAATTTGCTGAAAAAGCAGACCTGTGTCATGAATCCGATCAAAATTCGATAGAAACTTACAAGAAAATTGTTGTATAAAAATCCTCCCATTCTCCGCCGATTCCTTCACCGGAAATCGCAACATGCGCAATTATTACCACGAGGATAGGAGCACCACCGTGTGTCTGCCCGCAGCTAAACTGAAGATGTTGATCTATTTTCTTATAAATACGGACCCAAGCTCGATATGTGCTTGCATCGGATGAATGTATATAAACGCTCAATGTAAATTAATCCGGTACCCATTAATCTAACATACACTGTACCTGCTATTCACGGAATTCTGAAAGACTATTGCCGATGGTATTTATTTTAAAAATGTAATGTGAGATTTTTTAAAGCACTTGTAACATTTTATTTATAATTGATAATTTGCATGATGGAAACCGAAAATGACCCACTAATGGAATCTCATTAAATAAGAATATTTCGCAATCATTTTTTATCATTTTTTATATCTTTTTTTTTTGTAAAAATTATTGGGAAATATTATACTACCATATCACTGAGTTTGAATATAAAAAAGACTGTGAAACCGTGTTGCAGTAAAAGCTGTGACAAACATCACTCAAAAAACTGCATGGAGGAACTGTTACAAGAATTACAACCGAGGGAAAAGCTTCTGGTAGGAAGCAACGTATAGTATTAGCGTGAGCAAATATACGCCAATTCCAGATTGAGTATCAAAGAATACTTTGTGCTTAAATAATATATTTTAATAATATGTATGTGAAAAAAAGAGTGTATGAGCTGGATATTTTTCAATAAACTCATCTTTGCGATATGTTGTCGCCCAGTGAGTTGTGCTGCTGGTGGTGGTAGAGTGGGCCGGTAGGTGTGACGAGCGACACTGCGGACTCTTTGCTGGGCCAAAATTGATGTTCGGGTTCAGGGCAGTCGACCAACGCTGTTTCCGCTGTATAATCTTGTGACATCAAGCCTAATTTCCACCAGACGAAGTGAAAAGATTTTTAAAGGCATTCGCAATTTTTCATTTTCCTAAATTTCAGCAAATCAATTTCGAACGGGCGCATATGTGAACTGAGTATTATTATAATTCAGTGAATCATTATCAAGCGCATTAAAAAACGAACTCATATATGTATGCCGTTGGGAAAATTCTAAGTATTTTGTTAAATAGGACGGCAATTCAGATCTTACAGCCCTTCCCATCCAGTGTTAACAAGCTCTTAAATATGTAATTCCAATAAAAAAATTATCAGCGCATGGAACTATAGATCTATACAGTTGAGATTATACATATTTTTCCTTATAAATTTTAAACTTTTTTTCAGAAACGTTTCAGTCTATTAGCCAAACATCACACCAGTTTCGACTTCCTTTCTATTTAAGAAATTAAGCCTTATTTTATTCTTATTTTGCAGGTTTCTGAATATATACAGTGTATTCATCTTCTAAAGTGATGTATTAGAACCTGCGTGCCATGTAGAAATATGCCCTGTACATCCACCATTTGCTCTATCCGATCAAACATTCGAGAAAACACCACCACGGCCTCATTACTAATGAGATGTTATTGTAAATGTTAACTAATCATCCATTAACGAACATTAAAATGTAATCTACTCAAGTGTTGCTGCACCTCATCCATTTATTCGTCCATAAAGTTCTCATGACAGACTCATTACAGTGTACCAAAACCACTAACAATTTGTTCGTAACTCATTAAGGTTTGTTGGCTTGCACCAGATGATAAAGCTAAACAACTGCGTAACTATGCCGTTCCAAGGTTAAGGGGGTCATCCAAGGCCCCTGCCAGGCCCCTGTCGCTCCGATGGTCATTTTTCATGTTTTTGTTAGAAAAGGACCCTTAGATGGTGGACTATCCGGTCCTAAAATTTTATGGCGCTACGGACAATAGATCCCCCCCAGGGGGGGGGGGGGGGTAAGGAGACAAAAATCTTTAATTTTTGACCCCATTTCGACCCCATGTAAAAAGAAAACCAAATGGGAAATGAAAAATTTGCTACTGTACTTTTGTTAGATATGTTCCAAGAATTCTAAAACTGTCTTTGTTTTTGTTCTAGCATAAAAACTCAATGAGTTCTATTCTTTTGAAATAGCAATACCAATGGACTAAAAACCAATATGTCAATTTTTTTCAAAACCTAAAGCCTGAATCAAATAAATGTATGGATGAAATTGTGTTTCTTTCCAAAAGTTACATATTATACTCAAATTCCATGAGAATCAGACTGAAAATAAATTCATAATTTTTATGAATTTTTTTTCATGGAAATTACAATTTTCAGTGTGAATATGAAGTTATGCATGGAGATTATCGAAATAAAAATGAAAACAGCATTCAATTACATAAATTTTACGTTATATTACACTTCAACAAAAAATTTTGTTTTTGGCCTTTACTGTAGTCACTTATTTTCAAAATTCAAAAGAATAGAAGTCATTGAGTTTTAACGCTAGGAAGAAAAAAGACAGTTTTAGAATCCTTGGGACATTTCTAACAAACAAATGTTCATATTTTTCCAATTTGTAGATTTTTATTTTTTTATCATAGTTCAAAACCAAAAATTCGTTCTACTTTATATTGTGGTAAAATATCGCATATATATAAAAAAATTCGAATACACAATAACTGAACATTTGTTTCTTAGAAATGTTCCAAGGATTCCAATACTGTCTTTGAACTTGTTCTAGCATAAAAACTTTTTGACTTCTATCGTTTTGAAATGTGTATAAAAATGACTGAAAAAACTAATATTTCAATTTTTTTGGAAAAACTAAGGCCTAAATAAAAAAAATTACACGAATAAAATATGTTTATCTTGCAAAAATACATATACTGGCCAAATTTCAGACCAATCCGATCAAAACTCAGATTTTAGCGGATGACCCCCATAAAGGTGTCTCACCAATAACTTTATGTTTAAAGCTATTGGAGAGAAGCATCAACGAGTGAGGAAAAATAATGTCGACGCAAACCCCACGGCTGGTATGCTATAAATCGCGTAATGTCAAAACCTCGCCGAACTGACATCGGGGCAAAATTCTACCAACGACAAGCTACCCGCGCCCGTTGTGGAAAACAAATCACGCTCAGCACCTCTGAGGATAAAAATTTCATTACGACAAAGAACTAGAAGAACTACATAACACTGAAACCTCATAGTGAATGAGTAATGTGAATATCCTCAATTATTAGAGCGGTTCGCCTCCACGCAAGCCTGGAACAGGTTTTTATGGATAATGAAGCTTGGTATCGACTCTGCCATATCTGTGATATGCGACAGCAATCGAAATAAATATTTTCTGAATTTGAATCACTCACTGAGATCGTAAATAAAAATACCAGGGTTGCTACTCTCAAAGTCAACATTTTTAAAATTATTTATTGCTTTAAAAGGTAAACGTTTCGAGCACCAGGCTTGATCCGTACAAGTACAAGATCAGTACAAGTACAGTTCCTTGATCAGTACAAGTTGTCTGAAATGAACAAAACAGAGGTGAATAGATAAAAATGTACGGGAAATAAGCACAAAATTAGAGAAATACTACTATTAAAATCAAGAGGAAACTATGTACCCCTTAAAGTTGTACATGGCACTCCCCATGTACTGCTGGTGGGCACTATTAGTTTCATTAAGAGTCGGCTTGAGTTTAAAAATGTATAAGGTTTCTAAAATTCTTAAATCCCTCTGATGGCTGGCGGAAGCTAAAATGCTAAAATTACTGCTCTGCCTTCGCTAGGGGGATTGGCAAGAATACCTCCAGTCCGGCTATACTACGTCGAGCATGCTCCGCTACTCTGACGCCCAAAGTTCTGCAGGTCGAGCCTGCAGAGTAGCGTCCGGGCGTCAGAGTAGCGGAGCATGCTGGACGTAGTAGCCGGACTGGAGGTATTCTTGCCAATCCCCCTCACTCTTCGGTGCGCCTCCATAGCGAGCAGTGTGGCTCCAGGGTGCAGAGCAGTAATTTTAGCATTTTGTTATGCTTCTCCGCATAACTGTGTACGGAACATCGCTAAGAATCTGGAGAAGCGCTGTATGGCCTACAACGTAATCCTTAATGATTCTAAAAGACCAGATATTGAGCCTGATTTCTGCGAGAAAGCATCACAACGTTAAAGTCTAGAACAGTCGACTCGTCGAGAACGATGTTCGAACGCTGAGAAGACGCGTAACGAACAGACATGCCAGGGGAAGATGCCAAGGACCTCAACGAGTGTCTTCTTTGCTTTAATTCATAATGTTTTACATTGTTTTATGGGGATTTTTATATAGTAATAAGGGTAAGGTTAATGATGTATGTTTTCTATTCGATAGTAGGGATATATCACGTTCATATTGGTAACCTTGTTAGGTCGTTATTCAAAGTTGGCATCTCGAGGCGACGCCAAACGCGGTTGCTTCAGAGAGCGAGGGCAGTCGGGGCGGGATCACCATCATAAGCAGTCGCATACGAGCTTGTTCATCTACCTTGGTCCAGTTGGGCCGGGGCTTTGCCTCTTATAACGATACGAATCATTTGAAAGATACTAAAACGACCCGAGTATCTCTGTGACATCCATCTGTGAATATATTGAAATTTAACTCCGTGGCGACGTAATCACAGCCGTCAAACCCCGTCTGTCAACCCTCAAACATGGCGGTTGCCGCCTCAGAGTGCCGGCCAGACGACACTCGACTGCAAATCCTGTTCTCCGAATCTAAGATAAGTCGCCCTCTGAAATCATGTCGATTCTAGTTCCCTCTCACGCTTCTAAGTATATTAGGTGCGAATGCGTGAATCACGTACGTTCATTTAGTTTACGTATTTTGATGATTAATGTCTTGATAATTTCTTTTGTTCAATAGCGAATCTCTTTAATGTCTTTGTGTATTCAATATCCTTCAGATAGATAGGAAGAGAGGAAATGATATGATTTAGAAAGAGAAGATAATGTTTGGAGCCATGAAACACGGCTAAAATGCACGATCAATTTATGGCCTTATGCCGCTCTTTGCGCTTACCGAAGATTGATTTAAATATTTAATTAGATGAAGTCTGATTTGGTGGCAGCTACCTTGAAATTTATAACTAGAAAATAGAAGAATTGTGACGAATAATCTTAATGTCACGACTAATAACATCACGAAAAAAAATATCATGCATCGCAACAAAGAATGTCGGCTGAGAAAAATGATCGAAACGTGACAGCAGAAGCAGTCACAACAATGGTGGCTGAGCGACGGGATATTGAATTTTGCTTTAAATGTAAATGTATGTAAATGTTACTGTAAAATCTCATGCCGAACTCACACCTCCGAAATAAAAATATATGTGCATTCAAACATTCAAATTTAAAAATTGATATTTGGCCGACTAAAAATAATTTCTTTATCTGAATCATCTCATCTCTCTCTTCCTAATGAATACTTATTTGCAGGATGTCATCAGGAACGATGAATGAATGTTGCATCAATGTTTCATATTTCTATGTTGTCGATAGACTTATAGTATGTACGAATGTTCAACGTATCCCTTCATCAATTAACTTCAATTACCGTATGTAACATTTTCTGCACTATCCAACGTCAAAATTGTGATGTAAAAACCCGCTATGTTGTGGAGATGTTGAAGTCGATCATTCTAAGTCCTTAGAAGTGGGGGCTGTGGCGCCAGTCGCAGCCGCCCACGTCACAGGCTGAAGGAATGCTAGACATAAACAAAGCCCGACGTACCCGCGTACGAACAGCCACAAATGCCACACGCTAGAGCTTCCCATGATTCTAAACTTCAATAACACGATCGCTGAATGTTGTGAATCACGATTTTCTTAATTTAGGCATGTAATATCTTGCGTTTTTCGAAAGAAAAATAAATTTGATTACATGTGAGAACGTAAAATTTTAATTATTTCATCATTACTACGTGTAAAATTTCTTATTCGACGTTCATCAAACAAATTCCTGCGGATACCACGGCATAATTATGTCAATATCATGTGAATTTTGTATTCAAAATCTAAATATTAATGATCAAAACCAGCTCATAGATGATTTTGTTTCCATCTCCGCAGATAGCATTCTTTGACAATTTGATTTTGATATTTAAATACGATAGACTCAATTTAAATACCAAATGGCACTGTTTCAACCAGGATGAACGAGATTAGGAGACATTTGTCTGCTATTAGAATTACTAGTGAGTTAAGGTTTTCAAAATTTAATCACGATTCTTCGGAACAATTTCATTTTGGGCGAATAATCTAAAGAATTAGATTTACTATTACTCTTAAAATAATTAATAACCTGCGAATACATCACATAGGGATTCTAATTGTCACTAAAACGTAATATAATTAATGCGCGAATTACCAGAGACACCACAACGTATCTGAGTAGAGAAAATAAAATTGATTCGTGGTTTCAAAAATTTATCACAGCCAGGATTTATTTCTAACGAATGAATTCAATCACGACGATCTCATATTAATATGTTTGCTCAAACGTTCTACTGGCCCTGAACGTGACTATGAATTTCATTGCATCGAGTTGATCGAATTTAAATACTATGTATAATTTTGTAATTAATATTTCTGTGTGGGAAAAATAGTTCAATTTGTTTCACTTTCATGTATTTCGATAATTTCATAAATGTGTGTACTCGTAGGAGGTAATTAATTTTAAAACTTTGCGATTTACACTTGAAAAAATTTTTTGAACCTTATGTTCTATTCGTAATTTGCTTATAATAACGTAAAATTCAAACGTAGGATGCTTAAGTCCTTTTTGTAAATACTTGGGAGTTTGAGAGGGGAGACTTGATGGATATGATGTGGAGGGAGACTTGGGAAAATTAAAGAAGGACATTAGAACAAACACTTAATGGGATTGACCTTTCAGGAGTGGTGGATGGCGTCGGGTGAGCGCGATTGAACGCACGCGCCGGCACAATCACTCACCACTCACCATGGTTGGTGAGCGGCACCTCCACGGACGTGTCATCATCGCCCCGCTCGGACGGTATCACCACCACGGGTTGGCTGCGCACATACGAACACACGCTGCACCCCTGCTCCCTGCTCCACCATCTACCTCGACGCTTGAAGCACGACACGCAACGGCAGACCTCGGAGCTCGCGCACCGAATCGTAGAAAACGATTACACGAAGAAAATTTCTTATCAGCGGGCTGAGTCGACGACGGCGGCTAATTCTCTACTGCGGCACGGAGAATAGAAAACGACTGGCATTTAAAATTTAAAAGGACAGCTCAACATTGGGATTTCAATCACGACTTTGGACTTCGGATGGATTCGGCGACGACGGCTTCACATGTAATCAACGACGATGAAAATAATACGGAGGCCCGGATGAAAATCAACGTATCAACTCAACGATCTCAGCATAAAGGCAGCGACTCCTACACGATCTCCATCAAAAGATGACGAACTCCACGAGATAGTAGTCCTCTTCGATTGATGACACACGGAATATTTATTCGGGGATCTCTATAAGACTTCTGCAAAGTGGTAGAGCGAGTTATGCAGCCCAGGACTATACGACTTGGGTGTTATGGAAGCTTTAGCTACGCTTTCGAGGGTTTTTACTCTCAAGGATTACTGCAGTGATCCATGCAACGGAGGGAGAAGTCGGTGCCATCTATAGGACGCGGTTCTGCCAAAGGACAACTATAATGGTACCTTTACACGACGACTCTGAATCAGCGCTCGCCAGAAGAGCAAACTCCAGTTGTAAGCATATGGACTCTCTCCACGATCCGCGCATTAAAGGTGTCGGCTGCACGTGATGAACACAATCGGAGATAAGCCTTTCGAGTACAAGCGGGAGCTTGTAATTTGTTCGGCCGTCGGTGATCTGTTATGCTTCTCCGCATAACTGTGTACGGAACATCGCTAAGAATCTGGAGAAGCGCTGTATGGCCTACAACGTAATCCTTAATGATTCTAAAAGACCAGATATTGAGCCTGATTTCTGCGAGAAAGCATCACAACGTTAAAGTCTAGAACAGTCGACTCGTCGAGAACGATGTTCGAACGCCGAGAAGACGCGTAACGAACAGACATGCCAGGGGAAGATGCCAAGGACCTCAACGAGTGTCTTCTTTGCTTTAATTCATAATGTTTTACATTGTTTTATGGGGATTTTTATATAGTAATAAGGGTAAGGTTAATGATGTATGTTTTCTATTCGATAGTAGGGATATATCACGTTCATATTGGTAACCTTGTTAGGTCGTTATTCAAAGTTGGCATCTCGAGGCGACGCCAAACGCGGTTGCTTCAGAGAGCGAGGGCAGTCGGGGCGGGATCACCATCATAAGCAGTCGCATACGAGCTTGTTCATCTACCTTGGTCCAGTTGGGCCGGGGCTTTGCCTCTTATAACGATACGAATCATTTGAAAGATACTAAAACGACCCGAGTATCTCTGTGACATCCATCTGTGAATATATTGAAATTAAACTCCGTGGCGACGTAATCACAGCCGTCAAACCCCGTCTGTCAACCCTCAAACATGGCGGTTGCCGCCCCAGAGTGCCGGCCAGACGACACTCGACTGCAAATCCTGTTCTCCGAATCTAAGATAAGTCGCCCTCTGAAATCATGTCGATTCTAGTTCCCTCTCACGCTTCTAAGTATATTAGGTGCGAATGCGTGAATCACGTACGTTCATTTAGTTTACGTATTTTGATGATTAATGTCTTGATAATTTCTTTTGTTCAATGGCGAATCTCTTTAATGTCTTTGTGTCTTCAATATCCTTCAGATAGATAGGAAGAGAGGAAATGATATGATTTAGAAAGAAAAGATAATGTTTGGAGCCATGAAACACGGCTAAAATGCACGATCAATTTATGTCCTTATGCCGCTCTTTGCGCTTACCGAAGATTGATTTAAATATTTAATCAGATGAAGTCTGATTTGGTGGCAGCTACCTTGAAATTTATAACTAGAAAATAGAAGAATTGTGACGAATAATCTTAATGTCACGACTAATAACATCACGAAAAAAAATATCATGCATCGCAACAAAGAATGTCGGCTGAGAAAAATGATCGAAACGTGACAGCAGAAGCAGTCACGACAATTTTGGCTGCAGCCAGCCACCAGAGGGATTTAAAAATTTTAGAATCCTTGTACATTTTTAAACTTAAGCCGCCTCTTAATGAAACTATTTCTCTAATTTTGTGTTTATTTCCCGTACATTTTTATCTATTCATCTCTGTTTTGTTCATTTCAGACATCTTGTACTGATGATGAGCCTGGTGCTCGAAACGTTTACCTTTTAAAGCAATAAATAATTTTAAAAATGTTGACTTTGAGAGTAGCAACCTTGGTATTTTTATTTACGATTCGTCTGCGTAAGAAAGCAGTTCATGATGTTCTACAATACTCACTGAGATTTGCTGGTACTGCGAATTGAAATCGCTTTCCTAATCGTTTTTCAAGTGCAAATCAATGTTTTTCAATTCAGAAACAACCGAGAGAAACTTGGCACTGTAAACAAATTTAAGCCTAATAAAGACATAAAATATGCAATTTCAGAACGGCTTGTATTGAAAATGTTTATTCTATTTAGTTCTCATTCTCAACATTTCTAACGATTTTGGATGTAGTTACCTTGTGGCTAAAAAAGTCAGTTGGAAACCGGAAAAATTCATTCATCAGTACTCCGCAGGTTTGGAGCTGTGGTATCGAGTTGGTATTCAACAGGTACTCAGATTGGGTGCTGACGTGACACTCATCTGATACTCACTTTCTGTATACATGTACTGCTGGTAAATTTTGTCTACAGCAACTAATATGAGTCAAGAGTTCATTTCTGTCGGTATGACTCAAAGTGAGAGAAATTTTATCATACCAATTTTTTACAAGTTTGGCATGAACTTCAATACTCTCCTCGTTCATTTTTTCGCACTCAAAGTAAAGTTCAAAATTTTCCTCGTGAAATTAATCCAATGGGTTCTATTTGGACGTTCCAGGCTTGATACACAAGGCTGAAGGTCAGAGTCCCGTCAGCGGCTTATATAAAGCCCCAGCACCTCAGCCGTCACTGTGGCTCACTCCCCTGCGTGCGCGTAATGAGCTCACCTACTCCTCCTCTCCAGCCGCCCTCACACTTAGAGCGCCCTCTAGTCCCATACTTGTGAACTGTGCTGACGTTAAGAGTACACAGACCTCGTTGTCAGCAAGAAATTACAAAGTTTCTTCAACTGTCACGCGATTAAAAAAATGACCTGCTGTAGATCATTTCTATGAAAAATCATGACGTTTCTCATTTTATTTTATTAGTAATTTGTGCACTAATTTTATGAGATTTTTTATTAGAGACTTTTGTCCTGTTTATGTACTGTATTTTAGATATTTTCATCACTGTGTATGTGAGGCATGAAATGGGAATTCGATGTTCATATGTATTGTGAAACTTTGACGCAAGTTGAGCCATGCGGAAGTGCTTAGGTACAGGTGAAAAATTTTATTACTTGGGACGATATGTTCATGAAATTCTGAGAACGGAATAAATCTGCTCTTACTTTGATTTCTCATTTACAAAATATTTCCGTGGAGATATCATTTATTACACTCAGCAGTTTCTATTCTTGACCGAAGGCTAAGATCAGCTGCAACAATGCTCGTGCTGCAGTACTTCTTGCTCTGCGTTCTGGTACGGAGCCAATCATTTAGTTGGTTCATATTTGCTTGTTGCTATGATAATTTAGCAGGAAATTTCTCAAGACTCTAAATCAAATTATGGTTACGCAGTTAGTCAGAGTTCCTATTATAATGTCTCCAATATTTTGTAGGCGCAATAGCTACAATTGAATTTATCCGAAGTATGTAAATAAAAAGTATATTTTGCATGCATTGTCGCGAAAAACTCAATTATTTAATGCGAAGTCATGCATTTTGTTGAATAGGGTAGTTTGTGAGAAGTACCATCAACTCTAACATGATAAAAGATCTTGCATTCATGTCATGGAGTGCAAGTTTCTAAATAATTTTTTGCAATGCCAAACTCTTTCAAGGTATACGCTCATTGGTTCATGCATATCAACGACCAGTGAGATAGGTGATACTTGAACTACCTACACTAACTTTCGTAGTGAAAAAATTAGCTTACTAATCCTGTGGTTAATCCGACATTATTGAAATTCGAAAACAGCGTACGAAGTTATTAACCAAAACTGAACATTAAAACTTGAGCATACGAGCTGAAAGGCAAGTAGAGTTTTCTGATTAAGTTACAAGGAATTACCATGTCCATAAATCGTTCTCTTAGTTTTGAAGTGGTAGCTAATCATCCAGCCAATCCACTCAGACTATGCTATCGGTTGATTAACCGAGATAAAATCACACTAAAGCGTTAAATGATGCTTAACGATTGTGCATCAGAATTTGCACAGGTATATTCGGTGATTTGTATGAGCGCAGTCTGGCGTATTAATTCTTTCTAGAAAGCTGTAGCCACGGCAGTCAAAGAAAAATTGCAAGTATAAAGCATCGGAGAGTTTGTTTGTTTGAAGGACAAAGTGTCAGAAATTGGAGAGTCCCATTTAATCATATATATACATGTACAGGTTGTCGCCGTACGCATATAATGAATGCCAGTATCAAGCTGTACAATCTACGTAATTATCACTCATATTTTTATATTGGGACACCCAATTCCTTTATACAATTTATATATTTATTTTATATTTGTATAGGCAAGGCTAGTCAACGATCGAACCATCATGACATCAGAATGAAGAAGGAACTGCGACTTCCCAATGAACCTCAAAGAACACTCTGAGAACAAATTTAACACAAAATACAGGGCATAACGGCCATTTTGGAAAGAAGACTACAGTTTTCTAGGACTTCAGAGATAAAAACAAGCATATGAACTTGATGATATACATTATACATCACGGAACTCGGATGAAGGACTCTAATCTTCGTTTAAGATGGCTTATTATTAGTTGAGCATGGTTCAACTGGGAGCCAAAGTTGAAGAAATTTTCCGAAGGTCTTGCAGATCGTTGTGTAATTTTTCTCAACTTATACTCTTGGTTTTTGTTCTAATTTCTCTGTCTCTTTCTCCAACAATTCTCACTGAACTTTTCAGGTTAGATTGGTTACTGTTTTCCTCTTTAGTACTAGCCAATCGTAGGTAGGTATTTCTTACTAAACCTTTCACGCCTGCCGTGAAGTGAACCCCTATTTTAGCCAATCAGAGATTCTTCAAGCATTTTTGCGAACTATTCGGGGCGAAACCCTGTTTTAGTACCCTCTATGTGCATTTCTAACCGATTTGAAATATATCGAGCTCAACCTCTATAATTAAGGCTTATGCTTCCGCCATGAACATCCTTTGCTACAAGAGTTAATCTGTGACTCAGAAGGCGATACATGTGTCTTGATAAGTGTTTTAAATTGCTTCCGTCTTCCAGATTGCAGGTCTGCAAGGCGCCGCAACTTCGCCTCGCTTTCCCCACGCACCAGAGGAACGCGCCATGTCACCAGTCCAAGAGCCGCTCCGAGCTGCGCCTCTGGAGTTGGCCTCCCGAAAAATTCCGAGGAATCCTCCGAGGCCTTACGACAAACCGTGGACTTTTGGTTAGGGGACGATCTTCCCCCAGCAAGAAAGGACGATCTGCCAACCAATCCGGAAATATTTCACGCTGTACTTCTTTATCTAGTGAAGTTTATTTTGGAACGGGTGGCATTGTTGCAAAATTTTTTGTTCTTTACGCCTTTCAAGGAGATTTGGTTACATCGATAATGGCGATCACTTCCGAGTTTGGCCCAAGTAACATTAACGGCATTTATTTTTGGCCATAACGACGTCACTTACCTTGTTGTGGATCACCTGAGTCTGTCGTACTGTAGACGTTGTAATTCACATTAAATTGTTTTTTAAAATTGTACTTCATGTTAAATAAAAGTAAACGCAAAAGTGTGAGTTTATTCCCCCAAATTAATGTGCATTCGTCATGATTTTTCCAGTTATTTTAAATTCGTTTGTGGATTTACTTCTACTTGCACATAATGAGCATCCATTTGACAATTTATTGGTGATAATTTTTCTACATTAAATAATGTATGCAAAGACTACTTGAAATTCAGGCGTATTAAAGTTTATTACTTATGATTTTTTGTTCATAGTTTAATTTTAAAGAAATACTTCCATTCATAAATTTGTGTTTAAATTCGACTCTGGTTACATTTATGTTTTGCTTTTTAAACTTACAGCAGTCAGCTTCTCAGAAAATTTTCCCCAAAATTCAACAGAATATGGAAGAAGCTAATGTGCAAAATTTGAATGGATCTATCATAGTAGAGATTAGGTAGAAAGTATCATAGATTAGGTAAAAAGTAATTACCTACCTCATTTATTTTTGAAATCCTAGAATTAAAGTTTTTTTGTCTAATTTGTGGGTAAAGCGGCAGAATGTAAATTGTGGGAGTCAATTAATAGGATAAAAAATAATTTTAAAGAATTTTAAATATTTTTTCATATTTAATTTTTTTAACTAAAGGATTAAAATTGTTCACCACTAATTTTCTAGATATTTGTTTTTTTATTTCGAAATTATACTCTAACGCTCTTTTTCCAATGATGCCATCGAATAGAACTTCGTAAAATGAGTGCGACTTTATATTCCAATAGTTCCTTGTAAGTATCAGTATTTATTTCGTTTTGCAACCCCACAAAACGCTTTCTGCCTTGAGATATAAGCATATTACTCGCATCTGTACGTCGTTTTCCCTCGCCAGTATGTCACAGGCAGAAAAAGAATGCAATTATTCATGTAAAATACCTCACACTGCAGAGGCGTGTGTATGTAATGGAATCGAACGCAGTCGAGGTGTTTCATGCCTCAGATTCGTTGAATTCAACATTTTACTCGTATGCCTGTTACAGAGTAGAGTGCTTTTTTCTATTCACCAATAAAAATTCCTGAGCAAAATGAAAGTAACAACACACCGAATTTCAAGATTTTACTACTTTACGTTCACCCAGCAGCTAAGTTTCACGAACACATGGAAAAAGCAACAAATGAAAGCTGAACGCTTCGTACATTTCAAGTTTCTTAAAATTTTTTGAATATGAAATCCACATCAATTAATCTGAAATATGAATTTTTAAAATCATATTTATGTTATCGTTACTTCTTAAATGCATGAAAAATTCCAAGTATAAAATAATTAAGAAGGTCAATAATTCCCATGGCAAAATGATTTGAGCGTGAAGAGCACGGAGCGAGGGGCGGAGGTCGAGCTCTCGCCACCTGTGCAAGTCCAGGCGCTGAGGTGGAACGGCTCTCTTTCTGACGGTTTCTGAGTGCAGAACTATGACTTGACGCACTGCAATGTTTTAGAAACGAAGAGAAGCTCAGAACAATTTTCTACGTTGAGCGTCAAATCCTGTCATAAAACAGTTCAATAAAGTTCACCTGTGACCGATGTTCATTTATTTTCGTTTCTCCGTTTCCTCTATGCAATTGTGCAAGTATTATAGCAAAAGACGACAATATACGGAGGAAATTTTTTCTCCTCAAAAAAGATCATTGAGTTAGTATCGCGAGGCCTGTTGCTTGATTGTGTCCGAACACGCACCGTTTTGAACGCTATGGTTTCGCTTCACAGCATAGGCTTCTCTGCGATTCCATAGAAAGAGGCAGTTTATATGTTTCTGTGTGAAACAACCATGGTTTTTATTCACTTCTACTAATAGAATTTGTTTAGATAACTTTTGAGCTTCTTGAGCTTCTCTTCGTTTCTAAAACGTTGCAGTACGTTAAATCATAGGTTTGCATGCAGAAAACGTCAGAAAGAGAGCCGTTCCACCTCAGCGCCTGGACTTGCACAGGTGGCGAGAGCTCGACCTCCGCCCTTCGCTCCGTGCTCTTCATGTAAGTTTCTTCTCAGCTAAATATTGCATTGAGCTGTGCCTCTACAGAGCATAGTCCTGAGCAAGAGGGTGGTCGGTGACGCCACCTGAAAATGATCTCGTTGTAAGAACTTGCCATGGTCCCGTCAGGCAGCTCCACCCTCATCATTTTGCATAAAAAACACTGAAGAACGATGTAGTTACTAAAATTATATTCAGTATTGTAAAAAATTTTGCGGTACATTATAGAATTAGAGAGTTAGATTATTTAATTTTCAAATTGTATTGCATTTTATAGCTTGTTTTGTGATAGCATTTTACCGCGTCACGGTTGAACTCCTGGAATTTAGCATTTAGGTTTGGAAACTCTCGCTGCAGTTCACAAGTGTTATTTCTGACAGGTGTTCGAGTTCTTCTACGCTACCATGGTCGGGTTGGTTTGGTACCAATGCAACGAATTGCCTGTGAATCATCTTCAAAACGTAAAATGAAAGTTTTCTTTAAGCCCCGCAATTGTTTACGTGTGCGGCCATCCGCGATATCCACATTTTCAATGCCCTACTGGGAAAATAGAAGTGTGTTCGTTCGAGAGAGTCTCTGGAAATGTCACTTACTAGGGTAGTACGCAAGCTAGGTACCTAGGAACTTTTGTTCAACAGTTGGAAAAATTTTAGTCAGAGAAACTTAATAACGAGGAAAATTCACAGGAAACTCATCATTTTTAGTAGGAAAACGTATCGGAATCTAACTTCATCATCAGTTCAAAAAGCACAAATCCTTATGCCACTGAAATAAAAGAATAAAAAACCTCTAAATGACAGGCCTTAAAAGATATCATTAAAATAAATATGTCAAAGAAAAAATAAAACTGAAAATATTGCTATCTATTTACTATTTGCAACGGCATGAGTTGTTAGTATTGTTAAAAGCAGGTTATCGTTTGAAATACGTAAAGCCTCTAAAATCCTGAGGCCATAGAGGATTGACTCTAAGGCTGAGATTTTGAAGTCGGCAGAAGGTATAGGCACATGGCCTATTTCGGTGTGATTGCGCACTGCACAGTGAGGAGGATGTGCTTATTGAGTCCGAGTACGGAAGCTTCTACCCCGATGCTCTGCTGGTCTGATGTAAAAATTTCGTGACGCCATGCTGACGTACGATGATGTGCACTGTACACAACTTTAGGAATAAACCAGAGAGGCTCGCATATCACTGAGAAACGAATAAAGATGCCATTGTAAAATTATTTACAGGAACGAAGAAGAAATGGAAGATATGAAAATGTTTTGTACACAGTAATTTCAAATCACGTGACAATATCTCAGATGGCGCTCCAAAATACGGAAATGAGCAGCATGACTGGTCTTTGTTGTTTTCTTCAGTACAATGTTGCGCGTATCGCTCCAAAAGATATATTTTAATTTGCGCATTAATCACACCCAGCGAAAACCCATTAGCTGTAAAATATGCGCGGAAAAGTTAAATTTACAGTGAACATATAAGAAAATTGAACATACTTTAGGAACCCCTAATAAGAATAATTTGAAAACAATTAATTTTAAAACATCTTGAACAAAAATTAAAGAAATTAGAGCCTAATCCTGTAGAAGTTTGCTTATGGTGTACTGTTGTCTGAAACTGATCTCCGTCTTTTGTCACGCGTCAGTTTAGAAAGGGCAGAATGTTGTTCTTTTCTGCTTCCACGGTGAACTCAGTTGATTGGTGCTTAAGATTAAGGTAGTTTTAAAACTGCTCAACGTGCGATGGATGGCCAGAGAAGAACCCAAGCGTCATCTACATGTCGAGAGTAGATAAGTGGCCTTAAATCAGGATGACATTCGTCTAACCACTTTGCTTCATGGAAACAGATAAAAATGTTGGCAAGTGACGGGGCAACTGGAAATCCCATAGCTAGACCGTCTATTTGTACTCATATCATACATAACATATCATACGCAAATATTTACGCACATATTTTACAGTTAATAGGTTTTCGCTGGGTGTGATTAATGTGCAAATTAAAATATATCTTTTGGAGCGATACGCGCAACATTGTACTGAAGAAAACAACAGCAATCAGTCATACTGCTCATTCACGTATTTTGGAGCGCCATCTGAGATATTGTCACGTGATTTGAAATTAATGTGTACAAAATGTTTCCATACCTTCTATTTTTTCTTCGTTCCTGTTGATGATTTTACAGTGTCATCTTTATACGTTTCCCAATGATATGCGAGCCTCTCTGGTTTATTCTTACAGTTGTGTACAGTGCACATCATCGTACGTCGGCATGACGTCACGAAATTTTTACATCAGACCAGCAGAGCATCGGGGTAGAACTTCCGTACTCGGACTCAATAAGCACATCCTCCTCACTGTGCAGTGCGCAATCACACCGAAATGGGCCATGTGCCTATATCTTCTACCGACTTCAAAATTGTAGCCTAAGCGTCAATCCTCTATGATCTCAGGATTTTAGGCTTTACGTATTTCAAGCGATAACCTGCTTTTAACAATACTAACAA
The DNA here is from genome assembly GCA_030386875.1 of Morinoia aosen. NCBI lineage: Eukaryota > Metazoa > Arthropoda > Malacostraca > Amphipoda > Talitridae > Morinoia > Morinoia aosen. The sequence continues at coordinate 66,178,782 of CM059565.1, read as the reverse complement.
CTTATACCCGTTGCGAATAGAAAATAGGTAGCAATTTTTTCAGTTTTATTTTTTCCTTGATATATTTTATTTTAATGATAGCTTTTAAGGCCTGCCATTTAGAAGTTTTTCATTTTTTTTAGTGGCATAAGGATTTGTGCTTTTTAACTGATGATGGAGTTAGATTCCGATACGTTTTCCTACTAAAAATGATGAGTTTCCTGTTAATTTTCTTCGTTATTAAGTTCCTTCAATTGAAATTTTTCCAACCGTTGAACAAAAGTTCCTAGTAACATAATTTGCGTATTGCCCTCGTACGTGACATTCCCAGAGACTCTCTGGAACGAACACACTTCTATTTTCCCAGTACGGCATTGTAAATGTGGATATCGCGGATGGCCGCACACGTATAGAGGAACAATTGCGGGGCTTAAAGAAAATTATCATTTTCCATTTTGAAGATGATGCGCCGGCAATTCTTTGCATTGGTGCTAAACAGACCCGACCATGGTGGGGTAGAAGAGCTCGAACACTTGTCAGAAATAACACGTGTGAACTGCAGTGAAAGTTTCCAAACTTCGCTGTCGAATCCAAGGAGTTCAACCATGACGCGATAAAATGTTATCACAAAACAGACTTTACAGTACTATAAAATTTTCATATCAAATAATCTTACTTTCTAATTTTACGTTGTACCGTGAAATATTTTACAAATCATAATTTTATTATGAGTAACTAAATCGTACATCAACGTTTTTAATGCAAAATGATGAGGATTTAAGCTATCAGACGTGACCATGGCACGTTCTAACAACGAGATCATTTTCAGGTGTCGTCACCGACCACATACCTGTTGAGGCAATGCTCTGTGGGGCACAGCTCAATGCAATGTTTAGCTGAGAAGAAACTTTCGTAATGGATTTCAAATATTAGCAATTCGATCTAAAATTACGATTCATTTCTATGCCTGTTCTATTGAGCACTTTTTTCATTGCATTTTTGCCGGAAACTGCGCTCAAATGTATTGAACTTTCCCTAACGAGATAATTCCTCTGAGCATATTTAGCTGAGATTGCTTCGTTGAATAAAAGTCTGATCATGCACTGTTTTGTTCGAATGATCCAAAAAATATATCTAGGAGATCTGTTAAGCTAAGAACTGCTGTAAAAGTATTACATTACTCTAAAATATAGTAATTCTTATTTAAATGAAATCTTTCTCGGATACTTTTTGAGTCAAAATAATCATTCTTACTCGTAAATAAAAACACCAAGGTTGCTACTCTCAAAGTCAACATTGTTAAAATTATTTATTACCATCAGATATTAAAAGATAAACGTTTCGAGCACCAGGCTCCTCATCAGTACAAGTTGTCTGGAGATAACAAAGCCAAGATGAATAGATAAAATATACGGAAAATAAACAAAGAAGTTAAAAATACTTATGCTAAAATCATGAGGAAACAATGTACAAAGGGTGCCTACTCTTTGTACATAGTTTCCTCATGATTTAGCAGTAGTATTTACTAGTAGCAGATTTAGTAGTAGTGTTTTTAACTTCTGTGTTGACTTTTTGTATATTTTTTCGATTCATCTTGGTTTTGTTCTTTCCAGACAACTTGTACTGATGAGGAGCCTGCTGCTAGAAATATTTACCTATTAAAATCCGACAGCAATAGCGATAGATAATTATATTTACGATTCGTCTGCGTGAGAATGCAGTTCATGATGTTATTCGTACTCATGTTGAAAGACTACCACCTTATGAAAGTCAACTGGTGATGCTACACTCTTAGGCGCATCTTTTTATTTTCATTGACCCGGCCGAACGTTTTCCTAGCTGAACAGAGAAATTCGAGCTCACAAAAAACGAGCTGATTAACTTATTTGTCATTAAGGCTTCATTGCGTTTTTATAAAGAATTCTGAAAGATTCTGATAATGTCGTTCGTTGTATTGTTTCTTATCTAATTCTCTATGACAAGGAAATACAATAAAAAAGGTCACTGCAAGAGTCTAAATTCTTTGAAAAATATTACTCTTTCTTCCATTGCGTTTTAAATCAGTGAAGCGCAGCCATACCTTGGCGTTGTGGGCAGACATAAACATATCCAGCAATATTTTCGAAGCTTACGTCGCAAAGTTCTCAATATTTGAAGTCTACCAGTCATATGCAAATACCTACTGTAAAATTTAGTTATGGTGAAAACTTTGAATTTGCTATGTGCAATGGAAGTAAAGGGACAAATGCGAGTATTAGTGGAGTACAAATCACACGTTGCCAGTACACGACACCTGTCGCTGAAGAGCTGTGAGATAATTAGTCAACATTGGAGTCAAAAGTGGCAAACAAGATCGCAGCAGTCAGTGTCGGGACATCGTCAGTTTCACACCACCACGCGACCACCGTAGATATGGCGTGGTTTTTCATGAGTCTGAGAGTTCTGGCAGCGGTCGTGGCTGTTGTAGTCGCGGAAACTGAGGCAAGCACTTGGAAAATGGAGATATATTTATTATCTTAGTAGCAGAGAGTTTTCGCAGTTATATGAGTTAACATTATTTTAGTATTCAGTTTGTGATTTTTTAGGTTCGAAACTTAATGCGGTGTGCAGTTAACTTATAATGACCTGGTGCTCTGTACGATATAATAGAATGATACGCCAACTGCTCACATATCTTTCGTTACATTAAATAACTCAACAAAGCCAAATTATCACACCTGACGTAATATTATTTACAGCTGAGAAATGAAGAGTAAAAACACACCTAATTTTTATTAACTATTGCAAAACAAATTTTTTTGCCACAAAATCTAAAGTTGGCGGCTACACCTACAACAGTGCTGTCAGCACACAGGGTAAACAATGTAAAACACAAGTTTTATCAGGATGTAAAAATACAGTTTTACAACAACTACTAACTCGTTTACCAAGGAATTGACATTCTCTAACGATTAACTTTTGTTCACCCTTATTTGTCAAGAAGAAATGTTTACCTACGACGGGCCTTTCTGAACAATTTACATTCTCTACGGTTCAAAAGTTCAGCTTTAGAGAATGTTGCGCACTTCTTGCATACGCTGTGTTTCGATGTGTGTTGTGCATTTGTCTTTTTTAAATTTTTTACATGACGAGCGAAATTCAACTTCAGTGAAACCAAATTCATTTGAATTGATTCCATGCGTGCATTTCGTATAAATAAGTTGTTAAAATCTTGCGTTTCTTTGAATTCTTCTGACGCTGCTGGAATTCCCTTTTCTTCAGCATGAACAATCTGTGTCAGTAGAGCCTTGTCTTAGCACATCAGAATAAAAATTAATGCAAAAATTTCTCAATGAATTTAAATATTTTGACAAGGTATTAGTTAACATTAAGTATTCTATTTAAAATAAACTTTGTCTCTCCTTCAGATGCAACGGGTCGCAGAAGCTGGTCACCGCGCCGATGACAGCCCGGAGCAAGAAACTGTAAGTTAAATGAACAGTCTACTGTGCTTACGATCAAAGACTAATAACATTTCTTCAATTAGTGAAAGTACTTTAAAAATATTTCGAAAATATTCAAATTTCATTCTTCCTGAAGCAGGTTTTCACTTTTCTCGAGAAGAACTGTGTAAATCAATGCATTAGTTGACAGAAAAACATCATACAGAGTTATTTTGTAATGAGGAACTAAAACTTGCGTGCATGATGTAACTATTGTACTAGCAGATATTTTGGAGTGCATGTTCAATTTCCTTCTGATGTTATCGAATTTGTGTATTTGCGAGCTTGTGTGCAGATTTATAGTATGAAATGATAACGAAAACTTTCAATGTTCACGACACATGAATAAAAACATTTGCTACCTGAACAAACTTATAAATTACACAGTCACTCGGTCTCTCAGAATGGTATCGTAATCTGAACATTCCAAACCTGCTAACACAGCAGCAATAGCTGTTATCTTGTTACACATAAGTGTGACGAATATCTCCTGTAGATATATGCCCATCATTCGACAAATAAATCAAACAGCAATGTCCTCAAACATCAACGAAGTATATTGCTGTAGCAGGTAACTGGAGTCTCAATTACTCTACTGTTCTACGACAGTCTGAAGTGTTTTGATAGCATTTAAAGATGATAATGAAACTGCATAGCGCTGCAACTATTAGAACTATGATAGTATAGAACCCGTAGCTCCATCGACAAATAATTTTTTGTCCATCTCCATCCGTCTTGCATGAACATTACGGATATTCGACTCCCATCTTTTTAAAATCAATGAAGCGATATAACGACCCAGCTTTATTTACTGTTGAAAATAGAAATTAATTGGGTATAAATCTTGACTAAGTGTATTTCAAGGGGATTGTCCGGTTTCAAAATTCGAGAAACCTCAATTTTCTGTTTTTTAGCTAATGTTTTGAATATTTTTTCTGAATCTAACGATATGCTTCACAACTTTGCCAGTGTGTTCGTTCGTCTGCTACAGCTTGCGATAGGCCAGTCAGGTCACGCCAGGTGACGAGTTTGTCAGGCTCCCCTGAAAACTTGATCTTGTTGACTTTTGAAATGCTTCTTCTCACACAGCTTAAAGGTACAGGAATAGCAAATATATCAAGCGATCGGGCTTATAAAGAGCTAAAAATGTGTACGTGAGTTTTTTGAAAACAATTTCAAATGAAAATTCTGACAGAAATAAATAATAAAATTGAAAAAATGCATTTTTTGTACATATCGAAATTTCACTCCAATGGTTTTTTTAAATAATGCATTAAGCTATAAAAAACATGGTGTGGGATTTGTATGTTCAAAATTAAAGGAGGAGGTCCACTTTCAATAATAGTAATTTTTAATTTGTTGAAAAATCAATTTCTAAAGAAAATTACGAAAAAAAACACACGAGTCGAAGAAAGATCGTTGCATTGTTTTACACTTATGGTGAAAATTTGAGAAAAATCTGTTGAAAATGACGGACTTGAATTGAACTTCTATCCCTTTCTGTATAGGTTTCGACTTTCTTTTCGAATGATTCAACTGATGGTTGGACAGGATGTATTGAAATTATTTATTGAGCACAAAAATATTTGATTTTCATGAATCCTCGTGGAAATAAATCATATATTATTTACTTGAATTCCTGTAGTTCTTTTTCTTCTGCTTATCGCTTTGTTAATATTGAGCGCAGTTCCTCATTATCACATTATTGACTTCGCCTTCATCCATTACTATAACCATGTTTTGCACATTGCGATACGTGGCTAGTTTAGTTGGGGATAATCTGCCAGGATAAGCCTTTGAAAATGACATGGGCACTTGTTTGTAGCTTCTTGTTTCATTGTAGCCATTCACCATAACAATTCGCTGCTCCTTTGTTAGTTTCAGCCTAAGGGCAGTAGATTGATTTCTCTAGAAATTACAGAGTAGATTACTGTGCATTTCACAAGATGACTGCAACATGTTTGCAGCTAAGGTTGTGATGAAAATTAATTTCTGCATTGAATGAGACCAAATATGCTTAAATCGGTTCACAATTTTAAATTATATTATCATTTAAAGTTCACATTGTGTTATTAACAAAAACATTGGTAGAAATTCAGCACCAAGCTTCCAGTTACAGCGTTTTGGCGAGGAAAACTTGAAGCGCTTGATTGCAGCTGATGGGTTCCCGAATTGTTTCAAGTCTCAATACCTATTTTAATGTAATCAGTAAATTTGTCTCTGTGATATATCGAAGGTAATGAAGTAATTCTCTACCCAAGGAAACGTTCGTGCTGAGCCGTAACGTGCACAGCCAGCTTTTCTCTCACTGCATGGATGAAATGAACTCCGTTGAAGGAAGCGCGTATTCGATCCAAGTCGATGGAGAAATAAAGTACGTCAGATTTGACGCGTCGGGCAACGATCGCAACATCTTGTGGGAGACAGAAAGTGATGTTGCCAGCACGGTTGGGTGTGCCTTCAGGGCTCACGAACGAGGTAGGGGCCTCTTCTCGCGTGTGCCAGCCTGTCTTAAATTCTAAGTTAACTGCAAGAATTGATATTTTCAATTTGATTCGGACCTTTTCCTTAATTGTGATTTTAAGTTAAGTTGTCTCATGCAGACCTCACAACCACGTTTTGGCGAACTCTTATTTTTAATTTATGTCGATGAGAAATAGAAAATTCAGAATTCCTTTTCACTCCGAAGCTAGACCTAAAAAAAAAACAACTTTCTTTTTGCGCGTACCAAATTCTGTAATTCCATACCTCTCGATGTTTCCAATTTTCCCTCATCCTTACTCTGTTTTCAAAAGTTGGTTTTGACATACTCCCAAATTACTTGAAAATTACAGATTGATAAATCTAAAATGAATAACTGAATTAAATGAAAAATTCGAACTCAATATCTTTTATAAACTTTTTTATCCCAATCAGTAATGGGCAGGGGGACCTTCTAGCCATGGGGCTACCATTAAAAAACATCTGCTGAGAATTACATTGACCAGAACGTAGAACTTTCTCTCAGCTTGGCATTAGCAGGATTAACTAATTATTTAAAAATGTCGCCCACCAAGTTTCCTTGTCTGGCTTTACGAATGTGCTCTGCGTTGCTGAAAATCAGTTGGACAGATGCTGATGACGGCACAACAGTGTTGCATTTTGCGAATAACATTCTTATGGAGCTAGAATTTCTTTGCATGTTTAGGTCCTCCTTAAATCACTCATAAATTTATGCACTTCTATCTTCAAACTACGAGTATTTACGCTCTAAATGTCAATTAGTTCACTCCCGAATTCATATATTAGGAAAAAATGTATTTTTATTAGAGATTTAATGTGCATACACGAACAGGCTTCAATTGAAATAACAACCTAGAGCCAAAAGTATTTATTATTCATTCGCACAAAACAAACCCTCACAAGTGTGTCTTCAAGAAGGAGCATGAGAGAGTACTTGCACCAAGTGTTGCTTGCTCATTACCGATGAACGGAAGGCAATGACATCTGAGGTAGTCCACAGGCAGCTGTCGACAAAGAAATATTCCTCTGATGGTATAACACAAGACTTGATCTCGCAGCTTGGGATATTCCTCGTAATAAATCCAGAGGCTTAGGCAGTGATAAAGTTGCAGCTAGAAGTAGAGACAAGTTCGTTATTTTGTAAGCAAATTTGCTACGAAAAACCAGCAGCGTGGCGCTACATCCCAGTCTAAGTTTTTCGCCGGAGCATGCATGTTTTTCACCGCCCAAGCGATTTAATTACTTGGGTGGTGAAAAACATGCCTGACCTGCCACCTGTCCATTTTGTTCCGTCAATAACATACTGTCTTACCTCTTCCTCTTCAGTTATGCGTCTCTCATTTATGCATCACAAACACTTTATAATAAAACAGTTGTTGGATTCTTATTTTTCCTCTTTCAGATATTTGCATTTCTAGATTAATTTTAATGTTTCTTCAGAGCACAGAATTTTACGTCATAAGTTAAAATAAGTGTGAAACTTAGAGTTGAGCAACTATCACAGCGAGAGAAAATCTCTGATAGCTTCTTCAATATATTAACGACAAGCATAAAAAATTACGGCGATGAAGTATTTACTTGACAAAAATGTTGTGTGGTTGTCAAGTATGGGGCAGCCGACAAGCAGGGCAAAAAACTGTTCAACATTCTACTCCCTCGAGGGCTTCCTCCTAAATGTCTAGATACTGTGTCGGCATCTGCGTGTGATTCAGGGATGGGAATGGGCTTATTCCGTGACTCCACCTTTTTTTAATAACTAAACGTTCCTCTTCCGTTCTGAACAAGTGCTGCAATAAACTTAGCTTAACCACATCCACGTTTTCAGCTCACGATCAAATCAAGCTCGCTTTTTATTAACTCGATTCAACAAGCTCACCTTAACCCTGTTTATTGGGCTATGCATTTCATTTTCACTACTCATTGCTGTTTTTAACTTTAACAATCCAAGTTTCAGGAACCGTACAAAATTGCGGGTCCAACAACTTTTCTTCCCCCTCTGGCTTAACCTTCACAACAATTCGGCCACAAATCATCATTTTCCTCAGATTGCTCATAACCTTTCCATATTCTCTGACTCTCCGAGAGACATCCACTCAAACTCTTTTCAGGACTCTTTCGAATTTTCACTCCATGCACTTATGAGTTTTTCAGGAAAAATTATCATGGTTTTCTTTCTTTCCCGTTCAAATTTGATTTCATTCTCCGAGGCATCCTTCCAAATTCATCCAGCAGTATTTGATCTATTTACTACGACCGTATCATCAGCCAACAGTAGTTCGTGTATTTCTAACCTTTCTTTCATTCACTTCTTTCAAAATATGATTTTTACATCATTATTAATGGATAGTAATATTTTCACAAGATGCTTCTGCTCAAACCTTAGCGTTCTTCGTTTCTGTGTAGCCTCCCACAAAAGGTAATATTTGAACAAAGATGCTTGTGTGTCCGCCAGGAGCGTATATGTTCAAGTTCACACGCGCTGCGGGTTGCCAACTGGCCCTGGACAACGCATACGATCGCTCCCAGCCGTCGTGTGAGGGCTCCGAAATTGTCTACGTGATAAACATGAGTATGTGTAAAGTAATTTCGTATTGTAGGCAACGTGCATGATTCAGACCTGCGTCTGTTCAAATTTGTTCCAAAAAAGTAAACTCGAATATCCCTAGCAGGACACACGCAGTAAATAGGTCCTTTCAAAATGTATCCGCTCCAGCCATTTGTAGTTGGAGCTACTTTCTTTTCCCTCAAACAAATCAGGTATGGTGGAAAAGTGTATTTTAAAATACATACATGTATGTAGTAGATTGGTTAAAAATACATGTTTAACATCATGTTTGTTTCTAAAATACAAACATGTATCAGAACATCTGTCGTAGAATGGGTAAATCTGTCGAGTATGGCCGATTTAACCATTCAGTTGACCTAATGTGCACACAGTTAGCGACGTAATTATTCTTACACCCCTCGTCTTTCAAAACTTCTTAGAATTACTAAAAAACTATTGTTGCCACAGGCAAAAGATTTCACAGGGTGTGAAGCACATATTAGAGACAATCATTCGAAGTTTCTAGAACAAAATATTATTTTTGAAAGATTTACCAAGCTGAACATCAGAAACACGATAAGACAAAATTATTCATACAGTATTAAACTTTATTGAGGCTAATCTATCATTTGAGTGCATTATTGATAATCAATAGCGTGACCTTTCATCTTCATAACATTTGAAAGCCTTTTATCATAGTTTTTGACAAGCTTTTTTGTAGTTTCAGATGAAATATTGTTCCATTCTTCATTGGCGATGCGTTTCAATTCCTGAAGATTTTTTGGAGCTTTCTTGTTGACGTTGAGTTTTAATTCCTGCCACAAGTTTTCAATGGGATTGAGATCAGGACTCATGGAAGGCCATGGCAGCACATTCATCTTATTTCTTTGGAGCCAGCTAGTTGTAGACGTGGCCGTGTGCTTTGGGTCATTGGGTCTTTCCTTTGGTCAGAGACTATTCATTCCAAGCTTCGTATTTCATTGAGTTATTTCATGTATTTAGATTATTTTTCTGTTAGAACCTCTGTTCCGCACCATCCGCATATGCGTGCCCACCCAGGAGCCTCCCCTAGATCCTCCAAAAGAAAACAGTGAGTTACAGCAGCATTGCTTCAGTCGCAATTTGTTGACAACCTCTACCTCTCGCTTCAACTTGCAGTCGTTTATCTTCGATCTTTCAGGGCTGGTTTTGATGTTCTCAAATCTCCCTGCTGATGTTGTCATTCCAGGCTTCATATCTTGAGAGTACGTCACTGTTATCCCTTGGCCCCAGGGGACGCCCCTGGGTGGGGGACACATATGCGGTTGGTGTGGAACACAGATTCTAACTGACTTATAGCCTAAATATATGAAATAATTTACTGAAATATGAAGCGAAGAAGAAATAGTCTCTGACCAAAGTTATCATTCACTGAGTTCTTTGGTATCACCTATATGTGTAAGAACAAAAAACATTGCTGAAATAAATGACGTATTTTGCCATTGATTTGGACAATTAACTATGAAAAAATTTTTGGAAATGAATTTAAAAACTTATATGAGAAAAAGGGGCAGATATGAAAAGCAATGAATTAAATTTAAATGTAGCTGATTAGCCTACCCTAACCTAACCTGACCTAAGTTATCCTAGCCTAAACTTATTGATACAAAGGTTTTATGATTGAAATTTGATGATAAAGGTCCTTAGATGTGTCATCATATATTCAAAAATTGTTTTGTTCTTACATAATTATTTCTGTCGTACAATTTTTCTGGAATTAAGAGGTATGTTAAGATCGTTCTTAAGAAAAATATACCATGAATTGAAATTTGTGAACCGGATAGAAAACTTGGAGTATCTTCTATCAAAAAAGGCAATAAGGTGAGGGGCTGCATAAAACCCTCAAAACCAGGTAGCCCTCTAATGCTACAAATGAGATGTAAGCACATACATCGTCAAATGTTCGATAATTATCAGAGGCATCTCTGCATGTAAGAGATTTGTTCTAGCGCTTAGGTCCCATCACTGATTTTAATTTGAACATGAAACACACTGACCTGACCGAACATGGCCTTACCTGACCTAACCACGAGTAATGTCAAGAATGTATTGGAATTTTTTTTAAACTCGGAGAAAGCAGTAATTATATGTAGTGGTCTGAAAGGAATTAAAAATAAAATTGGCGTTCGTTGTTAATATTTTATTTGAAAGAAGTCCTTAAACAATTATCTGTTTTGCAGATCTCTGTCTGACCGATGACAAAGCGTACAGAGAAGGAGAGACGATAAATGACTACTGCCCCAAAATATGCACTGAAGAAGGAATTATCAGTGAGTGCTATCGTTAGTCTACAGAGTTGAAGCTCACGCTACAATCTATTTCTCACCGTAAAAATAAAAATTCTCATATGAGTATAAAATGGTGGATCTTGGACCTGTAATGGAATGAATGGTTACGAAACATTGCAGTGTACATGCAATTATATTCCGTTTTGGTTGCCGATTTTATCTTTGAATAATGCGAAAGTAATGAAAGCCTTCATCTAGCTCTTTTCCTCGGTAATTTCCTCGACAGCTGTCAGAAAAACACTCAAAAATCTGTACAAACTCACTGGCGATTCTTAAGAACATTTAAGTTAAGAGACCAGATGCAGTAACTTCATTCGCAAAGCAGCTGTGAATAGATTTTTTTTCCATGTGTGATAGGATAATTTCTAAATATGTGATGAGAAAGCTTAAAGTTGTTTTTTTGCAGTGCGTCTGTTATTCAGCTGTTCAATTCTAATTTTAATTGATACTTCTTCCATCTCTCTGTTTATATTATTAAATTTGGGTAACCGGCGCGCCATTTTAGAGAACCCATCTAAGATCCTTCCCGAGTTACCCTAACAAAAAGGGTAATTTTCATCCCCCAAGGGGCTTATGAGATTTTTATTATACACTCACATTTGGAGAATGAATTGACGCTTAAAATGAAACTAATTTCAAATTTTTAGGTGCAATACTTTAGAAATTAGGACTCACACAAAATGAGGCTTATAGAAAAAACTCGGGAAGGATCTTAGATAAGTTCTTTAAAATGGCGCGCCGGTCCCCCACCGAGGGGCGTATGAGATTATTATTATACACTCACATTTGGGGAATGAATTGACGCTTAAAATGAGACTAATTTCAAATTTTTAGGTGCAATACTTTAGAAATTATGACTCACACAAAATGAGGCTTATAGAGAAAACTCGGGAAGGATCTTAGATAAGTTCTTTAAAATGGCGCGCCGGTCCCCCACCGAGGGGCGTATGAGATTTTTATTATACACTCACATTTGGAGAATGAATTGACGCTTAAAATGAGACTAATTTCAAATTTTTAGGTGCAATACTTTTGTCGCGATACGTGAAAAGGCTTACTAATCACGCACGCAGGGGGAGTCTCAACCCCCAAACATGTTATAGTATTATCCTTTATGCTTGCGTACACCTGCATACCAGACTTGGAGAATAAAAGAGTTAGCAAGATTAACACGAATTTATTGGGAAACACGTGGATAAACACACAAGGCATGGGGGGCGAAATAATTTGAAATGGCACAACGGCGTCAATGAAAGTACGTAAGTTTCTACCGCCGCAAATATTTAAACACGACATGACACAAAGGTGATGCTTACCGAGTATTCAAGTTACAAATACTCCCTCGTTGACAACGATTCACGCATCCACAGTAACACAAATCATAATATTTGCGAGAATAACACATCACGATTTAACCTGGAATTGTGACACGGTGTCGAATCATACAACGGGAAGTTGATCCTCGACTAAATAGACACAGGAAATTGATAGCCAAAAATTAGATGATTCCTCGCGATACTTTGAAAAGCACTTTTCTGTGTGCTTATCTACATCTGAATTTGAACTTCAATCACCACCTAAAAGAGCTCTCACAACTATAAAACACTCGCCCTTTTGATAATAAATGATTCACTGATGGGTATCCACTGCCGATGCTATTGCTCACTGCTGATGTTCCGCGTCGTTCACAGCCGATGTTATTGCTCACTGCTGATGTTCCGCGTCGCAGCTTAGGCTTGCTGCTGGCGTAGGCTGATCTCTTGCTACCTCGCTGCAGTGGTGCCCTTCCCCGCTTCTTTCTACGGGTAGCTGATCCCTTGAAGCGGTTGTGAGCTGATTCATTGCAGTTTCATGCGTTGAACTTTGCAGTGTTGGTGAGCGATCTTAACTGTTTGCCATTTGCAATGTTGACGACTGCCGCTGTAGATGCACAGATGGTAATTGCTCTTGGTTGAATCTCCGACGCGTTTATTCATGACAATCCCCGATGCGAGGCTGGTTTACTTCGATTAGGCTTCCTTTGTAAGACGGTGCTCCAATGACTTCCGACGTCCAACGTTGTTTATGTGCCTCGAATTATTAACTTTCAAGTTGCAGTTGGGTATCAGGCCAGCCGACGAGGCTGGCCTATTGTGTAGAACACCCTCAGACGTCTTGCGCAGTCTCTCACGTGTGTTCAAAAATTCCTCCCGAGGCTTCATCTCGCATCCTTATATGTGTTTCGCTACCCTCCTTCGAGATCAGTCTCGAAGCTTCTATTCTACAGAGGCAGCATCTGCAACCTCATTGGCGGAATCCTTGCTTATTCTGACGTCTGGGACTCTCATTGGTGCGTGTTGAGACACACCTTCTTGCGTCATAGCTTTGGCGAGCGGCGATTGGCTCCGGTTGTGCGGGCCTGTGTTCAGACGTCACGTCCGCCTCCTTGCCCTACAAAGCCTCGGCTTGGGTACGCTTGCACTTGAGGCCGCGAAATATGACACGCCTACCTCTACCCCAAACAATCGCCGCTTGTTTTTCCGACCGAACAGTGACGAATTGTCCTTACACACACGGATAAACTTTGGTCGACATTCTCACGCTCAAGAATAACAGTGATAACGGTTTTTTAGACATTTCCTAAAGCGAAGTATTTTCCAAAAATTGCACGAGTGAAGTATTTCCCCAACAATAACGTTAAGTATTTCCCCGAGTAAAGTATTTCCAAAATTTGTTTCCGAAAGTATTTCCCAACAATAACGTTAAGTATTTCCCCGAGTACAGTATTTCCAAAATTTGTTTCCGAAAGTATTTCCCAACACTTTAGAAATTATGACTCACACAAAATGAGCCTTTTGAAAAATCGGTCAGAGGCTAGGAGAAACTTGCTCTTCATCTTCCTCCAGGGAGCGTATGACAGTTTTATTATACACTCACATTTGGAGAATAAATCGATCTTTATAATGAGACTACTTTCAAATTGTTAGGTGCAATATTTTAGAAATTATGACTCACACAAAATGAGGCTTATAGAGAAAACTCGGGAAGGATCTTAGATGGGTTCTCTAAAATGGCGCGCCGGTATTTGGGTAGCTCATTTTCTTTAGTGCATATAAAAATTGCTGCTATGAAGGAAGCACATGCGTTTCCCTTGCGGCCGTCGGTCTTATTCAGCCATGGGACTTGAATCTTAATTTAATAAACGAAATACATTAGATATGAATACAGGAGTTTTTGCGTCAAATTTCCTAGGCCTGAATTTGTTTTGAGATATGCTGGAACACTGTATATTTTTTCGACCTTATTGTTATATCTAATTTTAATAATGTATGAAGAACAAGTGATGAGTTCTTTTCATTAAAATAAATCAGATGAGGTCAAGAATACATAAATAAAGTTAATACATAAATTAAAGTTTCATCACCCCATAGAAATAACGAGAACACAAAACCTTCGATAGCATACAATTTAGTACCACAAAATGGTCGCTCGACTACTTACCTAAAACTGTAATTTCATACTTTTACATCTCACAGCAACACTTTCGAATTTCAGATGCGGCACCTAGAAAACAAGGATATCCATACGAACTACAATCTGGAGATTGTTGCAAAGTGGGTCGTACCACAAATGGTAAATGTGCTGTTTTCGGGACGTATTCATTAACCATGTGCCAGAACGATGATCTCTGCAGATCGAACGGTGTCGTGATTTACCCAATGGTCGACGCCGATGACGTGGAGTTCTTATTCAGTTATTTAGAGCTCAGTGGTGGGTGAAGATTCTATCCTTACCAGATTAATTAAATATCATTTGGATATGTGATATTTTTACTTGAACATAATGTCATTCAGAAAAAAACTTGAATTATTTATGCAATATGTAAAGTTATTTACTTTTTGTCACCCATTTAAATAAATTATTATTGGATAAGGTTGTATTCTTCAGAGAATCAACATCAATTCACCTTCCCAACTTACTTAAGAGAATGTCAGAATATCAGGTTTCTCAAATTATTTCAAATACGAAAACCAAGATAAAAATTTATATAATGCAGTTGACGTTCCGTCCAGTAGATAAATGCGAACGGCTAATGTAAAGTGAAGGTGGGCGTTATTAAACAACTTTTCCTGTGCAGGAAATCCAAGTATAGCATATTGGGTTGGCGTGTACAAGGACGACAGCGGAGTTTGGCGCCACATCGTCAATGATGAACTCGTGGACAGCGCGCTGTGGGGGCCAGAGGAGCCCTCGGATGCTGGGAGGTGTGCGGTGGCCACTCATGAGGGATCCATCACTGCTGTTGCATGCACGGACAACTTTTCGTTCTGGTGCACGGAACCTTCAACTGATTTGCCTGATTGCCCCCGACGATGAGTGAATGGTTAGGACAGAGATAAAAGTAACACCAGTGGTTTTATTAATTTAATCGTGAAGAAATGAGGGCTTTCAACTCTACATTTGGACGTACCTGTTTTCGTCTAGATTCCCTTACTGATACAAATTATTTGTTAAACAAGTTGAAACTTTTTATTTTTGGCCAAGTTTACTGTATGAAAAGTTGAGCATATGCGCATAACGCGACCATGCAACCTCGTGTTTCACCCTCGATAGCGAAATAGTGATCAAAAAATTATTCGTAGAAAAATGTTGTTAACCTGTATTCTTTGTGTATCAACATTTATAACTTTCATCACTAAATATGTCACGTTTCATAAAGCAAATGGCATCAAAGGAAGTTGTTGAATGAGTTGGCAAAATATCGGGAAAATTATTTTGTATACAATCGAAGGTGATGCAGAAATTCACTTTTCTCTTCAACTGCTTTCTAGAAAAATAACAATATCGTATTTCTTTCCTCTTCAACGACGTGAGTTTATTTCGGTACTTTTATAAAAAAAGAAAATACTGTTAGTCACGAACCAACCTATTTGATGCTAGAGAATGAGAGATAACACAGAGTGAAAGCATGAGTATTCCTACACAGAATATCGAGTTCAATAAATATACTCGCCATTATTCACTTTTATTTTTCCACCACTGGTCATTACTGAAGAACTCTGCCATGGCACACCCATAAGTGACTCATGAAGATCTGCTGCAAAGTGTGCGACACGAAATTAAATGAAAATTTGTGGCTTTATTCGGCAAGCATAATTGGCAGAAAACAGTGTCCACAACTCGTACATCTGATACGAATATGAACACAAAAATAAATTTCAATGCTTGTTCACGGAAAGATTTGTGAAAAATATTTGAAGGAATTGATTAGTAAATCCTTGGTCCGGGTTACGCTTTTTTTTATTTATTTAGCTACATGTTGAGATAGAGAAACGCGCTACGATGTCTGGGATAACGATAGAAAAATTTTTAGGGCATTGAGCTAGTGTACTTATTTTATATACTGAAAGTCCCAGTTACTTCACTTGATTGCCGGTTTAATACTAACTAGTCGCAGAACATTTAATAAACGTAATAGTCATGATTTTCAGTTTCCCGCTTTTGTTTTAAAATGGAACACCCCATTCTGGTACATCGAACTGATGACTGTATGACTGCATAGTTAAATGTACCTAAAAGAAAAGTGTTTGATAGAAAACCGCAAAAGACAGCGAGTTTCTAGCTGCGTGAAAGAAACATAACAGAAATAAAGTTCCAGTCTAAAATAAGAAAAACCACGCTTTAGGTTTCTCACTCTCTCGTTATTACCAATAATAGCACACAGACATTGATACTTAAGATGGAATGTAAATACTGAGAAAGATAGGTATCGTTTAACAGTAAAAATAGTTACAAAATTTCTACACATAGATTCTAATTGAACCTAATTGTGGTTTCATGATAAATTGTATAGTGAGGCATAGTGTGAAGCATTCCCAAACCTTGTTCGCTAGAAGTAAAAATGGTGAGCACATTTCTTTCACATAAATACAAGATCCACAATCTCGGCTATTTTTAACGCCCCAATAGCGGTAGAAGACGTAATTAGGAATAATAAAAAAAGAAATTTAGGATCGTGAGTCAAACCATGTTTCGGAAACACATAAAAAATCCATTTCTTCAGTGACCAACATTACTCTGATGTCGTCCAATTTATCTTTTATACTTCGGGCATAGTTGTGCTTTATTTTGATGTTTTCTTTTTATGGCTCTTTTTCTCGTAGGAATCTTTCCGTGGATTCTTCTACCTTGTTTATGTTGCCCAGGATGTTAGGTCTAGAGTTAACTGGGCAACGGTATTTTTATCAAGATAATGTGAATCCAGCCTGGTTTCCGCGTTGTATGACGAGATCACTGTAGTGATCGTTTTTACGATGCCAGCAATAATGAAGGGTTATAATTCGATAACTCTGATGAGAGATAAAATGTTCTTTTCCAAACACCGTGGTCTTCTCATCGAAGATGAAAATTTTTTCACCTGTCACGTTCGATATGATTTGTGGTATGAAGTCTTCGGCAGCATGATCAAAATTTTTGTTGCCAATGTAATTATTGATGAGGGTTTCCATGCCACTGCTGTTTTTGTCAACATACTTACCCTATGTGCTTTTGTTTACTGTGCTCTCTGCTTTAATTGTAGTCTTTAAGGAATGATAATTCCATTTTGATGCTGGTTGTGGGGTAAGCAGGTGAGCTACTGCATGAAAGAGGCAGTGTCCATCTGCTTTGATGGGAATCAGATCTATTTTCCTTGATCGTTTTAATTCATCAATGGTAGAAATCATGCGTGCACAAATTGGGGTTGAGATATTTTCGTTCTATTTTTCACATTATTCGATATTAGTTTTTAGGATTTCTCGTTTTCCTAGCTTTGAATTGACTGGCTGTGGCAAAATTTGGCAGAGGAATCGGCGGAGCTGTGAGGGTGTTCTTCCTTTTTCTACTTTCTTGGTGATGGTTTTGTTGCTGTCGGGTGGTGAATTTTCCCTCGCATTTCTACTGAAATTTTAAAGTGATTTTTCTCCTCCATATGATTTTACTGCTCCCGAGTACGGGATTGGATGTTGACGTTTTATATTCGAATATAAAAAGGACATGTCACCCTCTGTATTTGCAGCACCAGATAACAATGAACGACTATTTTTGCGAGTACTTTGCAATAGTGAGAGATCGATGGAGGAAGTGTTGTTCATCTGTAGGCAAGGAATGATGCGAGTTGCCAAAGACTTTGATTGACAAAGCTGTTGATTTAGTAAAACTTTTTGAATTAATTTTCAGTTTTTCTTCATCGATGCGAGAAGCATAAACAAGGCCCCTACACATCCGAAAAAAGATCCTCAAACATTGGAAAACTCAAAAATCTATTGTTGATACAACACACAACACTACATTTAAGTCTCTTTCATTGATAATTATGTTAAGGATGATCTTAAACAAGTTTATTCTGATTACATCACGATATTTAAAATCCCTCGGACATGAAACTTATTTTAAACATAAAGATGGCACAATGAATTCTTGTTTCTTAGTTCAATTTCAATACATTCTCTGAGGAATATCCTTCCATTGTTTCACAATGAATCAACCATTCTCTACAAAAAAAAAAATTCGTCATTTGAAATAGCTCCACTGAGTGATACCATGCGTCGAGTTAATACCTTTTTTGGTCACAAATGCAAAAAAATGAGGAAAGAGCTTTTAATTATTCCATTATATCTTCTATTAATTCCTTTCAAGATCAATTTATTCAACGTGTGCACTGATAGTTGATTAGAAGGTTCCAAGGCAAGAGCTGCGCATGCGACCTTCTGCTTTAGTCGTACTCGCTGCAAGGCGGAGTCTGTGGTGTCCACTCGCTTGGCGCCGTCCTTGGAGGTTGTAGAGCATGCAAATCGTAGTCATTGAACAATTGTTTTTTCCGTTTGCATTCAAGTATTAGACAATACTACTCGGACCGACCATCCGAACAAGTAATGATGACGCAGGATAGATAAGAAGCACCCAAAAGTTAATGCTAGTTTGTTTCATTTCTATAAATGAATGCTGTATCCCGTGAATGGGCTGGGCGAAGGGAGAGACCGGGATACCAGCACTCATTTAGGCCTCTCATGGCTTAACCCGAGTACATTCCATCGGTTATGTGTCCCTTTTGTACCAGTCCGTACATGTTCGTAAAAATTTGTATTCGATGGATTGAAATCGCCTTTGGCCATGTTTACCCGCGCTAAGATGTGCATTATGAGACACAAACGAAAATATTTGCCCTGATTGTTTTATCGTGCGTCTGACAACCTCCACACCCGCCGACACTGGTTGCAAGTTGCGTACATAAAAAGTAGCAGTGCGGCAGTAATGAGCAGTGCCTAACAGCATTCACATGCGTGTTGTTGATGCACATGTTTGTGTCGTAGCGGAGATAATGTAATTTATTTTGTACATTGTGCTAAATAACAGAGAAATGGCCGAGGGAACTAATAGCGAGATTAGTAGCTATGTAAGTGAAGATTTTGAAGCAGAACGTTTTGGAAGTTGAGACAATGGAGCAGCATCAAGTGGCACAGAACTAAATGCTCTTCAGTCATCGAGTGACAGTCACATGGAAGTTTCTCTTGAGGCTCTTACTTAGTGTCTGGTGTGATGTAGCTTTGCCACGCATTCCATTTACAGGAACACCAGAGAAAAATAATCGTACGCCAAAATTGGCTCAAACTATTTGAAAAAACACTATGCGTTACTTTAGGATACAAAGAAGCAAAAAGTAATTACAAAATCTGACTATAAGAAAATAAAATTATGGAGTTGAGAAGTTAGAAAAAGGGAAAAACAAATTATTTGGTTCGATCAGAACATGCCTTCCTGGTCTCTCGTAGAGAGAACTTGCAACAAAAATAAGCAACCCTTGTGTTTTTGTCTAATTGATTCCTAAGAGTTTCAGATTTGTATTAGACTCTTCGTCAATACTTAATAACAAATCGAAGTAGATATATTACATCCGCACATGCACCATTTTATCGAGGTTAAAAGACACCTCACTAATTTATTTTTCATTTTCTAACGCTGTTTCAATTTCTTGAAGTGTCCATTAAGTAACGTTATCAGTTCTGCGGACTTAATATTAAACACATTTTAATTTTATAACAAAAGTTCATGGCGTTTCATTTCACGAAAGGTCATTTTTGAACGTTTATTTCATCGGTGTTTTTGTTGAAATAAAATATCATATGCGTTTTTCTTTTTTGTTTTTTATTCCAACGATATTTTGAAAAGGGGTTTAATGTTAAGGAGATGCAACTAATCGATTTTCGAAATTTTGTTGTCTGTATCATGGTAATTACATCGAAATAAACAACTTTTCATCAATGCACTTTTTGGCGCAAATGAGTATTTACCGAGTTATAGCGGTAGGTTTAGTTTGGGTAGAGTACGTTTGGGTACTTTGTAGTTTATTGCCCCGCGGAGCCTGAACCCACTTCTAGGATCTTTTAGTTAATGACACAATAGAAATTATTACCAAAAAATAGAGAATTATAGCGGTATGTTCATTTCCGTCTTAGATGGCGGGAATGCGCGTCACCATTCAAGCGCGACGGATGGGAGAGTCCATTGCAGTGTTGACATACGACGCACTCGACGAATTACTTGCCGCTTCAAACACTTGAGTTGCAGTCAGTAATTTATTGCTATAACTCGTTAAATAATCATTTGCCCCAAAAAGTGCATAGATGAAAAGTTGTTTATTTCGATGTAATTACAATGATGCAAGAAACAAAATTTCGAAAATTGATTAGTTGCATCTCCTTCACATTAACCCAAAAAGGTCATGTTTCAACGTTTTCATATCGAAAACAACTCACGATTGTCAAACTGCAGCGTAAGACAAGTATTATTCGGTGTAATTTGAGCGTAATAGTAAATTTATATTGTACTCTCATGAAAAACACCATATCCATTTTATATTTAAGCCCCATTCAAAAAGAACTAGCGAATTTTTAATTATTGGCTGCGAAGATATCACTTGAGATTACACAAACTGGTGTTTACCCGAATATTCATGAAAAGAATATCGAGGCCCTTGCAATTGTTCCCTATTTTAGTGCAAATGTTGACAGGTGTTGCGTGTGCAGGGGTTGGACAAAATTACGGAAACATTTTTGCATCATAAGTTTTAGCATATTTAAATAATCAAAAAGTGACATATATCAGTGTTTTTTGTTTATTACTTTAGTTATTTGATATGGTTATTTTAAATGACTGTCTTTTATAGACATTTAAAAAAATCGTTGGTTATAATTTATAAAAATAACAGACCTCTCGGGCATTCAAAAAGAAAAAAAATCGTTGATGCTCGGAACAGAAACTTCCCGTTCGAATGCTTGACGTTTCAAAGGTACTGTCTCAAAAGTAATGACTACCTTTGAAATAGAAGGAGAAACATCCTCAGCAAAGTACAGGTCCGGTCGAAAGGCGAAGTTGTGTGAGAGAGACCGTCGGACTCTAAATCGAGTTGCTCGAGAGGATCGCTAGACCACGGCTCCTAAAATCACTAAAGAGCTCAATGAACACCAACAAAACGTATTTTTTAACCATAAAAACTGTTCGTTGGGAGTTGCACAAATCAGGATTCCATGGAATGGTTGCAATTAGAAAACCTTTACTCCCAAACATTTCGAAGCGCTTAGAGTGGTGTAGAAACCTCAAGAATTGGTCCCTCGAGCAGTGGGAAAATGTGATTTTCTCTGACGAATCACCATTTTTATTCTTTCTGACCTCCGGCCGAGTGTACGTTTGGAGACAGCCGAAAGAAGCATTTAATCCAAACTGCTGTCTCCCAACCGTAAAAGATGGCAGGGATTCGGTGATCATCTAGGGTGCTATTTCTTGGAAATCCGCAGGGCCAATGGTTTTCCCTCAAGGAAAATTCACCGCCGAGACTATTTAGGAATTTTGGGGGACGAAGTTCATCCTATGTTCCGGGAACTGTTTCGAAAGGGGAACGCCATCTTTCAAGATGATTATGCCCCAATCCATTCAACTAGAATTGCTAAAGAATGGCACGTAGAACATTTTAAGAAGTTGAGCATCTCATCTGGGCACCATGATCCCCAGACCTCAACCTCAACATTTATGATCGATTTTAGAGATCCAAGTATAAACTCGTATTCCGCCGCCACCGTCTCTAAAAGAAGTGGATGGTGTCTTACCTGACAAATGGGCAAAAAATCCTTTGGGAACAATTCACAAGTTTTATGAATCAATGCTTTGGAGAATTGAGGATGTAATTGCCCCAAACTGTAGACCTCCTCCATATTGAAATATATTTTGTTTATTTATTTGTAAAGTTGTTTCCAGTATTTGATGCGACCCCAGTACGTCTCCTCTAAAATATAAGGTGCAACTGTAAAGAAGATTTGGATGATGTATCTGTGGGAATCACCCATACCTGATATGCAGATAACCAATAGATAACCTATCATTGTTACGATGTCTCTTGAATATGTCTTCCTCCCACAGATTTAGTTTACTCACTAGTGTCCCGAGGGAGAGTTTGATCGCTGCGATAGTTGTATGGTGCTTATCATTTCGGGTTGAATTGAATGTCTAAAATCTCTGGGACTCGCACTTTGCAAATTTCCCCAAGACCATTTTCCCGTTCTATGTATGTGATTCTTCTCATTATTTGTTCAGAAGAAAATATTATAGCGTAAATGATAACAGGCAAAATTTTGATTTAATTATCTTTACAGTAAGTTAGAGCAATCTTCCATGGTAACACCAGGGAGTCATGATATTTTTCTTCTCAATATTTTTTACTTTACGATGGGTCATCAATATTTGACTGATACATCGTCTCGAGGTGGAATAAGTTCGTACGATAATGTGCAGACTTTTGCCTTGTCACCTAAATTCCATCTGAAGTTTTTAGCCCCACTTCTCAGGCATGTCCGCTCGGGTCTGGAATTTTTCTCTCATGCCTCTTCAAGTGGCAACAGATAGGCCATCGAATTAAGCTGGTTAGATTTATCTCTCCTATGCAAGAGGACTGGTGCCCTCAAGGAGAATTGTGTAAAGTTACGTTATCAGCAAATAGGCCTCCGGGACCTGTGTCTTTAGCTCCCCTTTGCATCTTTCAGTTTTTAATCCTTATTTACGGTCCCTTCTTAACTTGTGTGGGAACATGTTTTGTGCATAGATATCTAATTTTGTTTAGACTTAATTAAATGGTTCCTTCTCTTCGCTCTTTTGAGATTGTCTCCATTGTGGCTGACGAGTTTTTTACTCCTGACTTGAAAATAATTTCTAATCATACTTAGCAAGTTATTCCATCAAGTGTTCATTGTACTTGCGCACTTCTCTCATAAAACATGCATGAAAACAAGTCAGAAAGAGGCCTTGCTGACCGCAAGTATTGTGGTGACCTGGTCTGCGTTAGCTTAGGCGGGAGGCCAAGAGGCCGAACTGTACTGACCGTTCTGGACGGAACAGAAATAATTTAACAGAATCAGTAACAAAATTTGCAAGTATTTCTCATTTTCAAAGATATTCACAGTCTTTAACTCAAAATCCCTTATTTGATGAGTCGCAAAGTCCATGCTTTGAGCTACCCATGCTGCTTTTAGCTTTCATCCATGCTTTCCTTGTTATCTCTCGGTTGATTTTTCTTCCACTTTTTTAACTTCTGGTTTCCATGCAGAAGGTATTGTTAGTGGGAAAACACCATGTGCGTAAATTTCTTGTTTTCTGTAGTGTATGTTAAATGGTTTATTTTTTCGCTTTATTGAGATCGCCTTAAACACGTATGATAATATGATTTCAACAGGACAATGATCGCACGTACGCTGTCAATTCATAAATAAGTTCAAAGAGACAATACCAAGGTGTTGACATGGCTTGGTCAGTCGCTGAATTTAACTACACTTTTCTCGACACTTTTTTCAAACTGCGTGTAAATTTTATACGCAACAGCAACTCTATTTATTTCGTCATTTTTATTTTTTGATATTGATTATATATTTTACGATGCTTGCACAGTTATAGATCTTGAATTAGAGTCTTAAAATAAATGTTTTTTTTAGCTAAATAGTTGTTCCATCTAATTGAATACCAACTAATGTTTTTTCAGATGCTTGCAACATTGTAAATTCCTACCAACCGAACGTACAAAATCCAAAATGACACTTTTCTTTGCAGAACACTTTTATCAATAACAGATCATACCTTGCGGCGAGTCCAACTTCTGCCAAGGTGTTGATGCCGTTCCTTCTATTGGGACTTTTTGCCCTTCTGTGGTGGATTGGGAGCAAAAAACCATCTGGGTACCCACCAGGTAATGTGCACGACGTACTTTTCTTTTTGAATATAAAGATTCTCAAATTTAAGATACGTTGGCTTCGGCAAAATTTCGAAAAACGGGGTGAGGGTACAGTGTCGTACAGAGTCGAACTCAAATTTATTTTGCAGTGAGACGAACGACTTAATAACAAATATCCATAGATGAGATATTAAACACTCTTCCCATTTTACCTCCACTACAGCAGGCAAAATTAATTCCAGTCCTTCTTAGTGACCGTGCTGATCTTTAGACGCTGTGGAATTTGAAATAACGTTAAATAATGGAAAGGACATTAATTAACATGAGCTAAGCTACAATGAAGCGTCTCTCGCGTTTATGTTACTCATGCAAAGTAGCGTACTTATAGTTTTATAAAATTGGAAATACTAAGCTTTTTTTGAATATTGCAGATCGAACAACGATAGCTAGTTACGTGCGTATTAACATATAGATATTTTTCGAGAATCCGTTTTTTCGATCTAGGTTTAATTGTAATTTTTTGGAGCTTACAGGTTCAAATTATTCTCAATTTGAAGCTCAAAGAATTCACTGACTGTTCTATTTCACCATGTGTTTCCTAGAAATGAATTGAATATAACATGTTCAGTTGTTTTTGAAAAAACTAAACTACGAAAATTAGATCAAGTAGGCGGAAAATATTTGGTTTGAATTGAGATTTACTTAAAGTTTCTGCAGCGCCACAGCTTAGACGTGACCGCTGAGATAAAATGAACGTTCTAAGGAAGGCAAAGCGAATGCTGCAGGATTAAAGGGGCATTGCTCCAGCAAGATTAAATGAGTAAAAATTTCCGAGCTCTTTGTGTACTCATAATTTCTGACTTTTAATTGAGAAAGGTTTGAAGTAATTTAAAACTCACTTCGACTCACTCCCTAAAAAGAGCTGACTAAATTGAGTTTTTTCATGAAAATCCACTGAATATAGTTGGGACGAAGGGAGCCTAATGTTCCTTCGAGTAAATAATAAAAAAATTGTATGCAAGCTATGTGTTTAACAAGAAAAATTTTTTCACGCCTAAAATTGAGACTCATTTCAAAATTTTAGACGCAATAGTTAAGTAATGAGAGCTGGCCTGAAACGGGCGTTTGCGCTGGATTCTGGGAGGAATCTTTAATTCTCTTCCCTCCAAGTCAAAAATTGTGGGCTTGCGTGGAGCATCAAATCAAAATTAATTTGAAAGTATTGGATGCGATAGTTTAGAAATAAAACCTGGGTTATAGCACGTATTTTGGAGAAAATCGTCTGTAAACCGTAAAACTTTAATCGGCTTCATTTTGAGACAAATTTGATGTTCCTGCACGTTATAAATCACACATCAAGCAAGATTTCTGGGAAGGAATCTTTCTCACTGTAACGGTGAATGCAAAGTTTCAGATTTTTTCATCTAGTTGAATAACGATGCGGGAAATAGCTATAGGCCTTTGAAATTTGGAATTTACTGTGTATGAAATAATATAAGCTTAAACAAAACTCCAGTAATTTTGTTTCCTTAAAATGACTTTTCTATCTTAATGCTTCATCTTTGTTTTACCATAATTGTTATTTTCCATTATATATCCCCAATACGGCACTTGAGTATTTGTATTATATCCTATAATTCAATTACCACATACAGTACAAAAAGAAGAAATAACCTTTTAAAAAATGCATCGTATATTGAAGATTCAACAGAGCTTCGTGACGTGCCGCGACTGTTTGTTAACTATAGTGTCAGCCAAAGATACAGTGTCAGTGAACCATTTGTCGACGAGAAAGTTGTATGCAGAAGCTAAGAACGTAGTCCTAGGAGCTGGCCCCGCTGACGCTTCCTAGTCTAGAACAGCCAACCATGTGGGGTTTTTAAGTTATAAATTGTTGGTCTACATTTTGGAAAGTTTGATGGGTCTCGTGCAAGAAATACTAGGAGGAAGGTAGGAAACCGTCTTTCGCATTTTTATTTCCAGGTCCAAAGAGGCTTCCTGTCTTCGGCTATGTATTTTCCATCGATGCTGCGAAATCGCACCGGACTTGGGAATCTCTGGGCCGGCGTTACGGCGACGTCGTGGGCCTCTTCCTCGGCTCAGCCCGCATGGTGCTCGTCAGCGGCTGGGCGGCCTGCAACGAGGCCTTAGCCAACCCGCATCTTCAGGGGCGCACTCCGCTCGCTATTAGCATTGATTTGTTTGGAGGCGATCGAGGTGAGTTTCGATGCCACACCATGTATTAAAAACGGGTCGGGCTTACTTTCGGGATGTTAAGTTTTTGAATATTTCAGTTTATCCTAATATTCTGAAGAAAACATCATAATGTTCTAGAAAAATCCATTCTGAAAATATGCCTTTCCAAAGTTATCGCTTGCAATCTTATGAAAGTGTCATTACTTTGAATTTAATCTACTTGGGCTTTGTTTTGTGTCACGAGATGTAATAAATATTCACCTTATGATATTCCCCATATGGGGTCAGCAATGAACACCACCCAAAAAGAATTCCATCGAATCATGCGTCTGCCATTTGAACTACGCGTGTTTTTTTATCCCATTGTGTATGAAGACAGCTGTGAAGCTTGCAGTACTTGCACCGAATCGATGGTCACCGTTCGTTAGGTAAGCGTTTGCTTCCTAGCTGATTCACAAGATCATTTACATGCGTATTAAAACGAACACCATCTTATACTTTATAGAAGGCAGCAAAAGCCTCACTGCGCCTGTGCAAAATTAATATTTTTGAGCCGTATTTTCGAAAAATTCAATGCTGTGGTCTGGAATTCAACACTTTTGCATTTTTTTGACATTGCAAAATCCATCACTAAATCATTCAACCTCTCATGATTTATCAACTGGTTCCTCTTTACCTGAAACTTACCACGTACATTTCATCATTGTAGGTATCTGCCTACTTAGACACTGAATCATTTTTTTTGAGACTGCACTAAGCGATGGAGGAACTGGGGTTGGTATTTTCTTATAATTCAGGCCTGGTTTTATTGGTGATTCATAATCTGGATGCACAATTTTTGACTTGTTCTTAATTAAAATTCTTTTAATGTTTGGCTTTACGGAAGGTGCTCTCAGAAACCTGATTTATTGGTTTGCGCTACGCCATTGACGCTACAACAATTACGACTTTCCATTAGCCCCTTAAACACGGCGTGAGCCCCGTGTAACGCACACTGCGAGATTTGGGAGGTGCTCGGGGCTGAAGATGGTCACTAACTTTATCACTTTACGCACTGATGCATAACTTGAGATAACACGTGTAACTCAGGAATCTGACGCGATAGAACAATCTATTATAACCTACCTACTAACTTTGTTGACTGGTATTATTTCAAAATCCCTTTTACCAAGTTTTGTCTAACAACATGTGTTTTTATTACCCTAGTTACAGGCTCCATATTCCAGTGACTCCTTTAGTAATTCATACGTGAAGTTACATGTAAGAAAAAGGAGCAGTTCCTCACCACCTACCTATCGTTACGACGGAATGGATTTTTCATAATCAGCCCCTGGTGGCTCTCATTGCAGGCATCATGTTCACACAAGGACAATTCTGGACGACCCAACGTCGCTTCACGCTGCACCACCTCCGCAACCTCGGCCTTGGGAAGACGGTGCACCATGACCAAATCCTCGACGAGATCAAGGAGCTAATACATGAATTGGCCGATAAAAAAGGTCCATTTCAGATTCAAGTGAGTTTTTCCCACAGCTCTTCAAATTCTGAGCAAATTCGAACTCTGAATAAACATGTCAAATTGAACTAAATAAAAAAATACTCCTTTAAGTACTATATCAGCATTTTTTTCATGCCCATATGAATATTTAAAATAATTACAGAACCATTTCAAGACTTAACAATGAATACAGACCAATTTTGCCTAAGAAAACGTGGTGTATATTTGATCTCAGGAGTAGAAATCTCTCATGTGCAATTTTGGAAAAATTCAACTTATATCGACATTTTTCATTAGCTTTGATATGCTTAACCTCAAACTCGCCGGAAAGCTCATGAAATAAGGTGAAAAGAAAAGTTTTACCGTGTTACCTTGATCACCATCGAACTTCCCTTGTTAATTAACAATTCTAAAGCCTTATCTTGTGATCAAAATAACTTATTAACCTCGACTTGCCAGCCGGAGCTGGCCGTGGCCGGCATCACGGTGCTGTGGGCGGTGCTGGGCGGGGAGCGGCTCAGCCACAGGGACAGAACACTTCACGAGCTCGTACAACTTCTCTACGCGCACTTCAGGACTGGCCAGGTGATGTATTCTTCCATTAATTATCCTATATGTATTTAAGTTTTCTCTTCAGCTAGTCAAGTAGCCTAAGAAATTGAATATTACTTATAAATACAGTGAAAAAATACTGATTTTTTAGTCATTGTTTGCTGGAAAGTTTCTCCCCGTATATTTTCCTTTTAGTTTTGTACATTTGGAATAGCAACCCACATGAGACACCATCCGAATGTATGACGCGAAGATAGGCACTTGAGCGCGTTAGTGAGGCGTTGAAGTTGGTCTTAGTTTTCTCGAGATTCAAGTGTTGCACAGCTTGAGTAAAAATTTTGTGAACAAGAAATTAGTGACCGTAAATTTAATGTTGAAACTCGTATCTTGTCACTAGTCAGCTTCTACACATGTGTATACATGATGAAAATTTCTTCCACCGTGTTGCAAAAAGTCTAACTACCCTAGACGCTTCATTATTTTTTCTCAAGATTTTTAATTTACCACGATTTTAAGCCAGTGGTATTCTTTTGTAAAGATTTATTCTGAGTTAGTTTCGTTCCTTTTTCCGCGTTTCCAGATTCTTTATCTTGGATATTCATTTTTTTCAAAGCTTCAAAAGTTCAATTGTCTCCTTTCACCCTTTATTTCATATTGAATTTAACCGTATAATTCTGTTTAGTCCGTTCAATTAATGGTGTCATCCAATTATTGGATTGATGCGCTTATTTCCTAATTTTTGAGAAAATCAGTCGCATCTTATTATCTACCATCGACCATTTGATGTTAACTATTAATGTTTCTAAGCAGAACTAACCCTAAGAATCGTGAGAACAATGTAGGAAAATTAGGTTTTGCATCATTTTGGGATCCTCTTGTAGGAAGTTCAATTGAAGCTCAAAGGAACTGTGCATCACATTTTTTGAGAGAAGATAGGTCAGTTCTATTTAAAACATTAACATTAGGTGTTCAGAACGCTACCTAATAGCAATCCGAGTCAGTAGATCAGCGAAACTCGCAAAACTTTTTGTCTGGTCTCTCCGGTGAATTTCATAACTCTGTCTGGCACGTACCTTTGCATACAAGAGGGGCACCTACCTATGCAGATTCAAATTATAAGCAGATGAAAATTCTTAGCAGCTCACTGTGAGAACTGACCAAAATGATTCGTCGTACACTAATCAAATTGAGAATTTTTCTTCAGTGTAAAATTCTTGCGTACATGGCAAAATATAATGTATTATTGTAGTGTTTCTGGAGTACGTACTCCTCGCTTTCTAGTACAAATTGAGTTTATGAGAAAGGGCTGTAGTTCGGTAATTAGATGATATATTTTTTACAGGTTTTGGTGAGAACACAGAGAAATTTTCAAGATTTATTAAAAATATTTAGGTGATAAATTTGTAAAATACTGCGAAATTTATTATTGCCTTTCACTCTGCCCCGAATTTTTCTGTAAAAAGGCAAAGAGGAATAAAAACAGGACGAGACTTGCTCGGATGATTTCCGAAGAAACATCCTTGGCTTCTTCCTCAACATATGCTACGATAGAAAAATAAATATATTATGTCTAAGGATGGCTAAAGGAATGTTGAATGTTGAATGTTGAATACAAATTTGCTATTTTATGCTATCGGTGTACAATTCTGCCACGAAGGCTTCATTTATATTTATTTGGATTTGGCGAATGAGACCTTAACGGCCGGTACTTAACGGCCGGTACTTAACGGCCGGTACTTCTCATTTGAAGTCGAAAAAACATCTCTGATAGTTTGCACTCAAAAGCTAGGCCCTGCAAATTTATAATTTAATGGTCTCCGATGATTTTTGGAATCAATAAGCTTATAAAATAGCAACAGACAAGCCTGTAAAACGAATGACGCATGATTTGAAGTATCGTTTTTCGTTTAATAACATAAAAATAGCACATTCAAGGTATTTTTCAACACTAAATAAGCGATCGGTTTTTCTGCCTTCGGTCTATTTCGCATCGTTACGAACAATTTTGGAAACCAAAAGACATTTCCGATCTCGAAGAAGGACGGCGCACATTCAGAAATGGAACTGCTCAAATTGTTCCCGCTTTAACGACACACTAATTCCAATTGTTAAGCGTAGAAACAAAGTGCGCGTTCCTCATTCGAAATCTGCACACGTCAGCGCATTTGAGAAAGGCAAACAGCACGATGATAGTTTAAACTATGACCGCTATCCTATAATGATTTTTTACAAGTCAACTGACGTTGGGACCTTCTCTTCATGGGCTCTTTGAAAATAACATAGAAATCTGTAAAAAAGATTGAGCAATACATATCGGGTTAATTGAAATTCTTACGTATTCAGGATTTATACACAATTAAATCGTTTTTATTCGATTCATACCTTCTAGACCTCAACTGAACATGAATTAGTAAGTTAAATATTGGTTACGCACTCCGTAGAGTTTCCATATGAAATGGAAATAGTAAGTTGAATATTGATTGCAAACTCCGTAGAGTTTTCATTCGCATAGGAAATAGTAAGTTGAATACTGGTTGCAACCTCCGTAGAGTTTTTCATTGATCTGGGTTAATACATTTTATAGTTTGTCTAGCTTCGTTGATGTATTTTCTAAAAGCGGGAATTTTTTACAGCAATCTTTAATAGAGAAAAGTTTGACGATGATAAAGCTGAAAGAATCCTAATAATTCTAATTGGAACATTTTGTTTATTAATATTTATAGCCGTATTGCGTAGCTAAAACAGTTAGTAGTGATTTTTTTATTATTAATGAAATAGATATATCGAAAATAACCTGAGCAGAATTTGCTTGCACGTAATGAACGCTTCACACGACAATTAAATTAGAGAATATATTTTAACTTAAATTTATTCTCTGCTTCATTCACTATCGTGCGTTGGTGTCATTATGAGAGCTAACCGAAGCCTCAAGTCGCGGCTTCGAACTATATTTTCCTCCACTTTCAGATAAGACAGAACACGAAATGAAATGAAGGCGGGAAGGAATAAAAATATTATATTTCTTTTTAGGGTTGACGAGGCCGAGTGCACACGGCCCGTCAAAAATTTATACTATAATAAGAGCCGTATCCGTCCGTCTCTCTGTCTGTCCGAAGCCAGCCAGTAGTGTCCAGTAGTATTTGATGAACGTATCTGTGATACAAGCTCCAGTCCTATATATTTTGACGGGCCGTGTTCACGCGGCCCCATCAACTCTCGAGAGATTGTATTTTTTAATTTCTTACGGCCTTTCTCTCATTTCGCCCTCTTTTTTATTTCAAAAAAAGGGGGGTGGACTAGTATACAATAACGAGTGCACACGGCCCGTCAAAAAATGATAGGATTAGATACAGGACCAACTGAGCTTCAACATGGCTTTCCCATGATTTCCCATGCTATTCTATGGCTGTCCAATACTTTGCCAAGCCTCAACCGCTGATATTCTATACAACCTAGTCTAAGCTACCAATACACGTGACATTCCGACTCCCAATCTGCTGGGTTAAGGCACCGAAAATTGTGGAGTTGATGAAGCTTGTATCACAGACACGCTCATCTCACACTGCAGGCTGGTGGGTGTGACACATGGACGGACGGACGCGCCTCCTTTTATAATATAGATAGATGGACCATAAAAAAGTTAACCCGACTTTAAATATTAATAGCTTTTGATTAAAATATATCAGGTTCATTTTTTGCATTACACACACAGATATGCATCCTGACTACACAGTTTTAGGTCTGAGTATAAATAAGGTCCAATTCGTCTGATAATTTACATTTAAAATGTAAATTTTCAAGTGCCTAATCCAATCGTTATGCAACTAACAACGTCTTCGCGGGAACAAAGAGGTTTAAGTAAGTTCGAAATAAATTCGAATAGAGAGTCTCAGAAAGATGCTTTCGTTATGACTCCCCTCAGGGGGATACAATTGTTGTATCTATGGGAACTAGCACTCCCAGGGGGACAATGTGAGGGCCCGAGCTTTCTTATCACAGCTAACTTTTATGTACTAAGAGATCTAGGTGCTGTTCAAACTACTTAGTCACCTAAACCCTTTTTCGGGTAGGCTTTCTTTTTGTTAAAATAGAATAGGTTTTGTTGTGTTACGGACCATCTTTTTTCGGTTCACTGCTGTCCTGTTTTTCACCGCCTACTACTTTCTTCTTCAACTTTTTCTTGTTTCATGAACTTCTTTCTTAGCTTTCTGTTTCTGTGCCCTTTCTGCATGGATTCCACGTTCCCTTAACTCCATACTAAATGGTGCCTTCTTCCTTCCTCTCTTTACATCTCATTGTTGAGGATAGGGAGGCTTAAACTAACTAATAAACTAATAAACTTTCGTTATGACTCGTTGTAGCTCGTTTTCAGAATAATATAATAGTGACCCTTGAACTTTTGTATCATTTATGACCTCAATAACTCACATTTTCACAACTGTTATTCATCTCATTACTGATACAACCAACTTTAATGTGACTTTATATTTTTAGGGAAAACGTTTTACTACTTATAATAAAAAAATAAAATTATGTCATTTTCATTCACGATAAAGTTATTAAGATTTAAAGTAGGGTTTACTTTCTATGGTCCATACTGTATATGTGACAGTAACACGAGAGTTTATGTGGCTAGGTTCGAACATGAAATTTGCTGTACGCACGTATGTATTGGAATGCTCATATCGTGAAATGAACCTAAGTGACTTCTATTAACATAAAAAATGAGTTAGTCAATTTTTTTCATACCAGACGCTCCAGAACGAGCCACAGCTCTGACATAGAACAAAAGCCTTTAGATGAACACATGCTACGAATGTAAGGGAAAGACTAAATTTTACTCAACTGAAGTATATTGAAAAATTAGATGAATTTTTCATTGATTTTTGTAGATTAATTTTCACCATCTTAAAAATTTCTGCCCTGTTTGTTTCTAATTGCACAATCGGAAACGTCGAGAACAAATTTCATCCCATGACGTACAGCACTGAGGGACTCGGCGTAAACCCTTAGATTCGCCTTCAACTAGTGTTCGTTTATACGTTTTGACTTTTGATTAGCGTTCAAACCTGTTTGGACGTGCCGATTTAGGAATTAGGATGGCGCACCTGTCTTTTTGTAGAGAGTTTAGGTGACTAAGTAGTTTGAACAGCACCTAGATCTCTTAGTACATAAAAGTTAGCTGTGATAATTTTATTGCACAAATAAATCATTAAGCGTAATTCCAAACAGAGTATCTACCGCGATTTATCATGGCTTGGAGATTTTTATTGACAATATAGCCTTTGAGGTATCGCTCAAATTCATTTCGTAATGGTTCGTTGTCACATCAGATCAGCGGCGGGCTGCTCAACATATTCCCGTGGCTGCGACACATTTGCCCAGATTTGGTCGGCTACTCAACTCAAGCGAAGGCGTTCAAAGATGTCAACGAATTCCTGGCGGTGAGGCCTCCTTGATAGCATTGTTAAGTGTATGGAACCGCATCGGGGAAAGCGGCGTTGCTTCTGGTATGATGTGTTTGTCTGCGAGTGAGTTAGTGATTTTCAATAAATAATTGTTGCCACCAACGGGTCTGCTTGTCAACAGTTGAGTTTGTATCCAAGAGGATATTCAATAATTTGAAATTGCGAACAGCAATTCCGGTTGATTTAATCTTCAGTGAAAGAAGGGAAATCCTTAAAATTGAATTATGATTTGTTTTAAACCGAAAACACAGGGAACCGACGCATTACAAGTAGGGAATGTGTAGAAAATTTGAACGCATCCAAAAGTAAACACAGTACAGAAAAGCCTGTTTTTTTAGGGTGCCCAACCAGCATTAATATTTTTGTTCTTCACAAACTTCCTGGTAAGTGAAAAAGCATCGACTGTTGTTCAATTCCTGAGTTCTTTGACACTAAATAAAACAAATTCATTTTTTTAATTCTTATAACTGAAAGTGAAAAAATCAGTTTTGATTGTGAGTGATTGAATAATTGGGGGGTGAATGATTGTGATGACTGATGACCCTCCCGTAGGGAGGAGAAGCCTGGTATAAGTATGTAAAAGCCTAGCGTATGTGACTGAACATATTGTAATAATGTATGCGGGAAGATACGGAAGTGTTGAGTTACAAAGTTCCATCCAATATGCGAGTTTCTTATGAACAATTTGTGGTAACATGAAGGATGACGCGCATGGCTGTACAGCGAAGCCGGCGAACAGTAGTTTTTATTAAGAGAATACTCGTACGATTGATTGATAAGCGCGGATGATTCGTGAATCGTATAAAAAACTTGGGAATAATGTTGAAAGATCTAATAGAGTGGAAAATTTATTATAAGTAATATATGAAATGTTAGATAGAATGTGAAGAAGAACGTCAGATGTCGAAACAAGACTTTAATAGTCGCCATCGCTTAAAAGACATCGCTGTATTATTGTGTGGTGGTGGGGACTACAAGTCAGGAGTGTTAAAAAATGGACATTTTTACCTTTTATGTTGGTATTAAAATTTTTTCGCTGTCATTATGCTTATCTTCAAAATCCAAATTTTCTATCCGCAAAATATTGTCGCGTGATTAAGTATATTTAGAAAAATAATAGTACCAGTCGGCAAATCAAAAAATTCAAACTACAAATTTTTACTATTTATAATGGTGGGCTAATGTTTGTTTCGTCCAGAAATTTCAAAATGGTTGCATAAGTATGAATGAATGTGGACTTGTATTCATGTGTGCCAGCATATATCAAATTCTGTATACTCGTATACAGTTTTTAAACATGTGGTTGTGTACATGTGTGTGTGCATATTTCCATGTGTATATATGCGGCGTATATGTTAGCAGGTAGACACAAATACCACTCTGACTGCAACTACGTAAGCTATTTGGAAAACACCAAGCATGAACTGGATCGTGCCTTCGTTTAGCTCTGATTAAATATTAATGAAAATAGAGTTTGCGACTACTGGCCGGTCAAAAGTATTATGAAAATTACATCCGTGTACCACCGGTGGCGCACGTGCAGTCAAAGTGATACATAAATGCACGTAAGCACGACACGAATCTGCCTGTGCGTGTAGGCAGGAGGGCGAGCAAGCGTGTATGTCACACTGGATCTCACTTTAGCCATCAAATTTACCACCGCGATCACTCTTTCATGTTAAATGATCACTAAAAAGTTATTGTCTGTTTTTCAGGGGGTGAAAAATGTCCTCCACAACTTAATTTAGTCTCCCGATGTCATCCAACGACCCAGTATAACTTTTTCGCCACCTGCATGCATGTCTTTCACCGCCTAAATGATTTAAGCAATTAAATCGCTGAGGCGGCGAAAAACATGCATGCAGGGGGCGAAAAAGTTAGACTGGAGATACAGAAATTAGCTGCTTAACCCTCGCCCTTCACAGGATTAACAAGGCTTACAAACGTTTATGTAGTTCACTTGTATGTACACTGTATAAAATGTAAAATTGTTCTGAATTATTTAGTTTTTATGCACTTAAATTCTTGCTAATAAAGCAGACGGGAAGAATTAGGTAACAGATTTAATTAAAAGTATTCATGAATTTATAGGAATAGTTTTTGAGATTATCACATGTCAGCTAGTCGAACTGGCTTCGAAATGTATCGAATCCAAGAGGATATACTAACACCTGGTGTGGTGCGTAAGAATCACCAAAGAAATGACACCTGATGTTGGATAAATGCGTTTTGTTTACAACGCTGCAGTGCAATTATTTTACCTCACTAAAGGTACACCTTGTTTGTTTTCGCAGAGAGCAATTGAGGATCGCAAGAAAGAGGATGATGACGAAAAAAACAAGAACAGCTTCCTAGGCATCTACCTGAATGAGATGCGAAAACCCGACTGCGATCCAACATTTACAGGTGAGATACATTCTCCTAAGCGCGAATTTACGATTTTCAAGCATGAAGAATTTTTTTCCAAATTTGAATGTTTCAGAAAATGAAGAGTTGGTGGAATTTATTGAAAACTCCTTATTTTAGTTTATGATATTTTGTCATTTAGTTTTTTCTGTGATCAACTTTCAGCCAAATGCACTGGAAAGCTCTGCCCTCCTGAAATCAAAGTAGGTTAGGCGAAAATGCAGGATAAACAAATTTTTTATACTGTATTAACCGATTCAAGGGATTGTTTTTCGCACCATGCACACATGAGCAAATTTTGAAGTGACGATTATTAGACAGGAAAATTAAAAATAAAGCAATTTTTTGCGATGCTGTAAAACCCCACCGCTGGAAAAATGTGCGAGTAGAAAACCCTGTGTATTGACTCCAATTTTCTGAATTGACCAGGGAGACGCACGAGGTCTTTTTTTGCATTGCTGGTAACAAAAACAATCGAGCTAATAACGGATTATCTGTATACAGTTTTTCGTCACGGCAATGTGGATATAGGAACCCTTTTTTCTGAAATACTCATGGAATCATTATATGTAAAAAAAACAGGAATATCAGATTTCAATACAACTGGGCGACGACGCCTATTGGCATGTGAAGCAGCCCAGGCTCGTGTGATGCTCTGTTATTAGTGAATATTATGACTCAAACATCAAGTAAAATGATTAATTTTTAATAAATTTTATGAAGGCTTTCTCAAAAAGCGTCTCTTGTTTTACATTCATATTTGTTGCCACAAAATTACTCAAAGTTCTTTCCTCGTACATCAATACATAGTCTTCACCCCGGTAGGAAGTATAGAAAAAAATATAATTTAACCTATAATACATTTGATATAAGAGGCCTTTATAGAATTGCTTCTCTATTTCATGACCCAAAGTAGGAAACATTCTAAAAAATAACACTGCATTGAATGAAAATTACCAGTTTGTTGCGTAAGAAATTTTTTAATAATATGCCAATTTAATTTCCCCTAATTTTTGGTACATTTATTTTAGAAATCAGTGAAATGCAATTTTATGACTCCCTTCAAACTCCATTTATACATTGCAGGTTAGGCTGCCAATTATATAAAAAACTAGTACAAATTGAACTTGATCACGGGCAGTTTAATCTATGTCTCTAATCTGTGCTGCGAAAGTAAACAGCTTTGTTTGATCACCTTCAATAGCACAACGACAAATTTCAGGTTAAAAAAGTACAGGTTCCGTAAGTCCTATTTCAAAGTTAAAAACATTTTTATTATTAATCTGACATTTAATCTGATTAGCCACAACTTCCCTGTGCCAGGAAAAGTATGATACTATTATTGGTCAGGATGAAAAGGAAAACCAGCGTAACTAAGAATATCATGATGAAAATAGCTGTTTCAGATCATAAAAAATCCATCCTCAGTGATCTGAAAAACAATGAATCGAAGCGTAAAAAAATTTTCTAAACTCTAATTTTTCCGAATAAACCGAAATGAAAAATTTAGACTATAAAGACAATAATAAAACAAAAACTATAGAAAATTTCAACAAAAAAGGCAAAGCTTAACCGCCGTGTCACATTCATTTATCGACGGGCTTTTTTTAAAAGTGCATCGACTCTAAAATGCGCAGATTAGACGAATTTGAAGCTGAATCCAAAATTTTGAAATTTTTATTTTTAAAGAAATGGTCGTTATTCAAACAGTGTTCTCTTTTATATGGGTCAATGGCTTAGTCAGATGATTTATTGCTCATACGAAAGGGGACTCTCCTGAGTTGCGTACACCTCACAAACAATTGGAGCCCAGTGCTACCAATGTAAGACGCTCGCAGCGGTCACACGCATATTGATATACAACTGAGGTGCGCAACTTCACATCTGGAGTACCCCTGCGTTTAAAGTATGACCCGACTGTCCAATCATCTTGAATTACACATGAGGATTTATTTGCAGAAAAAAGCTCTTAATTATTGTAAATATTTCAATTTTCAGCTTCTCTGTATGGATTCCTATAATGGGTAGCTGAAAATGAAAGCTTAACTTCGGCTCTGTGAGAACTTTTTGCTTCGCAGTAAACTTTCTTCCTAAAAATTTTCGTAATTCGTTAGTAAAAATATTCTTCGGGCAATTATCTAAAGAAAACTAATTTTGCAAATAATTCATTTCTAAGTTGTACAATTTGTAGGTCGAAGATATTTCATAAGTTCTGTGAATTAATGTTATTCTCTTTGAAACTTTACATTAACAGAAAATATTGCTTAAAAGTTCGTACCCAATCCCGTAAATGTTGCTTTTCGAAGCATTGAAGTTGTGAATTTATATTCAGCTCTCGTAACTTTCACCTCTAAAAGCCACAATTCATTATTAATTTCTAGTTCATAAGTGAATTTAATGTAAATATTAAATGAACTGCTCAGAATTTCTGTGAATTGAATGAACTGCTCAGAATTTCTGTGAATTGAATGAACTTTCAGAATTTATCAGAAGAAATTCTTCTCAGAATTTCTTTTGAAGAGAATAAACGTATCATCGAGGTATCTCCAATAAAACACTGGTTTTCGAATTCAAGCTTTCTAAAGCATCATAAAGTTGAGATTTCACCAAAACCAAAGGTGTTCTAGCTAAAGTGAAGGAAGTTTATTAACGGAAATTGTGCAATTTGGGAGTGTAGACTTTCCATGTAACACATGTAGAAATTGGCCAACGTGGGCCCTAAAGGGAAACCCACTCCTACGTCATTTACTTGGCGGAACAAGCCACCATCGATATGTTTATAAGGGGCTTCAGTTGTGCAGATTGTAAGGAGCTCTTTCCATATATGACGGGAAAGCAGATTAGGTGGAGAAAGGTTTTCACTATTGTTTACACAATCAGTGGCACAGTGTAATAGAGAGAACGTCTAGTGTACTCCTATTTTTCTTCATGATATTTTTCTCTACAATTTAACCAAGTAGTATCTTACTTTGATCATGACTCTTCCGTACAATTTCTAACAAAAAAAATTATTGGTGTTGAGCATGAACCTCGAAGTTTCTCATCCAACGTAAACTGGTTTCATATTTTCATCCTGAAAAACAGAAGCCTTTGAATCACTGATTGGGCTTGTAAATTTTCGAACGGTTTTGAAAGCACTCACTTGAAATGTTCGCG
Organism: Morinoia aosen; assembly: GCA_030386875.1. NCBI lineage: Eukaryota > Metazoa > Arthropoda > Malacostraca > Amphipoda > Talitridae > Morinoia > Morinoia aosen. The sequence goes on along the minus strand of CM059565.1, from coordinate 66,139,443 downwards.
AAACATATTTCTAAGCCTTAGAATTTTCTTTTCGCAGAGTCCCAGCTGATAGCTCTCAGCAACGACCTATTCAGAGCTGGAGCAGAAACAACTTCATCTCTGGTCGGGTTTTGCATACTTTTCCTGTGCCTATATCCCGACTGGCAGGCGGCCATCCAAAAAGAGCTGGATGAACATCTCAAGTCTACCGGGCAGTATCTCCCTACCGTTGAAGACAAGCCGAAGTAAGTCACACTGTCTAAAACATTTTGAAGTTCTAAAGATCTGTTTTGGTTTGAATATAGCCTCTAATAGACTTAAACGTGCAGTAGTCAGCGGATGAGCTCTGCCCACTCACTTCCCCACTTCATTCTTTCCAATGTGCTCTTTGCCGAAAGCCTTATACGGCGTTCTTGAGCAATATTTGAAAAAACGTGATCACTGTGCCAATACTTCATACGTGTTGAAGAAATTCGATTTTGGTTCGCTTGTAACATTCACTGACGGTGCTCATTGCAGTACCTTCTAAACACTAAGTTCTGATACGACTGCATGTTAATATTATGAATCAACTGATGAAGTTTCTTTACGTGCAACCTCAAAAAACGATTTCTTATACATACATCTAGTATGTGCTGTAAATTCTAACTCTGGTTGTTTCTGCACGCCAATGAATGAACATGCATAATGAATTTTTTGGGGTTAAAATGCAGAAACAGTTGAAATGAATAAATGTACGAGGAGCTCACGAGATTAGAACTCAGGACCAGATTCGTAACTGTTTCTGGGGGGTGACTTGACTTTGAACTCTCGATACTTAAGTTGAAATGAATTTTTATATTTAAAAACGTTGCAAGATTAATTCCTTGATACCCAGTATTAATCAGTCGATGATTTGCTTTGAATGTGAGACAACATTTGAGGCAGGAGCCGCGGGGCGCAGCGAACACCTCCGTACCGCCTCCGAACACCCCCGAACCTCGCCAAAATGTGCGATGATGTAAATTGGGTTGGCATTGTGAGTTCTTAGCGCTATTACTTTTTAATTTTGGTTCTACTCGAGTGAACGGATAAAATAATACTGGGAAAGAAATGAGATTTAGTCATAAGTAGTAAGAAAAAATGAGAATGAATTATCAGGCTAAAATTCGCTACCCGTGTCGGTGCCGATGATTGCTGATAACGACAGAGCAGGTTTCTTCATTATTCCATGCCCCGAACGACTTTAGAGAAATGACCTTGTCATTTTCTTGGGGTGTTCCAAGTACATAGCCCCGTTCTTCAACTTAAGTATCATTCAAACTCTACTTGCATGGCTACATTGAGCCGTTTGATAACCAAGTTTCATCACTGGCACAGCATATCTCTCAAAAAGTTTTTCACTGTCGCAAAGTTTTCTGAAGTTCGATAGCTGTTTCATTACAATAGCTGTTGAGAGCTTTGCCTCATAACCTGCAGCTTTATATAGGTAAAGCTACTCAATAAGTTCCTGCAACTTAGACAAAAATGTGTTTAAAGCCTTAATATTAGCACTAGACACTGCAACTTCTTGATTTCTTTCTTCGATGACGAGTAGTTCTTCTGTAAGGTCTTCACCCTATAACTTCGTGTTTAACAAACTTTTCAGGCAATTAAAGCATTTTTAGGCATATCATCACGGTGATAATATTACCAATTAACTTCTGCATGACGGCACTGTCGTATTCCAAGACCATACCCTTGTTCGTGGAGTGACACCATCGGTCACCTAGAAACATTCTTTTATTTCTTTGGAGTCTCCAGGGCACAAAATTGATGAATATTTCCGCCAGGTTGAGAGCGAAGTTTCCCTCGGGGCATAGAAGTTAAATATGAGCACAATTGAACTGATCCTTTTAATGTTTTTAATGGGATTATTCGGGACCATTTTTGGTCTGGATAGTCTTGGTTGAAGGGCTACTAAATGAACACACTGTGCATGATCCCCACTAACTTCATAAAATTAAAACAAATATTAGTGAGCTGTAGGAATAGGGTTGCGTCAAATTGAAGAGATTGTGAATTTCAAAATCGTCTTTGATTCTTGAACTTTTCATAGACCTAGAGCAGTTCTGATTTTTTCAACTTCTCTGGCATTCATGCCAAAAAAGGTTACTATCTGTTGACGAGCTGCAACGGTCAATCTATGGGGAAGGCTTTGACGGCCATTGGTATCAGCTATTTTTCCGATAATTAATACTTTTAATACGTAAATAATCTTCTACTGAAATGTTAAACTTAAATATGAAAACACACCAATATACATGGTATCGGAGCAAAATGGAATTTGCTTGTAATACGAAGCTTTGTGAATAATATGAGTAGTACATTAACCTCGATTACTCAAAGAATGAACTTGGTATTTCAAAGTATTCTGTTTCATATTCTTGAATTTCAATCGCTGTAATATGTTTTTCCAGATTGGTGAAGACGACAGCATTCCTGATGGAGATCATGAGGTTCCGAGACGTGGCTCCTCTCTCGGTTCCCCACGTGTGCACTCAGGAAACTTTGCTTCAGGTATTCATAACAAAATCCTTTTCCCTACGGGAAACAATAAATTAAATCGAAAACCACCGAACTAATCTAGTCCACAGTTACCACAGTGGGAAAAATTATTTAAGGAAAATGGGTTGAGAAGTGAGAAAATGATGCAGTCAACTTTTGGTACGAACGCACTTGAATGAAATTGATTACCAGTCCTACTACAATTGTTGCTCTTTAATAAATGAGGTGCCTCACAGTTTATTTGAGGTATTCAATGTATATGTACTTTCTATGCACTTTCCGTCATAGATGAGAATTTGACGAGTTAGAACAATGACGTAACGTAACTCAACTAACCTAACGTAACCTAACGATCATTCGCGCGCATTAGAGCCGTCGGAACAGAGATTCTATCGGAGCGCAACGATTTTTCCCGCTTGAAAGAATAGAATTGCCGTAATTAACCTACCGCTATAACGCGTTAGATACTAATTTGCGACGGGAAGTGCATAGAAGAAAAGTGGTATATTTTGATGTAGTTAACAACATCCAAGCAACAAAAATTGAAAATAGATTAGTGAGTTGTCCTAAACAAATCCCTTATTTTTCTAATTTAATGCGAATGTACACCAAACACGTGAATATCTCAAAATTTTCAGGAATTTCACTCTAACTGCACAAAGCTCGAAACTCTTCAGAGTATAATCCTGTGTGATTCATAATTCATTTGTTTTCAGGACACTAGTAACACGTCTTCAAATTCTCAAACTGAACTCATTGTTATTGGCTCAGAACAGAATGAAATAGTAGTATTGAACTGGAAAGTTATGATTCAAAACGACATTGAAAATCGAAGAGTTTTTTATCATTCATTAGCGAAATACTCTAATTTTTGTGCTATCATAGCGTGAGGTCTACCGCCATAAATCGACTACCCTGGTGCAGTTTGAGATGTACAAATTGTTTATTTCAAAATAAATGTATGAAAATAAATAATATTTATTAGTAACTTAACCTAAGCTCACACAATAGTACTCGCTATAGGTAGATCTCATGCTATTGTGTGGTAGACCTCACGCTATAGTAGCCCCCGAATTTCTGCTCCAAGTAGAAAGAACCTCACGCTATAGTAATAGCCAGAGGTAGATCTCATGCTATTGTGTGGTAGACCTCACGCTATAGTAGCCCCCGAATTTCTGCTCCAAGTAGAAAGAACCTCACGCTATATATAGTACTCGCTATAGGTAGATCTCATGCTATTGTGTGGTAGACCTCACGCTATAGTAGCCCCCGAATTTCTGCTCCAAGTAGAAAGAACCTCACGCTATAGTAATAGCCAGAGGTAGATCTCATGCTATTGTGTGGTAGACCTCACGCTATAGTAGCCCCCGAATTTCTGCTCCAAGTAGAAAGAACCTCACGCTATATATAGTACTAGCTAGAGGTAGATCTCATGCTATTGTGTGGTAGACCTCACGCTATAGTAGCCCCCGAATTTCTGCTCCAAGTAGAAAGAACATAATGAAGACACTCTAAGGCATCACAATTTAAAAGCTACTGGCGAAAAAATAAGTTACACCCGATACTCGTTCCGACAACGAGCAGCATCAAGCACCTCAAAAATTTCTGGTCACTAAATAATATGAAACTAAATGAAACCTCAGTAACACGCATGAAGTCGATCTCGTGTATTTTAGTCATTCACTCATTCGCCCTCGAAGGTTGCGCCAATAGCAGCAATCTTCCTCTCACTGTAAGAAATGTAGCAAAAGACAGAACTTTGGCTGAGGTCATCCGTCTGACATGCCCATGCAGGAGAAAATCAAATGTGTGTATAGGTTTTAATGGATCCTATGAATTTGCTTGTGTCACAGATCCAAGTGAAATCGTAGATCCATATTCCTCCCAAACTGAGTGATTATTCGGGGTTTAAGCAGTCCTCGACTCTAAAGCATCTATGATCAGCTTTTAAAGCAAGAATTCAGGGTAAATGAGAAATGATTCGCATGGTGAGTTACTGCTTATAAAATGCACTCTTTGTCTAGTACATGTCCTAATTAATGTTGTGAAGTGCTACATCAGTCATTTCCAAATGTCCTAATTTCAGTCAAGGTGTGAGAAGTTTGCTGTTCATGGGTTTCTACCACTTCAGGTTTTCTGTGCCCTTCTAGATGAATGCAAGTACTTGTGTCCTGACCATCCTCTCAGCTAAAACGCAAAACCATTTTTACTTGTTATTTCTATTTCCCAAGATCCTTTTTATCTGTTTCGTTGTCTCTTAGTGTATGAAGTGTGTATCGTGAGGTCAATTGTTTCGATTGATTGCAGCGCAGCGTACTGCTTGAATTGATCTTATATGGTTCCTACATTCGAGGATAATAATTTCTGGCTGTGTTTGGCGTTCATCACTTCAACATTTGTCTTAAAAACATTTTTCGGCTGCAGCACTAACAGTAATAGGTCGCCATACACACTTGTGATTGTGATTTCTGTTCACTCGCAATAATATTTGTAATGGCCCGAGGCTGTTAACCTGATGTTTTAAATGACCTCTACCGTTGAGCTGTACGGCGCTGTTGACGCAACTCACAGGTCAGCTCTTGAGGTCGTCGACGCACTTATGTATACTGACTTCGATTTTCTTGATTCAGAATACATAATAGATCATGTTGAGGTGCGGTTATACAGAAAGGCATCTAATCTCTTCAAACGCACTCATTACCGACGTTAACTAAAAGGATGTCATGTCTCAGTGAAGTTCTTCCTAAATGTTAACTACATACATTCACCATAACATAAAGAAAAAGCACCGGTCCAAAACCCTCCACCCAACTATTGATCGCACGTAATTGTCATCAATGGATTCATTTCATGTTGTTGCATTCTCTGCGGGCTCACTAATCCTCAGGTCAAACAGTTTTTATTGACAAACACACCCAAATGAATGCACGCTGCATCACTAGAAATGGTTTGCTCAGTATTATGGTGTCTGCTGCAATCCCTTCAAATATCACTTATCAAATTGCTTCCGCTTTCCGTGATCAGGTAGCTGAAGAAACAATCAAACTTTAATTCGTACATACTTTTCAATAAATCTTGAGTAGTATTCCGCACGTAAAACTGCCTGGCGCGACCGCAATTTGTTTCTCTGGCCAACGTAACCAGTTCTGCCCACTTGATTTGATCGTTGCAGGTGGACCAGTTTTTTATGCTTCATTAGTTTCGGATCAGATGCCTTTATTGGTTTCTGTATATATGAAAAAAATTCTACCGCTTTTGTGAGAGACTTTCCCGACAACGTATAATTCGGTTCTAAACTACTTCATGACGCCTCACACTCAAGTTATATGAAGATGTTGTTGATCAGAGTAAAGAAGTACAGCGAACATAACTTAGACACACTAAAAGTGTTGTCGAATACATACTCGGTTCCCTTAACGGAACGTTCTCTACTAGAGAAAACACCAGCACATGCTGTGAGTAATGCACACATATATAAATTGAATTTTTCGTGTCACGACGAAATATGTTTTGAGATGTGTGAAACAAAAATTTAGCTTCAAAATGTTATTGCGATTGCGAACTCATCACACGAACAGTTAACGATCAGTTCATCTTGATGTTTAATCTTCGTTTTCTAACAAAGGGCCACCGCATCCCGAAAGATGCGATCGTCTTCATAAATCTGCGGAGCATCATGATGGACCGGTCGTACTGGGGAGATCCTGATGTTTTCAGGCCCGAACGCTTCATCGATTCTGACGGCTCCATCAAGAAAGAGGAACGTTTAATTATCTTCGGTAGAGGTGAGGTTGCGTGCTGTCTTAGCGCATATGTATATTTGAGACTGATTTCCTCCTTCGGCAATAGTGTGAGTTTCTGGGTGAAGTTCGGTAGCTCACTTACGTCTAGCAGACGGCTTACTCCCTTTCTGTAAACAAAGAATGTTCAATTCACATTGCCTGCAGTATTCCTTTGGGGAAATTATGCATTTCCTAATGGACCACGAAAAAAACGGAGCTCAAGGCAGAGGACTGTTTGAGTCTCATCAAGTTTATGCAGAAAAAAGCCATCGCTTCATTACTATTTCAATCGCTCGAAGCGTGTAGAAACTGGTCTACAAAAAAGTTCCAAGTTTTAGTTTGGGTTTTAAGGCGACGTTGTAATAATGTAGTCAACCAAGGTTTGCAATTGATCACATCAGATAATTAATAGCGAGGTCAACGTTTCCTGGTTTCTGGTCGCTCTTAAAGATTGAAACGTGGCTTTACTTCTGAGTGGGCCAATCACATTAATTAAAAATGTATCGACCGCCACAATGGCATGGTTTCAAAAGAATAGGATAACTGTTCTTAAGGTGCGTTCCCAATCTTCTCATTTGAGTCCGTTTGAAAATTTGTAGAGAGATATAAACCTGGAGGTTCACAACATTTCCGAATAATGGATTGGGAAATGGGGAAATCTGTGTGGAAGAGTTGAATAGAATACCGTAAAAAAGCTATGAAGGACTGATAGGTATAAATCAATGAAGGCTTCGCAGATCAATCTTAAATGAGGACACCGACTAGGTGAAAAAAAAGTCCGTTGTTTATAGATGGATTTCTCTGAAATTTTCACAGTAGGTGTGAAATGATCCAAATATCATTTGTTATTTCGACAAAATTTTTGTATCTACACTGGATTTTTTTTTATTTTCGAAAAATATGATAAAATATGTTTTTTTTTAAAATCCTACTACTTCTACAATTTTGAAGTTACAGAACCAGTACTTCGTTTTTAGATTGCTTAGATGTCTATATAACCACTCGCAATAGGGAATTTCGATAACTTTTTTTTGTGGATTTTTGAAAAAAAATGAACTTTTTTTTTCATTTTTTTTTCATCTCGTGTAATTTTCAAAATAATAAATTTATCAAAAAATGCTATTGCGCCAGGATACACCTTGCTGAGCTTTATCGAATGGTATATAAACCATTCTCGTAGCTCTAAAATTGTGGAAGTAGTAGCATTTGAGAAACCAATTATCAAGTTTCCATAAAAACGAGTTTTTTCACAAAAAAAAATTGTTTTTCTTTTTATCTTTTGAACTACAGGGTTTTCTACAATGAACTCTTGAGCGTTTGTAGCTCTTTTCAAGCCCTTTCGATTGATATAATTTACATTGCTGTAGCTCTGTAACTCTGAGAAAAAATATACAACAAAAGAGAATAGGTGTAATTCATAAAAACAATTATTTTTTTTAATTTTTCATTTTTTTTCGACCAAAATACGTTTTTTTGTCAAGTCAACTCCTTTGTTTTATAGCTCTTTTCAAGCCCTTTGGATTGGTGTGCTCGCCATAGCCGTAGCTATGATACTGCAGCTGTTATCGAGCTATGAATGAAAGCTGCGGTATCATGGATACGGCAGGACAACTAAATTCTGAAATTGTCAAAAATTCTAAAAAAATGTTTATTCAGCGTTAGAATGTTTTGTTTGAATACTGGAAGCACTTTGAGTAGCCCATTAACGAACTATAATGCCATTCCCGCAGAGAAACGCTCAATTGACTCCCAATAACGAGGGGGGGAGGGTTCAAGGTCACTCCACCCCCATCGCTTTCCCCCCTCTGGTGGGCGCACTATTTGGAGTAGACGAAAAAGAAAAGTACCAATGGAAGCGCAAGAAAATTCTCTATAAGATGCATATATAAACAGAAAATCAACACATAACCTGATTTCTTCCTAGACGGTGTCCTTAAAGATTGAAACGTGGCTTTACTTCTGAGTGGGCCAATCACATTAATTAAAAATGTATCGACCGCCACAATGGCATGGTTTCAAAAGAATAGGATAACTGTTCTTAAGGTGCGTTCCCAATCTTCTCATTTGAGTCCGTTTGAAAATTTGTAGAGAGATATAAACCTGGAGGTTCACAACATTTCCGAATAATGGATTGGGAAATGGGGAAATCTGTGTGGAAGAGTTGAATAGAATACCGTAAAAAAGCTATGAAGGACTGATAGGTATAAATCAATGAAGGCTTCGCAGATCAATCTTAAATGACTTTTTGTTCGTAGTTTAGGTTTTTACTCTGTGTCATATATTTTTTATAATTACTGGTTATTCTTTCGTCAACATTTTGCAGGTTTGGATGTTTCATAGATTATAATTCTCCATTAAGCTCCTATGGTAGACATTTGAAGAATTATCCGTTGTCTACATACGTAGGTACTACAATATACCCAAATTGTATCATTTGCTACTCACTGGGACCCTAAATATAATACAAAGGCTGATTACCATTGTTCTAATCATGCAATCTAATTAAATTATTTCAAGCGTTGATTTTAATTTGGGTTATAAGTAATAATATGTGAGAAAGACTGGAGTGAAAAAGTGCCTAGCCTTAGTTATTTTGTGTATGTAACAAAATAACACCCAAAATACGTCCTTTTACGCTTGATATAAGGTGGAATATGACCTCATGAGCTGTGTAGATCCAATGTATTTAGCTATTTTCAGAATAACAGACAGGTAGCCTAGAGAAATTGAGTAGTTTTTCGTTGGTAAGTTTAGGTTACGGTAATGATTTTGAAGTGAGTTTGCTCGTATTTACTGCATATTGACTACGTGTTCGTAGTGTAGGGAATATACTTTAGTCACTTCTCAACTCTGTCAAGCATATCTAGCCAAGTTACAGCTAAAATTCTATCTAGTCGTTTCAAGTATTCACTAATTCTAAGATGTACCAATGCAAATTGTTTTAACGAAAAATTCCGATTTCTCCAAAGCGTATTACCTAAATGCACTTCAGGAGATGCATATGTAAGGCCGATATCTCACATACCCTACTGAAACGCGATGGCGAAGTAACAGTTACAGGGCTTATAATAATTTAATCCTGATGCCTCAAATACTCAAATTTAACCATTGTACTAGACTTAAGAAACATTCTACCTCTGTATCACCTGTGGTAAGTAAATTGTTTAAATTGTTTAAATCCTGACCAGGCAAACGCGCGTGCGCCGGAGAGGCCCTGGCCCGCATGACGAGCTTCCTGTTCTTCGCGGGCCTGGCGTCCCACCTGGAGTTCTCCCTGCCGCCTCAGGACCCCGTGCCCGACACGGAGGGCGTGACAGGCTTCACGCTGGGCCCCCCACCCTTCAGGGTGGTGGTCAACCGACGCACGGGCTCGTTGCGTTAATGCTTTCTCCAATCTTTGTTATTTGTTGTGGGTGGTCGCACATTTAATATTTTCTTCACAAACCTGCTATGTTGAGCAAACCATGATAATCTGAGCGTCCTCATTTCATTTAGGAAAGTCAGAACATTCCGAATTTTATGTGATCATGAATACAGGTGCATGCTTGCTCAGAATTTTCACCGTTTAAATCTGAAGTTGAACCACGCGATGCAGAAAAAGTTGTCGGCGGCTACACTGAGTGCGTCAGATGACTTTTACGACCACAGCACCGACATCAACTTCACACCGCTTTTCGCGTTCTTTCAGTATGGTTATAGTGCCTTCAATTTATTTAGCTCAGAGCAACAAAAAATTTAGTAAAAAAATAAAATTAATTTTGGTGAAGGCTTGAAAAACCACATCTTGTATATAAATTGCTCAGTGACATTTCGGAACGATAAGAACGTTCACGACAATTTTAAATAAATTTTATATCTAAAATACCATTCTCTAATTGGTACAGAGGATTTGATAAGAGATATAGACTTTTCATAGCTGTTTATATAGTATAATTATGCAGAAATATTTTTGTTCCTGTTTAGTGTTTTTTTCTGATGAGACAAAGCTACTCGTACGTCTCGGGTTCGCAGACGCTAGGTCGTCTTATTGGCCAGGTACTCAACCTAAATTTCCTGCGTACGGACGCTGCTGTTATCAAAATCAAACTGAAATATAATTCAATTTGAATTCAGGGAGGTAAACAGGCATTGCCAGAGCTCAACAGGGATACAATGCGTATGGGACATTTTTGGAGCCATAATTTTTTACATTTTAGGTTTCAGGGCCATCGTCATGTTGCTTTTGGAAAGGAAATTAACTGATGTCTTCCCATTCAAAACTAGCGTGAAATTAATATTTTGTTCAACTCTGTTAATATCCAGTTCTCTGCCCCAGCAGTTCAGCCTAGTAATAACAATTCATTAATACAAACATCATGTTCATTTTTACAGCTATTTCTTGCACCGTGTCTATACGTGCCAATGCAGTCACTTCACCAATTAGCTTCACTGATCGGAAGCGATGTGCAGTGGGTGGCTATACAGCAATTCCCACTACTGACCTAGTATGTCCCCTAGCTGTATGCAATGTTCTAGCACACCTGTAGCTTTCTCAGGATCAAGTATCTAGCAGCGGCAATTGATCTTCGCTATAACCTGAACTATTGGCACATTGTATTGCTCTAATTAATTAATTGCTCTTAAAGTACCTTGCTTAAACAAACTGCAAAAAAAACATTCGAGAGAGCTCCGATTTTTAACTGAATTACGGGAATAAGTGTCATTCCGTATTGGTATAATTCATCAGACTATTTTAAACTAATTTTGGGTTTGTCATGTGTCAAATTTGTACTAAGTATCTATTCTAAGTTCCTGAACTGTTTCATTGTTTTTTCAATACTGTCTTATTTGGATTGCAATTCCGGCTCGAATTATATTTTTTAAATGTATTGTTACTTCTGCAGCATGGCTTCCTGTTCCAAGGGAATGTAAACATCTTTCAGTGCACCATGTCTGCAATAAAGAGGGGTGCATGGAACGGTATTATCTGCAAGATAGATCATTTTACCACTTTTGTACCCATTGAATTCAACTTTTATTCCTTGTAATAATTTTTTCATGAGATGAGAATATTGGATATTCGGTGTTGATTTCTTAGAAGGTTTTCAACGATTTCAGATTTAGATCGAAATTTCAGATTTATTAGAAGGTTTTCAACGTTGACTTGTGTTTCTTTCAAATCTTCTACCGAGCTTGTCAGGGCAATTTGCACATTATCAGTATATATTGAAATTTTTGTGTTTGCTGACGTGGCGTAAAAATCATTGATGGAAATAGAAATCAGGAGCGGGCCGAAGATTCAACCTTGGTGGACGACAAAGTTATTTGGTATGAATGGTGACATTTTATTATTCAAGCACACTGCATGAGAGCGGTTTAGTAGGTAGCTTTCAAACCACTGAGTCTATTCTGAGGTTCGATATTTTTTGTAGGAGTTTTTTATGGTCGAACGCTTTGGAGAGATAATTTAAGAGAGTTAATTTTTTTGATCCACATCACTGTATTTTTTTCTGTTATGTTAAGTACTGGTCTTTCTGGCCTTGAGTACTGGTGTTTCTCCTGTAAGCAAATTGATTGCGGTGAAGTAGATGTGACTTATCTGTGTACGACGAGAGCTGCTTTGTTATTACTTTTTTAAATATTTTGGACATAGTTGGTAGGAGACTGATTGGTCAGTAATTTGACGTTTTATCGATAGCACCAGATTTATGCAATGGCTTAATAATGAATAGTTTCCACTTATTGGGAAATTTACTTGTAGCTGTAGATTTCATCTCCTGTGGTAAATAAATTGTTTAAATTGTTTAGATTGTTTAGATGTATTTATGCAGTTTTCAGTTTTTTCAGTGCAGTTTTCTAACGCTCATGAATACATTATGACAACACTATTTTAGGTAGTAAACTTTTTGTACTGTTCCAGCTATGTTGAAAATGTTACGGCTAGCATTGTACAACAATCTTTTTCATGTCTTTGCCTCCAGTGAACTCTTTTGTGTCATTACTATTAGCGTAAGTAGGATATATGATACATTTTTGTTATGGTGAACATTATATTCTCTCCGAGCTCATCATTTGGCATACTAGTTAATGCGTTAGTGTGAAAAATTGTCCCAAATTCCGAATGTCAACTTCATGGTTCTAAACGCAAAATAAACTAAATCTCCCCATTTTACTATTATCATCGCCCTCATACTCGTATCACTAGTTCCCAAAGCTGGGCGTTATCGCGATAAATTATCGCGATAGTTTATCGCGATAACGATTTTCGGTTATCGGTTATCCGATAATTTTTTTCCCCGAGTGATCGATTTATCGGTATCGCCGATACTTTTGGTTCCAAACTATCGATGATCGATAATTTCAGTTTTTCCCGCTGGGATTCGACATGACGGGGCGGGACGAGTTCGGGAAAGGAACTATACGTGTAGGATGTACGTGTTAAGGTGTAATAAGGTTGACCTTTTTTGTGGCCTTTTTGATTAAAAGTGTGGCCTCATGTGGACTTGGACATCTGGCAACCCTCGTGCGTTCTTGCGGCGTGCTGACCTGAAGACCGCCAGCAGCAGCAGAAGCAGCGATGACATGGAGACAGAAGACTACTACGCTAGCATTTTTGATGAGGAGGATGACACTGGGGGTCATCACAGGTCTACTAAGTCCAAGGCCGCTCATATTGTGCATGTGTGGCTGCAGGCCAAAGGGACTGACAGTCTGGCAGACCCTGCCTTCAACAGCGAGAAGGTCCTCATCGACCTCTTTTTGAGGTACAACACGGCGATGCCGAGCAGCGCCGCGGTGGAGCGTTTGTTCTCCCTTGGAAAGGACATCATCAGGGCCAAGAGGAGCTGCCTCTCTAATGAAAACTTCAACATTCTTATGTTTATGAAGGGGAACATGCTGCAGAACCTCGTCTAAATTTAGTTATTTTACTTTACACCGCAGTTTTTATTAATAGACAGGATAAACATTTATTACTTTTTTCTAAAAGTTTTCAAAGACTTCTATTTTTTCAAAGATTTTTCTGTTTTCTAAGACAAGGATTAAAAAAAAACATTTCGATTTGTTTTTTATTTAAAATACCAATATCGTTATCGCTAGTATCGGAATTTTGGATTTATCGATTTATCGGTTATCGATTATCGGCGATAAATTTTTTGCCAATTATCGATTATCGGTTATCGCCGATAAGGTTTTCGTTATCGATTTATCGGTTATTGCGATAACGTTTTTTCGTTATCGTGCCCACCACTGCTAGTTCCTATGTTCGTATGCTCATCTTTCAATATAAGTACGCACTAACGAGAGGGTTTTCAGCAATGCGTCACGTGGACTACGTTTTCTTAGTCACTTGTATTCAAATGCATTACCAAAATTGGACTACCGCAACGAAGGGAACGCATTTTTTCGTGCTTTTCTCCGAATCATTCATTTCGACATTTAACACGAGCATTACAATAACCATGAAAGAATAGCATTTAAGGACTTCAATATGTTAAGATATTTGAATGCGTTTTTCGCTTTTATTTCAACATAAGTTGGCTCTAATGAAAGTATTTTTCAACTTTGCGTTACGAGGATTATGTTTTCTTGGTTGCTTATATTGCAATGCAAAGTCAAAACCAGATTACGCAACGAAGATTTTTTCAGATTTTTTCAGATTTCAGGTTTTTTCAGATTTTTCTGTTTCGATATTTTATATGGGTATTACGATACCAATGAGTAATTATCAACCAAGGATTTTAATGTTAAGATATTTTAAAAACCAATATCCACCATTTCATGTTAAACTTTATTGAAAATAAACTGTTTTTATTTTTCCTGATTATCAAGCAAATCAGAGTTCCTGTTACAGGCAAGCTTGTAGTGAATCTCTATTCCGCAAACCAGTCGAAATTTCGAAATTCTCAGAATGATCATCTAAAAATCCAGTAAAATTAGTTCGACCATTAGCATAAAATCACATTACGAAATTCACTAATCTCTATCCTCAATTCTATTAAAATTGTGTAACAAATTCAATCTCTAAAAATTCACATTTGCTTCTTAACGAAACCTCTCACGCACGCGCGACAGCAACATCGTATGCGATCTAGCGCTCATTGTTCCAAATCATACAGAGCGTGCATATTTAGGTGTTTGGGCTGGTGAGATTTTAATACTGTGTTTTTGTGTGATAATTTACGGGTAACTATATTTATGCAATTCATGTAAAGTGTCAAGAATATTATGGTATGCATTAAGAAGTGTTCATGTGCTTAAGGATGTATTTTTGTGAGCAAGTCAAGCTCATTGTTTTAAAAAGTTTTATATTAACATCTCAATGGGATGCATTTGAATCAAACTAAAATTCCCTTTGTTTAAAACATCCCCATTGGATGTATTCTTAGTCAAGCTAAAATTCCTTTTTTTTATCAAAAAAGGATTTATTATGCCAAATTCAATAGGATGTATTTTTGAGCAAGTCAAGCTGGCCAAATTATCTTTTTAGTCACAACTATATCCTTCTTAATTGCATCTAAGCCAATACTCACTGTATTATATATTTATCAAGTGTAGGATTCTCCCTGTTGTATCAGACATAACATTCTTAACCTATTTTTTAGTCAATATTCAATCAACTCAACTTGCTCATTATTTTACAGCTGTATTGTTTTCACAGCTGTATTCTCAATTAAGTAGAGTGTTGATACAGTCAACATTAAAAACCATTCTTAACCAATTTTTAGTAAATATTGTTGTTAGGATATTTACAGCTGTATTGTTTTCACAAACTGTAGTCTCAATTAAGTAGAGTGTTGATACAGTCAACATTAAAAATCATTCTTAACCAATTTTTGTATTGTAACTAGGAACCTCCCTGCAATTCTTTAGTCAATGTTTAATTTCATATTGTGATTGTTCATTAGTGGTTGCTTATCTTTTGTGTTCACCAGTTTAATTTTGTTCCCTGCAATTGTATTTTAAGGAAATCAGAGTTAAATAACTGTCTGGAATTCCTTAGCAATTTTTCAAGAATTCTTTTATAATCCCTGTAGTGTCAACTCTCACTATTGATTATTGTTAGTTCAATTTTTGTTTATAATGCTAATGATTAGTCGCTACCTACTCAACTAAATTAGGGTGATATTGCTTATCTCTGTTGAAGTATCTGAATATCCTAAATTTCCAACTCCTGGAAATTCTAATCCAGTAAACCTACTTCCAGAGTCGTTGTTCATTCTAACTCCTAGGATGTTCTAACACTATTCTCATATGCATCATCATGACCAATGTTTTCTGAATCCTTCTTGTGTTCTGAACTTCCTTCTTAGCAACCGATTCTGTGCACTTTGTGCATGGATTCCGTGTTCCCTACTCTTTTCTACCTGGTGCCTTCCTCTCTCCTCTCGTAGGAACACCCTTCAGAATAGAGGTTTCACCTTTCTCGTGTTATTTTTGTGTGTCTTAACTTTCTGCTAATTGATAGCTCATATTTAAACACTTTTGCCTTTAGAAATTAGTTCCCTGTACAGAAGGTTTAGATCTCCAAGTCCCATGCCGAGTGCTGAGTGTAGTTTTGCTTTGACTCAAGCACATTTTACCGTTGATTTTTCCTAACAAAATTAGTATTTTTACTTTAAAAATTAGTGATGTTTTTTTTAGGTTAGTTAGATGGTAATTGTATAATTCTTAGTCATTGTATATTGATTATTTCAGTTAGGAAGAACTGGGAACATATGTTTCTAGTTCAATGGCATTTAGCAGATGCTGTATGTATTTTTACATTAAAAATTAGTGAGGTTTTTCTTGATTTAGTTAGATAGTAATTGTATAATTCTTAGTCATTGTATATTGACTATTTCAGTTAGGAAGAACTGGGAACATGTGTTTTCTAGTTCAATGGCATTTAGCAGATGCTGTAGATTTTTACCATTAGCTATTAAATTAAGTGATTATGCCATCTTAGTTTCGCCAGGCAAAAGTTTTGCCTGTGTGAGTTACTAGTGCAGAATTTTTAGCTTCATGCCTTTAGAAATACTAAAATTATTATTGGCTCCGAGCGAATTGCCAGTGCTCCGAAGTTGATCCCCGCTTGCATTCCGGCGCCAGAGTGCTGGTGGGGGTCGTTTTCGAAGAGACTTCTCGCTTTGAGGCGGCATGTTAATGCCAGAATTGTTGCAGCATAGCATGTGTTGATGTGTGGTTTTTCCAATAGACCGTGTGCATTACTGGCAGTAAATCACCCCAGAGCGCAAGCTGTGAAAACAAAATAAAATTTCCAGTACAGAGCAATAAAAATAACACTGTTGCTTCATTTAATGGCTACTTGCACCCGCTTCAAATAACAAGCTCTCAAAAAATTCATGAAATTATTCATAATTTGTCTCTAACAAGAGCGTTTTTCAATAAATCCCTAAGACAACGTGAGCCTCCTAGCCCGTCGTCGATTTTCTCTACAGTATCAAACATTCAGAACCTAACCGAACAGCTTTTTGCTTTAAATTCACATATAAGTTCTCAAGACCTTGCACCTGTGGTACCTGCTAGTATCTCTTGTGAAATCGACTCCAATTGTCGAGAACCTTACGACACTTTGCTGCTAGGTGATAATATCCTAAGCACGATCAGAAGAAAGGACATCGATCGCTCGTGCTGGATCAAAACTGTTCCATCAGGGCGCTTCGATGACCTTCTCCATACTGTAAATTGCATGCCTAGATTTAAAAATTATATACTAAGTTTTGATGGTCTCTGCCACTCGCCCTCAGACCTTGCTCGAATCAAACAACAAATTGTAAGAAAGTACGCACTTTCTCGCATTTATATTGCCAATGCTTGCAGTGCAAACGAATTCAACAAAGCGAGGCATTTTTGCAAAAACCTGGGTTTAAACTTGATTCAATTTCAAACTTACCCAGAAAATGAAAATGGTGACGCCCTCAATAACTTTCAATGGCCTCGGACCCAGGAAGAGAACTTCTGTTTTCTTCAACAACTTGCAATGAAATCAACATTGCGAATCACCGTGCCATATTGTCCTCGTTTCAACAAATGTCAAGCAATAAATGGAATTGTAGGTCATTCCAATGAATCGAAAAATTCACGGAATGAGACAAATAGTCTCACATTAGACTTTCAAAAAGAATATAAGCCTATGCATATCACTGCACATGGTACACCAAATCCTTCAAAATTGATTGCGACATCAAGCAGAGGTCTGAGTAACTCACTCACCCACTGCATGAGGAACGTAAATAAGCCTGAGCCTTTCCCTGATTCGATCTCAGACAAATATAATGTCAGTACGAAAAATAAATTTGCGTTACTTGCTTCCGACACAAATAGTGATTGCGACATGCCCTCCTTTTCAACCAATTCTCAACTTTCCAGTGAGTACGCAGGAACCAAGGAGAGTCAAGCAAATACCGATATTCAAAACTATTCCAAAGAAAATCAAATTATTCGAAAAAAATCTGATGCCTCTGCCGGGCCTCCGTCGAACGACCAAACTAATACTGCTACCGAAAAACCAACAGTGAATCAAATCTGCACACGCGTTGCACACACACTGGATGACTTAAAACGATCGCTCAAATTGGAGCCTGCTTACACTGTAGGTGACGGACACTGTCTCCTCCACGCCGTAACGACGCAGCTTGCTTCACAACAAAAATCGAAATGGAATTATATATCTCTGAAAAAAGCCATCAAAACTGAGAGCTCCAGAAACAAGGACCAGTATGCAAAATTCGTTGACAAGAACAGTGGCAGTTTCGAACAACTCATCGATAAATACATCGATAGAAAAGTCTTCGATCACGCAGTTGGAGACCTCATACCCCAAATACTTTCTAATGTAACGAGAACACCAATTCACGTATTTGATGAAAGAGACAATGGGATTTGGAAGACGACAATCTCCCCTACATCAAATGCTCTGATAAACTGTCCTCCGGTAAACATACACCGGAAACAGGACCACTATAGCGCCCTCTTGAAAATGCGTGATGAAAATCGTGTTGCTCCCTCCCCCATTTTGTGACTAAATAACAGTGATCAAATTGAATATGAAGCTGAAATCACAAACAATGAACGCGGCAATAAAGACCTAGAGACGAATACACAATGCTCTGCTAGACCTAAAAAATGCAATAACTCCACTAAAGATCTGCCTATTGAGGTAAATAATATCAAAATATTACACATAAATGCTCGCAGCCTCAATGGTAAAATGGATGACGTACGAGTAATGTTGATCACTAACGATGTCGATATTTTATGCGTATCTGAAACATGGTTCGATTCACGAGTCGAAAGCTCATATCTCAGCATTGCCGGGTACAAATTGTACCGTTATGACGGAGTCAAGAGTAAGAGAGGTAGCGGTTCATGCATTTTCATCAAAGATGTCTACTCTACATCCTTAGTTCCGATAAAAGAAAAATGCGAAGACATAGAAATGGTTTGGCTCAATGTTCAAGTAAACAAACACAAGTCTTTCATTATCGGCAGTCTTTACAGACATCCGTCAGCATCTCTTCGTCCAACATTAGATTTCATTGAAAATACGCTTAGATCAATCTCTGCAGCCAAAAAGTCTTTCTATGTTTTCGGAGATTTTAACGTGGATCTGACAAATAAAAACAATCAGCTAAGCAAGATGCTGCACAGACTTAATCTTTCTCAAATGGTCCAAGAACCAACGCGAATTACCAACACTTCTAAAACTCTTCTTGACCTAGCAATTACCAACAATCCCCAAGCAGTACTCAGCACAGAAATCTTACCGTCCTTTTCTGATCACCATTCGGTAGAATGCCAAATCAATATTGCAAAAGAGAAACAGAAATCTAGTTACATTACATATCGCATGAAAAACCACTACTCCCCTGAAATATTTCAAGAAAAGCTATTAGACAGATGGAGTGAATTTCAAGGCATGGAAAACACCGATGATGTCAATCTACAAGTTTCGCTTTTCAACGAAAATTTCGTATCAGCTCTTAACGAATGCGCACCTTTCACTACGAAGAAAGTTAAGCCAAGAATTTCTAAATGGATAACAGATGAGATAAAACATTTGAGCAGAGCTAAAAGAAATTTGCAGCGTGAGTACAAACTGAATAAATCAGACAGTACGCGTCGAAAATTATATAAAGATCATGAGAAGATCCTACGAAGAAAAGTTAAGGAAGCAAAACGGGACTACTTCCACAAAGAACTCTTGGCGGCAAAACAAAACCCTAAAAGAACTTGGGAAATCATTAGAGAAGCTGCTCAGTATAAAAATTCAGACTGCAAAAGCACTTTTGACAACCCCTCAGAAATGGCGAATGACTTTAACACTTTCTTCTCAAAAGTTGGCGAAGATGTTTTCAATGAAGTATCCAGGACAGTTTCAGACACATCTACAGAGGCAAATCTGAGCGATGTTTCATCCCCAAATAGTAGCAACAAGTGGAGACCAAAGCCAGTTAGCGTCATAGAGATACGAAAAATCTTATACTCACTAAAGAATACTAAAGCGACTGGACATGATGGCATAAGCCTCCAACATATTAAAGACAGCTTCCCTGTCACAGCACCCTTTATTCGCTTGATAATAAATACATCTATAGTCACAAACAAGTTTCCCGATCAATGGAAACTATCCATAATTAAGCCATTACATAAATCTGGTGATATCGACATAGCGTCAAACTACAGACCAATCAGTCTCCTGCCTGTTATGTCCAAAATATTAGAAAAAGTAATAACAAACCAGCTCTCGTCTCACATAGACGAGTCACATCTACTGCATCGCAATCAATATGCTTACAGGAGGAATACCAGTACTCAGGACGCCCTGTTAAACATAACAGAAAAAATTTACAAAGATATTGACCAAAAAAAATTAACTCTCTTACTATTGCTTGATCTCTCCAAAGCTTTCGACAGTGTTGAGCATAAGAAACTTCTAAAAAAAATTTCAAACCTCAGAATAGACACTCAGTGGTTTGAAAGCTACCTACGAAACCGCTCTCATGCAGTGTGCTTGAATAACAAAATGTCATCATTCATACCAAATAACTTTGGCGTTCCTCAAGGTTCAATCATCGGCCCACTCCTATTTTCAATTTTCATCAACGATTTCCCCACCATGCCGGCAAACACAAAAATCTCAATGTATGCTGATGACGTACAAATTGCCATGACAAGCTCAACAGCGGATTTAACAGAAACACAAGCCAACGCTGAAAACCTTCTGAGAAATCTGAAATTGTGGTATGACCATAATGGCCTCAAACTTAACGCAAGTAAAACGCAATGCATTATTTTTGGATCACAGAATGCGACTGAAAATTTACCACCATTCCAGCTAACATTTGGAGACGATACAATTAAACCAGTCGATAAGGTTAAAAATCTGGGTGTTTGGTTTGACAAAAATATGACTTTCAATTCACACGTCGAAACAATGTGCAACAAAATTAACGGAACCTTAATGTTCTTTCATCGTATAAAGAACACACTTGACGAAAAATCTAGATTATTAGTGATTCAGTCTTTAGTTTTATCGCGTCTGGACTACTGCTGTCTTGTGTGGGGAGACTTACCTAAATGTCGTCAGGAAGAGTTGCAAAAATGCGTAAACTTCGCCGCCAAGGTGGTATGCAAAGGAAATTTTAATAAATACGATCATGTCACCCCTCTTTTAAGAAAACTCGACTGGATCCCAATACCGAACAGATTCATGATCCAGAAAGCTCGACGAGTATTCTCCTCTCTGTACCTCCCCCAAAGTAATGCAGAGGTGGTAAAATTTTTTCCATCTAATATCCCAAACGAAAGACCAAACCGGAGGAACGATGTTTTAGTCAGTTACCGTTCATCTAACGTGGGACAAAAAGCTCTCTCAGTTTCTGGAGCTTTTTTGTGGAACAAGCTTCCCCAGCATATCAAAAACTCTAAAACTGGAAAAGAATTTAGAGTAAATGTGTCACGTCATTTTACATCTCTGTCATAGGGCCTGCAGCATCTCGGTGTGAACTTCCCATCTATCAGAAATTTTAATTTTTCCTGAAATTTCTGTTAGAAATTTAGAACCTATTTCATTTTACGTTTGCTAAGCGATTCGTATATTCATCTTACTTATTTCTGTCGACAACAATGAGCACCACAGCCGTCAGTTCAGTGCAGCAGAACGAACGTTCTTTCCATAATTAGGAGTATTTCCTCATCTTTATTTTGTTATTTCTTTCTCTTTTCTGTATTAATATTTAACGTCCGTATGACAAATATACCATGAAATACATTTTGTGTGTACACCAATAAACAGGTTTATAGACGTGAGGGTTGTGCAAAGTTTATAATGAATTAAATTTTTGGCTAACGTTGTCTCGCTATTTCAAAATCATTCTCGAAGATGTTTTCAATCGATTTTCGGCTGAGCTGGAGGGAAAGGGGTAATTTAAGCATTGCATTTAGTCTTTTTATTTTTTTTCTTTTCGTGCGTTCAGCGCACACTAGCACTGAACTTTCAAATCGGAAAAAACTCTAAATTTCTGTAATCAAAATTATCATTTTGGATCAAGGCCTAATCTTCCTATATGTGCCAATTTTATGAATATTCTCCACTCAGATGTGATATCCGGCCACAATGTTACTCCATTTTATCCCACGTACACATGTCCCTATAATGCTGAAGATTTGTGTTGCTTCTTGACTATAATCTGATTTTTCTTAAAAATTTCTGTGAAAAAATTAAAAAACAGCTCATTTTTATGTTTTTCGAAGTCTTCTCTGCCTTTTAGTTATTTTTTTTGCGAAAAATTTCTTAGGATTACAGTGAGCTCAGCTGTCATTTTCTGTGTAGTAGATGGTAGGTTGCTTCTATCTTTTATGTTATATATGTATTTTTTTTTTTTCTAATATTTTATTTTCAATAAGTATATAAATTAATATGTGTGTGTACGTGTGTAGGTATATATATGTATCTACATAAATAGATATACATGTTTCTATTTCATTTCTTTACGCAAAAACCATTCGGTTAATAAATTTTATTGCAATTGCGAAATGATTCAAAAATAGATCTAGCACTTCCCCAGAGGGCGTTTCTGTGAATCGGATTAATGTCATATATAATTAATGAAATAAAGTGCAATTTGGGCATATGAATCGTAGTAAAATTATCTTTCTGTCCGGGTTTTGTACAAGCTATGAATTTTAATATTGAATATATGTTTGTTTACCCATTTCTACCAATATTTTGTAGATATTTGTAGCCGGTTACCACTCATGATTGACAATCATGAGTGGTAACCGGCTTACACTGTATCTCTATTTTATCCCATGTACCCATGTCCGCATGATGTGGTGAATATCGAGAAGATACGAAATATGTTTTTGGTGGTGATAGGGCTTTGCATATTTTTTAGGGCATATTTTTCATTTCTCATTCAACTACCCTTGACAGAGATAGACTATTGGCAAGCCACGTGTGGTTTGTCTATTAGTACGCCTCGTATATTTTGTCTATTAATATGCCTCGTATGGTCTATCTATTTTGTACACCTCTGATAGCTTGTCTATTAGTACACCTCGTATAGTTTGCCTATTATTATTATGCCTCGTATGGCTTATCTATTTGTACACCTCGGATGGTTTGTCAATTAGTACTCCTTGTATAGAACTTTTGTTAGACTACTAGCACACCACGAATGGGTCTGTCTATTAGTACGCCTCGTATATTTTGTCAATTAATATGCCTCGTATGGTCTATCTACTTGTACACCTCTGACAGTTTGTCTATTAGTACACCTCGTATAGTTTGTCTATTATTATGCCTCGTATGGCTCATCTACTTGTACACCTCGGATGGTTTGTCAATTAGTACTCCTCGTATGGAAAATTTGTTTTAGGATGCCCTATATTTAAGAAACTTTTAAAAGCCAATATGTTGGCATGTATCTCATGTGACAATTTGGAAATAAACAATTTTTCTTTCTTTCTTTTCTTTCATTTTCACCCAGCTCTCTCGTCCCGTACAGGATGCTACGAGACACCTTACACTCCATTGCCAACATCACCACCTTGCCAAACTTGACAAAGGGCAAAAAGACTACCTCCTTACCTTAGTCCTTTTTATCATTCAATATTCACCCAATTACTGGACGGAAAGTGGAAATACTCATTCCTCATCCACCTCACTAAAGAATTGAGACATCATTGGTTACAGCTAACCCAACTGCTGCATAACCTCCACGTCAATATTCTGACACAATTATAGGAATTGCCACTTACCGTCCTCACTTATCAGAGACACCATTGCCGTCTCGAACCATTCTCTACCATTGCACACGGCATTTCCACAATTACATATTCCACAATGCCGACACAGCTGCGTTCCAGAGGCGGGGCCTAACCAAGATCGGACCTCAACATCAGCGCCGTGAAGATACCAAGCTGCCTGGCATCTACGAATAAAGGCCAGAAAATTCGTAACATATCTTCCTTCTTATCCTTTTCGATGGTCCCAGTCCGAGGTACAAAACAAAGAAAATAGAGTATTTTGTGTCATGATTAAAGACGCTAGAAATACAGCGTCCGAATAACCTGAAACTCCTTCAGAGTCTGAGGCCGCAATCATTCAATTAGTAAATTAAGTGGGTTTGAAAATTAACCCTGGTGACCCTTTTATAAAAAAAAACATCTTACCTGTCACTTGATAAAATCCTAAATATTCAACCTTCACAATCAAATCCAGTAGTTCCCCAGTTTGGGAGAACTTTACAAGCTATCTTAATTTATTGTGAACTAATACCATCTCGTCAAGCCGCTTTAATAGTTTTTAATTAGTACAAAAATTTTCAGATCTCTTTAATGGGTTCATTTGTTTCTCGTATTAGGGGATGAAACAACCAGCTAGCCATTTTTGGGCACCCAAGTGGGAACCTTCGAATGAACCTCTGAATTGCCGGGACAAATAGAGTAATTTCTAAACTGTAGGACGTACAATCTTGAAATTAGTACCAAATTAATGCTCGTGACGAGTAAAACACATTTATGTACGTTAAAAAATTTTACGTTCCCGTGGGAGGTAGGGAGCGAGGTTTACGTGGAACTTCAATAGTCGGCCGATTTTCTCTATAAGGCTCATATAGGGTGCATTCTAATTTCGAAACTATAGCACCTAAAAACTTCACCCCTCCCTACCAAATTGGTTTCAGCTTAAACAAAAATTTATTTTCTATGCCGGTACGTACAATAAAACTCTCATACGCTTCTTGGGGAGTGGCAGGGTCTAAATTATATGAGAGGGTAGGTTCCTACCCTCTCAATGGTTGGCCGTTTTTCTCGATAAGGCTCGCTTAGAGCGCATTCTAATATCTAAACTATTGCACATAAAAACTTCAAATTGGTTTCAGTTTAAACATCAATTCATTTTCCACGCCGGAATGTATATTAAACTCTCATACGCTTCCTGGAACGGTGGGTGGGGGGGGGGTTACAATAAAAATGAAAATCGAAACAATACCTTTTGATTCCTTGAAAACCTTTATAAATTCAATCAGAATATTTTCTGTTCTTCTAGGCAAATTTTTTTAGGGAGCTCTTCTAAAGATTAATTCTGCTAAATGTTCATCATAGCAAATATTTCGACATAATTTTGATTTTGAATAATAATGGTATCACCAGAATTTTGGCGCGTAATCAGTGAAATTCGCGGTGCTCCGAGCCTGGTCGTTGTTGGCTCGAAAGTTCTGTTGAGTCTAGAACGCGATAGCTTTGTAAGCCGTAACGTTAACTTGCGTTGTTTAACAAGTCGCTTTTCATCTCGTAATTAGCAACCATGTCTGGGAGAGGCAAAGGAGGTTTGTAATAGTATATTGTTACGTGATCAAGTTCCTCGTTCTGAGTAATAATTCTGAATATTTTTTCTAGAAGCGGAAATGAAGTGAGTATAATCACTGGTGCTCACTGAATTCTGTTGTTGTTACAATGAATGATGTAAAGATTAACAATAGGCGAATCTGAGCCTAATGTTCCAAATAATCTTCCTTTTGATATAAAATACTGAATGTTATTTCTCAATATAGAAAGCAAGATTAAAATTATTAGTCTTTAACCAGCCCTAGATTATAGATGCAGAAATGATTGTGCTATTACAATTCAACTTGGTTTAAGGTGTATAAATGACCTAATTACATATCGGAATGAAATTCTCGCCAGCCTAATTATTTTTATTTGTAAGAATTCTTGTAGAGATATCTAGGTGTGAAGTATATTAATTTTCACTATTGTTACATTACTATGAGAGTGCTTGATTTGTCTTTTAGAAAAACATGTTTCTTGTGAATGTTGGTCTGCTTGTTTCAAGTTGAAGTTGGACTAGAAATTTAGTTTTTAGAAACATTTTGTAGCAATCAGTACTACCCACTCCTTACATGAAAATAATATTAATAAGCACAAGTATTTTCCAGTGAAAGTTTCTTATACCCCTGCTTAAATCTTGACAAGTGTGAATTGTACTTATGCTAGGCTTAGGACCATTCCCTTAACAAACCTGTATGAATATTGTGAGTAGGTCATGAGTTATAAATAAATAGGCCTAGGTATAAAATGCAGATTAGAACAAGACATTATAATGAGTGGGGCAGTACCAAATGAATTCATTAACCTGCATGTCCTATACTGCCTATAATATGGGCAAATGACATTATCTAGTGTTTTTCTGTAATTTAGACTAGACCAAATTAGTAGTTTTGAAAAGGTATTTACCTAGTTACATATTGTTCCTCTTTTATTTTTAAAATAAACGGTCAATGTGAAGTTTAATACAATCACGGAAAATAAGAATTTCGATCTTAGGAATCACTATTGGAACCCATTTAAGAACGTTTTACAGGAATGACATTCTGCTCGCTGATGCGTTATTTTTGAATAATTGAACTTTGAAGTTGGCCTTGGCGCCAAAGGAAGCGAGCGCGTGAAACGGAATTTAATTAATAACGGAAGCTATTACAAACGTAAAGAAATTGGGTTGTGAGGGGGAGGCACAGTTCTTCTAGTGAAAATTATAAATAAAGCTTCTAACCCACCCATTAGGGTGACGACCGCAATCTTGTTGACATCGGCTCCAAGATGGCGGCGCCCATGGTGGTCGCCATGTTAGACCCGATGTAAACAAGATTGCGGTCGTCACCCTAATGGGTGGTTTAGAAGCTTTATTTATACTTTTCACTAAAAGAACTGTGGCTACCCCTCACGACCCAACCTCTTTATGTTTGTAATAGGGGGCTAGCTTCCGTTTTTAATTAAATTACGCTCGCTTCCTTGGGCGCGCGTCGGCCAACTTCAAAGTTCAATAATTCGAAAATAACGCATCAGCGAGCAGAAAGTCGTTCGTGAAAAACGTTCTTAAATTGGTTCCTTAAGTGATTGTTTGGAATACAATTATCAATTTCCGTGATTGCATTAAACTTCACATTGACCAAATAAACTTTTATCCTAGCTTTTGAGTTGAATTAAATTTATTTATCTTTTGAAGTATGGTTCTGTGTTTTATGTATAAATCTATGGTCAATATTGAAAATAATGTTGTCAACGAATTTCATAATTTTGTTGGTATAGATGGGTAATATAGTCGATTATAAGACGTTTTACAAGAATGACATTCTGCCCGGCGATGCGTTATTTTCGAATTATTCAACTTTGAAGCTGGCTTGTGCGTGCCATGGAAGCGCGCGCGGCTAGCGTATTTTAATCAATAATGGAAGCTAACCCCCCTATTACAAACGTAAAGAGGTTCGGTTGTGAGGGGTAGCCACAGTTATTTTAGTGAAAAGTATAAATAAAGCTTCTAGCCCACCCGTTAGGATGACGATCGCAATCTTGTTTACATCGGCACAAAGATGGCGGCACCCATGGCGGCAGCCATTTTCCTGTTGATGTCAACAAACGTCACTAGAAACCTTTATTTATAATTTTCACTAAAAGAACTGTGGCTACCCCTCACGACCCAACCTCTTTACGTTTGTAATAGAGGTTAGCTTCCGTTTTCATTGCAAAAACAATGACTTTTTTTGCGCAAACAAGGCCATTCAGGAGCGCCGTTCGTATAACTTCAAACTTAAATAACTCGAAAACTAAGCATTTCCGGGTACGTTGTCATTCTTGTAAAACGTCTTAAAATCAATTATATTACCCATCTATACCAACAAAATTATGAAATTCGTTGACAACATTATATTCAATATTGACCAAATCTATTTCCAATCTTTGGTTGAGGATCAGAGAAGTACAACTGGAAATTTTATTTACATGAATTAATTTTTATATCCTAGTTGGTAGCTTATAAATTTTTTATTGCCCAGTTGTTTTTCACCTCAGAATTACGTTCAAACTTCTTCTAAACGGCATGATGAATCACTTACCTGTTTAATTAATGGACTTGACTATGGTTCATTATAAATATCTAAGCTTCTCAATATTGTGCATGTGCTGAGTGAATGAGTCTATGGGCATTTGATCAACTCATGAAGTGATGAAATCGGAGTGCATATGAAGCGGGAATTTTACCTGCTAATGATTTAAACAAACATGCCTGGATGAGAGGTTGTCTGTGTGTGTAGGAATTTTAGGAGATCCACGGAGTCTTCAGCATCGAGTTTTTGTTTTAGGGTTCAGAAGCTTGAGATACTTATTGTGAACCTTGATGCCTAGCCATTGATAAGTGGGTTAGTGTCTTGTGGAGCTGCTCTGGCTGCGCTCGGCCTGTCCTGAGACGCCAAAGTAGCCCTCTGCTGATGCCGTGGGTGTTAGTTGGGAGTTACTGGTGTGCATGTGGTATTGAACAGAATTGCCAGTAAAATTAATTACATTTGATGTTAAGAAGCAATTCTTAAAATTTATTTTATTGATTCAAATATTTAAACAAATTTGTTCTTTGAATGACTTAAAGTAAGATATGTTGAGGAAAGCAGTGCAAATTCTGCAAATTGATTGCATTGCATTCATTGTGTTAAGAAATAAGTAGACAGACATGCAGTTCAATTTGAATCAATTAAACTTGGTATTATTATCATTTGAGCAAGTCAAATTTGGTTGGAAATGGCTAATTGGAACAAATAAGATAATCTTTGCTTTTAAAGCTTGAATTTTTCTATGAATTAAATATCTATAAGACCTTCCTTGGAAAGGTTGCTGGTTTCTTAAACCAGCAAATTTTAGGTACTTGAATTGCAGGATTATTTCAATGTCTCAACAATTTTAAACAAAGTAATCTCTACAGAGGCAGATGCCTTAACTGAGCAGTGTAAATGTTTATAAATTCAAGAAATTGAAATACGTAGCATGTCAAGTCAGGTATGATTTTGAAGCTGATGTCACGTGCTGATATTTTTGGAACTTCTTAAGAAAATTTAGTATGCTAAACATGTCCAATTAGTGTGGCTGTTTTGAACTTAATTGTTTTAATTTTTGTTGTATTGTCAAATTATGCATAGTGATGTGAAAGGATTCTACAGTAGAGCTATCCTGAATGCTTATTTTAAATGATTCTACTCTCAATTCTCTCAAAATTTCTCCCTAATAAGCTCCTGAGAAAGATTTTTGATTTTCTAAAAAGTCTTCAAGCACAGCTCTTTTAGAGTCATCTTGGCACTTGTATCATGGGAGCATTTTGCGTGTTCTTTATGAATTACCGTACCCGTATGTGCTTGAAAATTATAATGTACTAGTCCACCCCCCTTTATTTGAAATAAGAAAGGAGAAATGAGAGAAAGGCCGTAAGCATTAAAAAAAATCAAGCTCTCGAGAGTTGATGAAGCAGAGTGCACACAGCCCGTCAAAAATCTATAATAATGTTCAACACATCGTATTACACACGTTCCTATTTCACAAGAATTTACGTGATATTCATTCCTACTTGAATGTGATAGATTAATGCCCTGGAAATTGTGGAGTTGATGAAGCTTGTATCACAGATACGCTCATCACACACTTTCAGCTGGCTTCCGGACAGACGGACGGACCCGGCTCTTATTATAGTATAGATTGTTTCAGAGGCTCTAATGCTTTTCATCAAAATTTCTGAAGCTTTTTGTGCTTATATTTTCTAATACTTTGAGTCAAAGAAAGTTTTCTTATAGCTAAGCTGTTTCAATTATACATTTAGGATTCAGGTCTAAACTTTTCCTGTTTTTCATTAATATTTACAATTATGCTCAGAATGCGTTTATGCTTAATAAACAAACACATTGGCTGAAAAGGAAAATAAGACAATGAATAAATGGACTATGAAATAGGTAAAAATGCAATGAAAACTGAAATTGAAGGGAAAAATTTTATGGCAAAATGGTCTCTTGAAGTTCAGTAGTATGAAAAAGAATACAATTTCCAAATAGTAAAGAAATGAAAGAACCAATTTACCAAAATGAAATATGATCAAAGTTTAGTAAATGTTGGCCTAAAACAACTAAAATATGTAGGAACAGAACAATGAAGTGACACCACATCAACACTTCTGCCCACTGAAAGAATTAATAGCTCTGCCAACAAATACAACTTGAGTTTTTCTGTGATAGAAATAGTGCATTAGAAAATTATTCATTCAGTGATTAGTTCCCATAAAGAATTCTCAGGGTGTCTATGGTGCAATTTGAAATTACTATGGCTTTAAACTGTACGTGATAGAAACAATCTGTAAAAGGTGTAAGAAGCTAAAGGAATTTGATCTTTAAATGTATTTATTGCAGACTTCTTGAGCTTTCATATGTCTGCTATTGTTGAGTTATGCATGTGGTAACACAATCTCTAAGTTCATCAACACTGACTGCGACGTGCCCCACTAGTGGTACACGGATGTAATTTTCATATTGCTGCTGACCGGTCAGTAGTTGCCAACTCAATTTTCATAAATATTTAATCAAAGCTAAATGAAGGCACAATCCAGTTCATGTTAGGTATTTTCCAAATAGCTTACTACAATTGACGCTAAATTTGAGTTTGGTGTTGAACTTAATATTTAGTAGTCACAGTCAAAGTGTTGAAAATATTTTGCAGTTGGTCAGCAGTTATTTTACCTTTCAAGTCTCTCAATGAACAAGGTCTTGTGTACATTCATGTTTTCACATGCCCCCATAAATATAACCTAAAAGAGTAGAATCTGGGAAATGTGGAGGGCATGGGAATGGAACACCTCTTCTGTGGAAGCCATGGGTGATGAGTTCAAAGCTTTGAATATTATACAAAGTATTTTTGATATCTCAACTGACCGAGGGTAAATTTGATACAGTAAATTTCCTTATTTAGTTCAGATTGTTTCTATCATGTATAGTTTCAAAGCTACAGTGATGTCAAATTTGTTATTGACACCCTGTATTTATACAAACTTTTTTTCATTAATCCATTGATCATTGAAAGTTGTTCGAGTGATAGTAGTGCACACCAGCTACATACTCTTGTAAGCTGGACATCCCTAGCAAGTGCAAGACCATATTTGGAGCCACTCATATAAGATGGACGGATGGTTTGACTCTCACTATTCAAGAAAGTTATTTATAAGTATTGCAAGTACTCCTTTAAGATGCAATGTGAAGCTTGTGGCCTCAACGACAAAATGTAGTTTAAAATTGAGAAATTTGGTAGCAACCCTCCATCGAGGGGGGGATGGGGCTGGTGTGTTTTCAAAGCCATGAAAGAACTGCCTAAGGTTAAATGTTGGTGTTTGATCGAGATGTGGGAAAAATTTGATCAAATTAATGTACGCAAAATTTGCTCCAGTGGGACACAACTATTTTCTCTGTGGCAATTAACATCTGTGGGGGCAATTATGAGCTCCTTTCTAAAGTTTTGGTAGGCCTTTTTTATAGTGAAGTAGAATTTTTTTTACAGACTGTCTTTTTTGAGTTAACTGTTTAGTTTTTTTGGTACCTACTATTTTCATCTACAAGTTTTATCTGGTTCCTAAGTTTCTTTTATAACTTTTATTTCTTTGTACTTAGTAGATGGATTCCACAATTAATGAAGTGGAGTCTGTAGTGTCTTCCTCCTTCAATGCCTTAGAACATCTTTGTTGCAGCTAGGAATGCTTGAACTTGTAATCTAATGTAAACCAAATAAGCCTTGATAAATTTCAAGTCTGCCAATCAATTATTACATTACATAAAATTCTCCTAGAAAGTCTGTTCTAACTTGCAAATTTAGTTAGGATAGCTAGGTGATGTAGGTTATAGTCATCATTGGAATTTAAAAGCATGATGAATAATGTGTAGGCACTTGGATACTGATAACAAGTGTTCATAAGAAGATTCATGGGTTGTCTTCAAACAAAAAATCATTAAGGAATGATTATGCAGCGCTAGGTGAATTGAAGTAATCATGAAAGCCCATTTGCAACACTTGTTCCCCTAGGACATATTTATTCATGATAGGTATAACCATGACATAGCTTTTTTGCAATATTGTGTTCAGGAGAAAAAGGTCTGTATTACATTTATTTGTTGAACAATTGTTTATAAATTGCTTGTAAAGATTATTTCCTGTGTATCACTCTTGTGTTTAGAGAATTTTATCTTATTTTTGTTTTTGACCACATTGATTTTCTAACATGAATAATATGAAAAATTGGTTGATCATTTTTTAAAACATTTAAAATATTACTATCTCTGAGTATTTTGAAGTAGTTATGAGGGAGGTAGTAAAACATAGTTTAATTTTGGATTGTAATTTTTACCTTATTTTTTGGATTGAGTTAGAGATGTTTGAGCATCATCCTGAGATGTTTAGTTTTTGAGCCCATTTGTACACTTGAAATTCTTTCACTTGCATGGCTAATTGCTTTACTGTGATGTTCAGGCAAAAGCAAGACCAAGTCCCGCAGCAGGTCGCAGCGAGCTGGCCTGCAGTTCCCAGTGGGCCGCATTCACCGCCTCCTCCGCAAGGGCAACTACGCTGAGCGTGTGGGTGCTGGTGCCCCTGTGTATCTGTCCGCTGTCATGGAGTATCTTGCTGCTGAAATTCTCGAATTAGCAGGTGGGTTATGTTGAGAGCTGGGCACCGAAATAACAGGTCTAGCTTGTTCTTATTTTACAATTCTATTACTAACAGGAATTGTTGCTCAACACATTGGGTATGCATTGGTTCGTATGTGTACCACTAGGTATATTGTTCAATTACATACGGTTTGAACGAATAGCATTTCAACTATTTATATTTTTCGAAGTAAATTCTAACATACAAGGTAATATATTATAGAGCTATCACATTTCTCTCACGTGAAGGTTTGAAATGTATTTGAGGTGTAAAGTCAGTTTTGCTGTACAGCGTCTTCCTACTGAACAAATTGTAGATACTGCGCAACAGTAGTCAGCATGGTGAGGTTTATGTTGGAATGTGTGGCTGTTGTTTAAACTTTTCTGTTGAGTATAGATTCTGATTTTTTTAAAGTTGCCATTGGGGTACTGTTATTGAATGCTTAGAAGGGTAGTAAATATAACTAGATGTATGTCATTATAATTGAGTGGTTTTAAGAAACTCACATTGTCCATGAATTTGTTTGAAGTTGTCATCAAGTCAGTGTCATGATTTGTCTTTAATATTTCTGGAATTAATGAGAGAGTCAAATATTTAATACTGATGTGTAGCAACACAACTAGCAACTGTCAGTGAAGAAAAATTTTGTTTTAGTTAGTACGTATATTCTAATTCATTGGATCTTTTGTAAGCTAGCAGACATTCTTTATATGGATTGGTGTTGCTTAAAATTTACGTTAATGTTGCTCAAACGAGCAACAGCATTTGTGTCACTAGGTAATTGAGTGACCACTAGCTCTTGGCTCATTGGTTTGGCAAAGGATTTTTTTTTTTTCATTGGTACTTGCCGGTTCATGACTGCCATGTGGTGTGATGCCAGTCAATTATTGGTGTCGTGGAATGCAATTTAAAGAGTTTTTTGAGTTTTATTTTAGGAGTATCCTGAGTTCATCTGGGTATGGTTAGTATTCTGTTTGATACTTTGACTGTGATGGGTTAAACTGAAGTTGAATATTCAATTCAAATTTAAAGTCAAAAATTGTTAGCGATTCTATAAATAACAAACATTAAATGGGTTCATTAAATGCCATTAATTTAAAAAATTGTTGAAGTATTTCAAACGACACATTGGTGGGTCGTCTTGCAGCAGGAAAAACTAAAGCACGACCCATCAATGGTTTGTAGGGCACAAGCAACGTGTTGACTTGGACCCCCTCAGGGGGATACAGGTATTGTATCTATGGGAATTAGCGCTCCCAGGGGGACTATGTGAGGGCCTGAGCTAAAGGTTAGGTAGGCTTCCTTTTGTTGTAATAAAATAGGTTTTTGTTTTGTTACGGACCATTCTTTTTTCGGTCCACTGTGGTCCTGTTTTTCCAGCACCTACTACTTTCTTCTTCAACTTTTTTCTTGTTTCATGAACTTCTTTCCTAGCTGACTGTTTCTGTGCACCTTCCCTCAACTCCATACTAAATGGTGCCTTCCTCTTTCCTCTCTTGGAACATCTTTGTCGTGGTTAAGGGAGGCTAAAACTTTCTTATATAATAATAATAATAATAATAATAATAATGTTGACTTGGACTTTCTACTGTGGTACGGCATTTTTTTCTGATGACAAGGCATGTAAGAATAGTCATGGCTGAAGAATTGAGAAGTTTTTCTTACTGAGCTTTTCGTGAATCTTTTCTGTCCCAAAATACAAAGCAAGCAACTGCTTAAACTGCACCCATCAGTATAGATGGTTGTACATATATGTAAATATGGTGAATCAGGTCCAATTAGTTAAACGAGGCGTATTCTGTCAGTTTAATGTGTGTCATAAATAATTGAGGATTTATTCCTCAAGTATTCTCATTTTTGGTAGGAATTACCTAATAATTTGCATTCACACTTGAGAAGAATTACCAAAAGTAATAGGATCTGCTAGTATGACCTTTCAATACTTGCAAAATATATTCAGCGAGGTTTATTGGCAAATTTTTATTCCTTCTTTCGGAAAGTGTGAGAATTTTTATTTCAAGTGTAGAATTATGATGCATTATTTCCATCTACAGTATAACATGCCAAGTGTGGAACATCCATAAAATGTTAGGGGGGCAGGGGAATAAACCTTGTTTGCTTCTAGAATGTTCAGTCTTCCTTTTAATCCTAACTCATATTCAGTATCAAAAGAAGCCAGTCAAGTCAGTATGAATTTCAATTTTGAGCAATAATTCAAGAACTTATGGGGTGCTTGTCTGCATGTTGGCTGCTGGCCGTTTTGGCATTCCAGTAAGACGTGATATGTTGTGCAGGCAACGCCGCTCGTGACAACAAGAAGTCCCGTATTATACCCCGCCATCTTCAGCTCGCTATCAGGAATGACGAGGAACTCAACAAGCTTCTCTCTGGGGTCACCATCGCTCAGGTGAGAGGCTGTCTTGTAATTCCTATCTCAACTGTAGAGGCTATCTTTTATCGAATTCCAATCACAAGTGTAAAGGCTATCTTTTATCGAATTCCTATCACAACTGTAGAGGCTATCTTGTATCGAATTCCTATCTCAACTGTAGAGGCTATCTTTTATCGAATTCCCTGCACAACTGTAGAGGCTATCTATCTTTTATCGAATTCCTATCACAACTGTAGAGGCTATCTTTTATCGAATTCTTATCACAACTCTAAATCCGGCCATTTTGTGCGTGTTTGTTTTAGTTATGGAGCCTGATCGTTTCAAATCTTATGCTTTAATAATTGGCAGTTTAATTGCGAGCCCTAAGGATGACATGATAATTTCCAATTATGCTTCGTGTATCGCATCGTTGTTCATTAGATGTATTACATTATATCCGTACCTATGTATGAGCTATCGTAAATTTCAAGGCATTGTTTACATGCCCGAACAGCAAGAGGGGTGGGTTTTTTGTCCTATATTAGTATATTAGTTATTTTGATACAGCTGCCATCGTAAGCTTTCTGATCTTCAGTTTGAGGTAGCGAGTGAATCATTCAATGCATAAATTAAACGGCTGATGAAACGTAATGACGTGCCCGTGTGCAGGTGATGAAGTCAGGTAAAATTAAATATTGTTTCGAAGCCGAGTAAGAATAACTCGTACTAAAGTCTAAGTTTTGTTTATATTTCCAGGGTGGAGTTCTACCCAACATTCAAGCCGTTTTACTGCCCAAGAAGACCGAGGGCAAGAGCGTGCCTGGTAAAGCGAAAAGCCAGTCGCAAGAATATTAATTCTCAAAGTTCAGTTTTGTGGTTCAATAAATACTAAGTTCCGTTTACCGTATTTCATTAGCCGTGTGTGTACATTTTCAATATTCTACCAATGAGACCACGACCTAGTACCAAATCAGTGTCAGAATTACAAAAGATGTGCTACGAACTTATGATCTCATATGCAGTTGTTTCATTTCATTTCTCCTTAGATTGGTAAATTGAACTTTTTCAAAAGGGCAAGGGCTTCCACTAACTTAACATAAAAATTGACGGCAGTTTGTGAAGAATGTGATTCGTGCGCCATAAATTGGTTGCGACATTTTCTAGAATGCTGTTTATGACACCTTTGCATGGCAGCTTTTCTTGAGCGCATGTGTACGTAACTTTAGCCACTCAAGGGAATTCCCTTAGGTACAAAGCTTGCATTCAAGGACCTTTCCGGCTCACTATACGACTTTGATTCAATTTTTCTGTAACTTTATCGATCGTATTACAAAGGAACTGAAATAATATCCGTGTAAGTTAGACATTTCATTACGTCCATCCCTGCACACTGCAACGCACCAACTTCATGCGCGTTGACATACGTGTGGTAAATGAGTTAGCAGCGCAGGGCACACAGTCGGTTAGTACAGTTATGAGATGACATACCATTGGCGCTCGAGTCCCTTGCGGCTCGACTTAAAACTTAAATTACAGCAACAGAAAATTGTGGGCCTACAAGGTCCAATATGGACACCATGGAGCAAGTACAAGAACATACTACACAAAGCTTCTCACATGACTGATAGTGATTTTTCAAGATTTTTGCTTCTGAATCAAGATCATTTATAAGTAACGCAGTATAAAAGTAAAGTAAAACATCAGTGGTTTAGAAGATACTGGTATAATTATAATATACTCACGGACAAGTCGAACGCTATTTCTAAATGTGCATCTTTTGTTGACTTAGTTGCCCTAAAAATTATTTTCGGTTATCTATGCCTGGACATTCAGGAAAACTAATATGATAAGCTCCTGTCAGCTTTATGATGACAAAGGAAGCCCTTGCGCAGGAAACACTCCGGAAAAATAACAGTACGTTTCTTAAATCCATAAACAAAGATTTAATCAGCAAAAAGTTTTCATTTTGTTGAAATCTTCTTTCTAGCTCTTCACTTCTGGGTTTACCGAGGAGAGCCAAGTTGGACTTGCAATAGCTACTTAGAGCAGGGGTTCTCAAAGCGGAGTCCGCAAATTTAACGAATTTAACAGTGGATGCATATATATTATATAAATATATTTTGCAGAGGGGAACACATGTGAGGAGGGCCTCAGCTTATTTTCTGTAATAAAAGTGGCCCTTGGTTGAACAAAGTTTGAGAAGCCCTGATTTAGACAAAAAAAAACATAATTTTGCCTTGAATATTTCTGATTCATTTTTTAAGTTTTATCCCGTAAAATACAATCAACAAATTTTTCCAACAAAATCTGCTGACTTAATTAGGACACTTTCGTTTCTTGTGTTGCAATTTCGAGGAATGTAACTGGTTTTCATTCGCTCAATTTGTTCTAAAAATTTGAATACATAATTATGAGGGCTCAAGCTTACAAAGTTTCATTAATCTCAACGAAAAATCATAAAACAAGTTGATATAACACAGTAAATGCACCGATGAGCGTTTCTCTCTCTGCCAGAGTTGAGAACTATATTCTCACTGCATATTCGTCAGCATGCATTTCCTTGCGTAAGGAGGCGCGAGGCAATTATCAAACATGCAAAGCTTAACAATTCTCCTTACCACCAAAAGCTACTTGCATCTTATGACGATAGCGAAGAGTGACTGAATATAAGCTTAACATTTGTTAGTGGAAGTCATTCAAGCTTAACGAAAGAAATGTAGGAAATTTTACTATAAAATACGCGTAAGGTAAATATTGTTTTCTTTCACTGTCAAAAAGCATCATTTCTACATTACCGTAAGTCAGGCAAGTTAAAAAAGAGAGACAATGCATAGCCAACAGTGGCAACGAACGCTACCGTAGATATAATCACTTGGAAGAATTGAGGAGGAAATACTTCCCCCAACAGAGCTAAAAGTTACAGCTCAATGCAATCACAGAGATTATCAGAATCATTTGAAGAAATACCACATCGTTTCACCCAGAAATAATCCTCGACTTATAGCTAGCCCGAAAGTGATAGTTTACCTGTTCTTGGAACACAAGATCAATGTTAGGCCCTCAGTGTTCAAATATGACCTCCAGTCTGCACAGGTTGCTGCGTCAGTCCGACGTAGCGGCCGAGCTGCGTCAGTTGACTGCAGCTCTGCGAGATCCACAGTGGCAGCAGAATTTGGCCATTGTTACTGGGTATTTATTGCCACATTCATAACAGAACTTCGGCGCATTGCCACTGGCAGGAGTCGTGGTTTTGGGATCTGCGCCAGCACTCTTCCTAAACTCACTGATATTAGAATATTTTGATACTTTGGCTTCACTGAAAGTGGAGGGTTTGGACGCATGAGGATTAATAGAAGGGTAGCGGCTCAAAGAGCTGGACGCGCCGCTACCTAAGGCCGCTAGACTCGATATAACATCCTGCAGGGTTTCACTAGGGGAAATGTTTAAGAGCGTCGAGTTATCACGACTGAGCGCAATGCTGGAGGCATGAGGAGCCTCAGAAGATGACGAGCCCAAACGCGGCGTGACGAGAGAGCCGTGGCCTCCGATAGCGTCTTCCCGCTCGGCCTTCGAGGGGGTCGTGGGAGAGAGGGAAGACCCAGATGACGTCAGAGGAGGAAGCGAAGAGTCACTTGACGAAGCGCTCGATTTTCTCGCATGCTTCGGTGAAGTCTCCAGCGGGCTGAAATTGCACAAGTTTTTAGTTACGAAGTATGTTAAGTTCATCTGAAGCCATAAGTTGTAGCTTGACATTCAATAAAAATAAACGTCTACCTCCAATAAACTGCTAAAACCAACTAGAAATTATTCTTACAAATGAGCATGTCTTATCAATGAAGTCGGTTTCAAGTTGATACGCGCAGTTACGTGTAGATTTACTTCAGTAAAAATCTATGAGAATTAAGGAATTAAAACGGGATGTATTTTCAGCGAATTTTGTTCTAACCTGAAATTTATGCAAGAAACAAAGCAGTCATTAAGTTCGAAAATTAAAAAGGGATAATGCCATTGAGCCTCACATCAGTAGGCAGTGAAACAAAGCTGAAATAAACGCCGGGGGAAGTCAGCAAAATTGAAACGTGAAATAAGATGTACTCGAGGTGAATCACAAAACCCTAAGCATCAAACCAGAAGTCGCACACCGTTAATGTAATAAATTATTCATAGCTTGCCTTGTGATGTGCGCTCAGAGCTTTTTGCAGCATTTCTTGACTTTGAGGACAGCTCATACATATGTACAGTATATCTACGTTTGCTGTGTGATGAGTATATCTACGTTTGCTGTGTGATGAGACAGGCGTAAGAATGTGACTACGAGAACTCGAAATGTTGTACAGAAAATCCCTCATCGCTCACAAGGCATTAACGCTATCAGACGTCGGGCAATGCAGTGCCAGGCTAAGTTTTTCTAAAATGGATTTGAGATACACAACAAGCACTGCACAAGTCTCTTCCAAAACTGAGGCTAATTTACGAGTGCTTACGATCCCGTATTGATTCCAGTTGTATATTAAGATATATGTCTACATAATATATTGAATATTTAATCGTTACAATTACATCCATGCTACTTGTACTTGAGACAAAACAGGTTAAGTATGGGTTAAATGGCTTCAGCCAGGCTGATAAAATACCAAAGAACAAATCTGACAGCCACTACCGTACTTGTTAGCGCATTTACGGTTATGACAATACAACTTGAAAAACGAGGACCTTAATAATATTCTCATAATTTTCAATTTAAACACAAAAATATATATTTTTTTGTTTAGATATGAAACTAGCTTTATTTACGCTGGTAACCGAGCATACAGAGAGGAAGAGAGTTGAGACAAAACCCTTGAGTAAACTGCCGAATGCACGGATAAGTTCCAAGAAAACGGTCTCAAATTGACAATCCCGAAAATTTGCCAAATAATTGTGCTAACTCAGTGGCGGGTACTCAGACACACTTCATGATCACGAAGTTTTCATGCTTCACTGACGATATCACTGTCGAGATCGTAATTCACGCGAGTAAATACGATTTATTGGCTTTGTTTGTAACTCACTATGTTTCAGTAAAGTAAGTAATGCATATTGAGCAAATTGAACATCAAATAAAAAAATCAGCATACATAACATTCCGACAGTGACCAGCACATTGCTTTCAAACTCTGTCACATTCTGAGGGAATGCATCCATAGCCTCAGCTAAAGAGGCTAAATCTTGATTAAATGCAATAAAGTCTCGTCGAGCATTGTCACAGGACACATTCAATAGTTTTCCAGTATTTTTAAGACTTTCCAAAGTGCAACGAACTAACCAAAAGAATAAATTTTTAGGTTTTTTGCAAATATTTTGTTCCACCATTCAAGTGATCGTTATACTTACAATGGTATATCTATCAACGAAGGATCTCATGTTGGGACACATTTATTATTTGCAATCGATTGTTGAATTACGTTTTACGTTTAAACTTCATTGGAAATGAACTGTTTTTACGTATTTCTTTTCAATTAAATAATGCAACATCATGTTTCACTGAGGTAGCTAACAGATATTTCAGCAGAAAAACTGGCAAACATAGAGTTGAAAATTATTCATATTTTGTGAAAATCTATTGCAGGTATATATTAAGGACGTTTCTATCAAATATAATAGGCCAATAATTTAAAAAATGCTTCTTTTTCAATCTGTTTTCTTTGACTTTTTCCTCTCATGTTTCACACTGTAGGTGGAAATTTGATTATTCCGAAGCGTTTGTAATACACGATGCACACGTCAATAATGTTCTCCTTTTTATCTAATGTTTGATTCACGTAAAGCGATTTTGTTGCATTGTCAAACCAATGATATAGTGCGCATGTAATAAGGAGAAGTATTACAAAAGTATTGCTAACACAAACGCTACAGAGCTGCTGATGGTCCTGCATCACAAATTGGTCAGGTAAATGTTAACCAAAACAAAAAGAACATTTCAATCATCAATTCAACAGTTCGAGCATCAAATACAGAATGAACTGATATAAAAACACAACGATTTAATGAGAAAGAAATAAAATTAAGCTTCATAGTGAAAAAAACAGTAATAAGGCTGATTGACAAAATATCAAAGAATCCTTTCGTACATCAAAGTCAAAGTCGTCCCGTTCCAAATCCAAGCAAGTAAAAGCAGTTATTTAACCATGTAAAGTAAGTTTAAATTCTACCAGAGGAATTCTGAGCTACACCAGACAAACCGAAGCACCAGCTTCCCTTAAAACAAAATAACAATATATAGTGCTACACAGTATAAAAGTACGACTTAAGCTTTATGATTTTCACGTGAAGAAGCAATTATGCAGTCTTGAGGAATAAAAACGAATATCATACATAGTCTCCCACTATAGACTTGCATCAGGAAGACATGGTGATCGCACCCTCAGTGCCCTGCCCATCAGCTACGCGGCGCTTTCAGTTATTCTGATCTCCGAATGTTGCTTAGCGTAGTTCGTAATAAACGTTCCAATTTATATTAATTTCAATGCTAGAAAGCTTCGAACGCATTCTACAACTAACCCAAATCATCTTAAAAATACCATCCGGTGAATCTCTCTTGCTTGTCAATTCGGTTGTGCACAGTGGTGCGCTGTTATGATATTCATTTAGCAAAATTTAAAAATTAGAGATATAGGCATAGCATGCGAGATGGAGCTCCCTTACGGGATGAACATTGAGAATTCGGGTAGCCTTTGAAAAGACTGAATATTTTCATTGTTCTGAAGCACCTATGAAACCTAAGTTTAACATTGTATTCTAAAATGACAAGAATAAGATCCTCGTGGTACTGGTGCTCAAAAATTCGAGTTTTTGTCTAAGGTAGGATAATCTGATATGTAGAAAGAACGTAATATGTGTTCACCGTAGCTTGTAATTCCACAGGTGCCGGTTAGAATGAGCTATGATCAAGTTGGTCTCCTGGTGTATAATAGCATTTCTCAACCGGCGTAACCTTGCGTCCTCCAGAAGCCTTTCTCCGAAAAGATTGGCCATGATATTATATACGTTACTCTGCATTAGCAGTATAGAAAGTTCATGTGAAAACAAAATCACATTAAATGCTACCCACGATAACAGATTTTAAATGATCGAGGTTGTATATATGCATATTGTGTATTTGTTTTCTTAGAATATTTGAATCTAAGTTGAAACACACAGTAATTGTGAAAAGGGTAATTAATTCATACTTTGATCATTGACTGTGAATCATAATTATAATTAGGCAATATTCTCACCCATCTCGTCCAAGTGCAAGTCGCAAAGCCTTCAATGACGACCTGGCACTCGTCTCTTCTCGCACCGACTTGCGCGCCTCGGGTACGTCGGCGGCTCCGTTGCCCTCACTCCGCTGGTCGGCCGCGCTCGCGCCTGGATCCCCGCAACGAGCGTCTCCTGCTGAGCTTGTTGTCCCTGCAGTCAGGCGTAAGCGACTTCTACCTGCACCGAAGCTTCCAAATCGATTTTCCCCA
Source organism: Morinoia aosen (assembly GCA_030386875.1). Lineage (NCBI taxonomy): Eukaryota > Metazoa > Arthropoda > Malacostraca > Amphipoda > Talitridae > Morinoia > Morinoia aosen. Next base: position 66,097,318 of record CM059565.1, on the reverse strand, counting down.
ACGAAATTTCCGTCCGTTGTGTTTGAATCGGAGCCAGAACGGTCCTTCCTTGAATTGGTCAATGATTGATTTTCTCTTGTAGCGCTTGTGCTGAACCGATTGTCTCTCAACGACCCAGAATTGAATCGTTCTTCTCTGTGCAAGCCTCCCAAAGTCTCGTTTGGGTTTGAAAAAGTCCCATCGATGGCACCGCCATCCCGAGGAAAATTTTTAGAAGGGTTGTTGGCAGACGTGACGCAACGGCTGCTTTCCTGCGATCCACCTGATAGAGAAGTGATACTCAAGCGGTCCTCTCTGAAAGAAAGGAAAAAGGTCAATGATTTATCAGCGACAATTATTCGAATTGTTATAAAATGAAAATGCAAAATTTCCCTTCGTTCCTGATCGAACTACATTACGAGTAACACATGCAAGTAACACATTGAATTACACGTTACTCTCTAAAACATCCCTCACTTATCATGCGAAGGTGAACACTGGTCTCATAAGTTATTAAAAATATTGCCGTATAAGAACGTACATGTACAGAAATTATCAAACTCGAGGAATCTCGCACACAAAACTACAAATGGAAGGGAAAAAAGCGCCAGCTTCCCTTAAAACAAAACAAAACAACAATATACTACTACACAGCATAAAAGTAAGATTTATCCTTTTCGATTTTCACGTGAATAAGCACTTGCGCAGTCTTGAAGGGACAAAAACGAAAATCTTAGTTTCCCACTATTTGATCGGTTTAATCATAATGTACTTAATTGCTTTGCGTTCATCCTCTGTAGATATTGTCGCCAAAGTGCAAAATGGCCTTATATGACTAGCGTTGACGAACACAAGCACAGCCATGCTCTGCGTGACACGGGCATCTGCCACACGACACGTCATCTTATTTAATCTAACGCTCATATATCCAAGCAATGATGCATGACCCTTGAAAGTTCTACTCGGAAACCGTTAGCATGACACCATACTGAATAGTTTGACGCTGTGTCCTAGGATAATGCAATAATGACATTTGATTATGATTTTTTGATAGAGCCTGAAACGTTGAGAGTTAGTTTTTATGAAAAATAACACTCTCATTAACAAATGAGCGTGAAAATGTTGCGAAATTAAGAAGTTCTATTGTGAGTAACAACGTGTTCTTCAATGAACACTATTACACAAAAATACGATTATTTCGCTCTTTAAAGGTCTAACATTTCACAATTGGTCAAATGTTGTACGATTTTAGTTTTTAATTTTAAAGAGAGACCTCAATGATAATTATTAATCAAAACAGTGCCTAGACCCAAGACAAATCAAGCAATTCCAAATAAAACATTTCAAGTAAATAAACAGCGAGGAAAATGCACCGATAATCCTCATCAAATTATTCGATTCGTTAATATTTACACAAGTCAATTCCATTAATTTTTATAAAGAGTAGAGCCGATGTAAAGCAATATTCGGAGAGTGCAGCAGATGTGGTATTGTTTCCCAGCCTAAATCCTGGCGCTGACGTGAAGTGATTCGTGTGTTTCGTACCTCCGCTTCCCTACTGACACCGAATAGTTTAAAACATCATAGCTATACAATTACAACGCACGATGATGCATCACTACGAGACTCGCCTCGCAGGCCGGAAAGTGCCGTTCTCTGCACAAATGTTGCCCTACACAACATCCCGAAAAAATGGTTCTCTCAGGGGCAAAAATACGACTTTACCAAGCAAAGTGCCTGCAAGTAGGGGACCTACATCCTCTCACGCACAAAATTCTAATGCTCAAAAGACGGGAGACTTGTTAACAGCTGCCAGTAACCCCGTCAAAGAATGTGTGTCACCTTCCGAAGCAACGTCAGTGAAGACTATGCAATCAATATCGCCGGATGAGGGAAAACATATCTGCCAAACCTCCAGCAATCATTTGAAGGTTCGAAGCAGTGAAGTCTCAGCCGCAGCACCACAACCACCTGCTCCTCATCTGAACAAGCAAAACAGCGTGCCAGCTCCCCAGCTCTGCGTCAACAACAACGCTCCGAACTGTCCGCCAGCGGCGGGGACACAAACACCATCCTCATCAGTGGTACAAGAAAAAATAGTTTTTACTAATAAGGACATTTCAAGCGTGGTAGACTTTTCTCATTCTCCAGATAATATTTTCGATAATTTTCGCGCACAAACCGATACTGGCAGTAAATCACCCCAGAGCGCAAGCTGTGAAAACAAAATAAAATTTCCAGTACAGAGCAATAAAAATAACACTGTTGCTTCATTTAATGGCTACTTGCACCCGCTTCAAATAACAAGCTCTCAAAAAATTCATGAAATTATTCACAATTTGTCTCTAACAAGAGCGTTTTTCAATAAATCCCTAAGACAACGTGAGCCTCCTAGCCCGTCGTCGATTTTCTCTACAGTATCAAACATTCAGAACCTAACCGAACAGCTTTTTGCTTTAAATTCACATATAAGTTCTCAAGACCTTGCACCTGTGGTACCTGCTAGTATCTCTTGTGAAATCGACTCCAATTGTCGAGAACCTTACGACACTTTGCTGCTAGGTGATAATATCCTAAGCACGATCAGAAGAAAGGACATCGATCGCTCGTGCTGGATCAAAACTGTTCCATCAGGGCGCTTCGATGACCTTCTCCATACTGTAAATTGCATGCCTAGATTTAAAAATTATATACTAAGTTTTGATGGTCTCTGCCACTCGCCCTCAGACCTTGCTCGAATCAAACAACAAATTGTAAGAAAGTACGCACTTTCTCGCATTTATATTGCCAATGCTTGCAGTGCAAACGAATTCAACAAAGCGAGGCATTTTTGCAAAAACCTGGGTTTAAACTTGATTCAATTTCAAACTTACCCAGAAAATGAAAATGGTGACGCACTCAATAACTTTCAATGGCCTCGGACCCAGGAAGAGAACTTCTGTTTTCTTCAACAACTTGCAATGAAATCAACATTGCGAATCACCGTGCCATATTGTCCTCGTTTCAACAAATGTCAAGCAATAAATGGAATTGTAGGTCATTCCAATGAATCGAAAAATTCACGGAATGAGACAAATAGTCTCACATTAGACTTTCAAAAAGAATATAAGCCTATGCATATCACTGCACATGGTACACCAAATCCTTCAAAATTGATTGCGACATCAAGCAGAGGTCTGAGTAACTCACTCACCCACTGCATGAGGAACGTAAATAAGCCTGAGCCTTTCCCTGATTCGATCTCAGACAAATATAATGTCAGTACGAAAAATAAATTTGCGTTACTTGCTTCCGACACAAATAGTGATTGCGACATGCCCTCCTTTTCAACCAATTCTCAACTTTCCAGTGAGTACGCAGGAACCAAGGAAAGTCAAGCAAATACCGATATTCAAAACTATTCTAAAGAAAATCAAATTATTCGAAAAAAATCTGATGCCTCTGCCGGGCCTCCGTCGAACGACCAAACTAATACTGCTACCGAAAAACCAACAGTGAATCAAATCTGCACACGCGTTGCACACACACTGGACGACTTAAAACGATCGCTCAAATTGGAGCCTGCTTACACTGTAGGTGACGGACACTGTCTCCTCCACGCCGTAACGACGCAGCTTGCTTCACAACAAAAATCGAAATGGAATTATATATCTCTGAAAAAAGCCATCAAAACTGAGAGCTCCAGAAACAAGGACCAGTATGCAAAATTCGTTGACAAGAACAGTGGCAGTTTCGAACAACTCGTCGATAAATACATCGATAGAAAAGTCTTCGATCACGCAGTTGGAGACCTCATACCCCAAATACTTTCTAATGTAACGAGAACACCAATTCACGTGTTTGATGAAAGAGACAATGGGATTTGGAAGACGACAATCTCCCCTACATCAAATGCTCTGATAAACTGTCCTCCGGTAAACATACACCGGAAACAGGACCACTATAGCGCCCTCTTGAAAATGCGTGATGAAAATCGTGTTGCTCCCTCCCCCATTTTGTGACTAAATAACAGTGATCAAATTGAATATGAAGCTGAAATCACAAACAATGAACGCGGCAATAAAGACCTAGAGACGAATACTAAATGCCCTGCTAGACCTAAAAAATGCAATAACTCCACTAAAGATCTGCCTATTGAGGTAAATAATATCAAAATATTACACATAAATGCTCGCAGCCTCAATGGTAAAATGGATGACGTACGAGTAATGTTGATCACTAACGATATCGATATTTTATGCGTATCTGAAACATGGTTCGATTCACGAGTCGAAAGCTCATATCTCAGCATTGCCGGGTACAAATTGTACCGTTATGACGGAGTCAAGAGTAAGAGAGGTAGCGGTTCATGCATTTTCATCAAAGATGTCTACTCTACATCCTTAGTTCCGATAAAAGAAAAATGCGAAGACATAGAAATGGTTTGGCTCAATGTTCAAGTAAACAAACACAAGTCTTTCATTATCGGCAGTCTTTACAGACATCCGTCAGCATCTCTTCGTCCAACATTAGATTTCATTGAAAATACGCTTAGATCAATCTCTGCAGCCAAAAAGTCTTTCTATGTTTTCGGAGATTTTAACGTGGATCTGACAAATAAAAACAATCAGCTAAGCAAGATGCTGCACAGACTTAATCTTTCTCAAATGGTCCAAGAACCAACGCGAATTACCAACACTTCTAAAACTCTTCTTGACCTAGCAATTACCAACAATCCCCAAGCAGTACTCAGCACAGAAATCTTACCGTCCTTTTCTGATCACCATTCGGTAGAATGCCAAATCAATATTGCAAAAGAGAAACAGAAATCTAGTTACATTACATATCGCATGAAAAACCACTACTCCCCTGAAATATTTCAAGAAAAGCTATTAGACAGATGGAGTGAATTTCAAGGCATGGAAAACACCGATGATGTCAATCTACAAGTTTCGCTTTTCAACGAAAATTTCGTATCAGCTCTTAACGAATGCGCACCTTTCACTACGAAGAAAGTTAAGCCAAGAATTTCTAAATGGATAACAGATGAGATAAAACATTTGAGCAGAGCTAAAAGAAATTTGCAGCGTGAGTACAAACTGAATAAATCAGACAGTACGCGTCGAAAATTATATAAAGATCATGAGAAGATCCTACGAAGAAAAGTTAAGGAAGCAAAACGGGACTACTTCCACAAAGAACTCTTGGCGGCAAAACAAAACCCTAAAAGAACTTGGGAAATCATTAGAGAAGCTGCTCAGTATAAAAATTCAGACTGCAAAAGCACTTTTGACAACCCCTCAGAAATGGCGAATGACTTTAACACTTTCTTCTCAAAAGTTGGCGAAGATGTTTTCAATGAAGTATCCAGGACGGTTTCAGACACATCTACAGAGGCAAATCTGAGCGATGTTTCATCCCCAAATAGTAGCAACAAGTGGAGACCAAAGCCAGTTAGCGTCATAGAGATACGAAAAATCTTATACTCACTAAAGAATACTAAAGCGACTGGACATGATGGCATAAGCCTCCAACATATTAAAGACAGCTTCCCTGTCACAGCACCCTTTATTCGCTTGATAATAAATACATCTATAGTCACAAACAAGTTTCCCGATCAATGGAAACTATCCATAATTAAGCCATTACATAAATCTGGTGATATCGACATAGCGTCAAACTACAGACCAATCAGTCTCCTGCCTGTTTTTCAATTTTCATCAACGATTTCCCCACCATGCCGGCAAACACAAAAATCTCAATGTATGCTGATGACGTACAAATTGCCATGAAAAGCTCAACAGCGGATTTAACAGAAACACAAGCCAACGCTGAAAACCTTCTGAGAAATCTGAAATTGTGGTATGACCATAATGGCCTCAAACTTAACGCAAGTAAAACGCAATGCATCATTTTTGGATCACAGAATGCGACTGAAAATTTACCACCATTCCAGCTAACATTCGGAGACGATACAATTAAACCAGTCGATAAGGTTAAAAATCTGGGTGTTTGGTTTGACAAAAATATGACTTTCAATTCACACGTCGAAACGATGTGCAACAAAATTAACGGAACCTTAATGTTCTTTCATCGTATAAAGAACACACTTGACGAAAAATCTAGATTATTAGTGATTCAGTCTTTAGTTTTATCGCGTCTGGACTACTGCAGTCTTGTGTGGGGAGACTTACCTAAATGTCGTCAGGAAGAGTTGCAAAAATGTGTAAACTTCGCCGCCAAGGTGGTATGCAAAGGAAATTTTAATAAATACGATCATGTCACCCCTCTTTTAAGAAAACTCGACTGGATCCCAATACCGAACAGATTCATGATCCAGAAAGCTCGACGAGTATTCTCCTCTCTGTACCTCCCCCAAAGTAATGCAGAGGTGGTAAAATTTTTTCCATCTAATATCCCAAACGAAAGACCAAACCGGAGGAACGATGTTTTAGTCAGTTACCGTTCATCTAACGTGGGACAAAAAGCTCTCTCAGTTTCTGGAGCTTTTTTGTGGAACAAGCTTCCCCAGCATATCAAAAACTCTAAAACTGGAAAAGAATTTAGAGTAAATGTGTCACGTCATTTTACATCTCTGTCATAGGGCCTGCAGCATCTCGGTGTGAACTTCCCATCTATCAGAAATTTCAATTTTTCCTGAAATTTCTGTTAGAAATTTAGAACCTATTTCATTTTACGTTTGCTAAGCGATTCGTATATTCATCTTACTTATTTCTGTCGACAACAATGAGCACCACAGCCGTCAGTTCAGTGCAGCAGAACGAACGTTCTTTCCATAATTAGGAGTATTTCCTCATCTTTATTTTGTTATTTCTTTCTCTTTTCTGTATTAATATTTAACGTCCGTATGACAAATATACCATGAAATACATTTTGTGTGTACACCAATAAACAGGTTTATAGACGTGAGGGTTGTGCAAAGTTTATAATGAATTAAATTTTTGGCTAACGTTGTCTCGCTATTTCAAAATCATTCTCGAAGATGTTTTCAATCGATTTTCGGCTGAGCTGGAGGGAAAGGGGTAATTTAAGCATTGCATTTAGTCTTTTTATTTTTTTTTCTTTTCGTGCGTTCAGCGCACACTAGCACTGAACTTTCAAATCGGAAAAAAACTCTAAATTTCTGTAATCAAAATTATCATTTTGGATCAAGGCCTAATCTTCCTATATGTGCCAATTTTGTGAATATTCTCCACTCAGATGTGATATCCGGCCACAATGTTACTCCATTTTATCCCACGTACACATGTCCCTATAATGCTGAAGAGTTGTGTTGCTTCTTGACTATAATCTGATTTTTCTTAAAAATTTCTGTGAAGAAATTAAAAAACAGCTCATTTTTATGTTTTTCGAAGTCTTCTCTTCCTTTTAGTTATTTTTTTTGCGAAAAATTTCTTAGGATTACAGTGAGCTCAGCTGTCATATTCTGTGTAGTAGATGGTAGGTTGTTTCTATCTTTTATGTTATATATTTTTTTTTTTTTTTTTTTTTTTTTTTTTTTCTGATATTTTATTTTCAATAAGTATATAAATTAATATGTGTGTGTACGTGTGTAGGTATATATATGTATCTACATAAATAGATATACATGTTTCTATTTCATTTCTTTACGCAAAAACCATTCGGTTAATAAATTTTATTGCAATTGCGAAATGATTCAAAAATAGATCTAGCACTTCCCCAGAGGGCGTTTCTGTGAATCGGATTAATGTCATATATAATTAGTGAAATAAAGTGCAATTTGAGCATATGAATCGTAGTAAAATTATCTTTCTGTCCGTGTTTTGTACAAGCTATGAATTTTGATATTGAATATATGTTTGTTTACCCATTTCTACCAATATTTTGTAGATATTTGTCAATCATGAGTGGTAACCGGCTTACACTGTATCTCTATTTTATCCCATGTACCCATGTCCGCATGATGTGGTGAATAACGAGAAGATATGAAATATGTTTTTGGTGGTGATAGGGCTTTGCATATTTTTAGGGCATATTCTTCATTTCTCATTCAACTACCCTTGACAGAGATAGACTATTGGCAAGCCACGTGTGGTTTGTCTATTAGTACGCCTCGTATATTTTGTCTATTAATATGCCTCGTATGGTCTATCTACTTGTACACCTCTGACAGTTTGTCTATTAGTACACCTCGTATAGTTTGCCTATTATTATTATGCCTCGTATGGCTTATCTATTTGTACACCTCGGATGGTTTGTCAATTAGTACTCCTAGTATAGAACTTTTGTTAGACTACTAGCACACCACGAATGGTTTGTCTATTAGTACGCCTCGTATATTTTGTCAATTAATATGCCTCGTATGGTCTATCTACTTGTACACCTCTGACAGTTTGTCTATTAGTACACCTCGTATAGTTTGTCTATTATTATGCCTCGTATGGCTCATCTACTTGTACACCTCGGATGGTTTGTCAATTAGTACTCCTCGTATGGAACATTTGTTTTAGGATGCCCTATATTTAAGAAACTTTTAAAAGCCAATATGTTGGCATGTATCTCATGTGACAATTTGGAAATAAACATTTTTTCTTTTTTCTTTTTTTTTTCACAATGAAAGATGACTCCATTGTAACAGGCTAAGCCCGATTACATTCTCGTTACGCCCCCATGACAATTTTTGAAGCCTCTACAGTTTTTACTTTTTAAATTTCTTGCCTCACTGTTTGTGTTAAATTTTCCTATCTTCATTCACTGGAAAAGCACATGCCGAAAAAACGGTAAACTAAGACAAAAGGTGACGCTACCAAATGCTGTAAGAATTTGAACATCACCAGTTACAGTTAACAGATCTGCACTAATTTACAATTAGTCATGCCAGTCGCAACTTGGAAGCGAACAGAGTTGATGTAAGGGCTGGAAACAATTCTAATGCCTTGGGTAACATAACCGATCTTCAGTCTGCTCTTGAATCGTTTCATCGAACATACTGTTAAATATAGCCGATTTGACCTATATTGTAAAATACAGCATAAAATATCGAATTAATTATCTCAATGATCAGTCTAATGCGGAACTAGGTTAAGTGAACTAGGTTAAACATTATTGTACACCCTAGAATAACGTGATGGTAGGATGCCCTAGAAGTCGCTGAACTTGTTCGGGCCCACAGGTAGCTATACTCAAATTTTATCATTGTACTAGACTTAAGAAACATTCTACCTCTGTATCACCTGTGGTAAATAAATTGTTTAAATTGTTTAGTCGCTGTCCACCCTACCAAGCATCTCCCCCAAAAACGTTTGAGTGTGACAAAACACTAACCACTCACTGTGGTATAAATTCCTGGTGTGTTGAGAAAGAGTCATAGCACTTTCATACGGTTTCATTTCCTGGCATGACAAAATGACGAAAACCCAGAAAATTGCAACAAAACAGTGACTACCGTCTTATCTGTGCTAAGGGTCGATACTGAAGTGGAAGAAATAATACAAAATAATATATGAAGATTGAGTAGCTCTCAGTGGGTTTACATCTTGATCTATTTACTGTAAATTACTGCTTGATACTGTACGGTGTACTCTGCAAAATTAAACTCAATATCTCTCTTACTTTTTCTATCTTAGATTCCGGCGTAGAAGTACCCGATAAAAAATATCTGAGTAATTGCTACAATCCATAGACAATTAAAACCCTCGCTAAAGTGACTGAAAAACAAAATATTCCTACTTCCTGAACAGCAAGATTTAATTCCATTCATTTATTCTAAAATAAAATTGCAGCGAGGGCAAATGAAATTTTTAAACGGAAATTCCCAACATCCGAGTACCCACAAGTTCTTCTAACTTTACAAAAAAAAACATTTCAATCGACAAAAAATCTTTTATGTTTTCATTGCAAATATTTCCAACTCATTGTTAATCGAGAATACATTTTGAATGTAGTTCAGGTTTTTCGCTGTACAACTTTCAGTTCTTCAGGTTTTAGTCATTTGACACATTCACTGCGGTGAGTTAAACTTACGTTCAGTATTTAACTCAGATTTAAATTCAAAAGCTGTTAGAAATTTTATAAACACTAAACATCAACTGAGTCAATTAAATACCACTCATTTTAACAGCTTGCTAAAACCTTAGTTTATTAGTTTATTAGTTAGTTTAAGCCTCCCTATCCTCAACAATGAGATGTAAAGAGAGGAAGGAAGAAGGCACCATTTAGTATGGAGTTAAGGGAACGTGGAATCTATGCAGAAAGGGCACAGAAACAGAAAGCTAAGAAAGAAGTTCATGAAACAAGAAAAAGTTGAAGAAGAAAGTGGTAGGCGGTGAAAAACAGGACAGCAGTGAACCGAAAAAAAGATGGTCCGTAACACAACAAAACCTATTCTATTTTAACAAAAGAAAGCCTACCTAACCTTTAGCTCGGGCCCTCACATTGTCCCCCTGGGAGCGCTAGTTCCCATAGATACAATAATTGTATCCCCCTGAGGGGTTGCTAAAACCTTTTCAAACGACCCACTGGAGGGTCACATCGCAGTCAATGTGTTAAAGGAAGCTGTAATATACGAGCACGTGTCGCCCTAGCTTTTAGACAGATTAGATTCTAGGTTAGTTTGAGCCTCCCTAACCGCTAAAAAAAAAACGTATCGAAGAGAGGAAGGAGGAAGGCACCATTCAGTATGGATATTAGTGAATGCGGAATCTATACAGAAGGGGCATAGAAACAGTAAGTTAGGAAAGAAGTTCATGAAACAAGATAAAAGTTGAAGAAGAAAGTAGTAGGTGCTGAAAAACAGGACAGCAGTGAACCGAAAAAGGTGGTCCTTAACATAGCAAAAAATATTTTATTTCAACAAAAAGAAGGCCTACTTGACTCTCAGCTTGGGCCCTCACATCTTCCCCTGGGAGCGCTAATTCCCATAGATACAATAGTTGTATCCCCCTGAGAGGACCTTTAGACAACCACTTGAAGTTATAATATACGGATGAAGCGCCCTACGTATTGAAAAAGGAATAATATTAATTTTACTAAATAATTCGGTGTAATCTATTCTTGAGTACCTCCATAATATGTCTTTGCAGAGCAGGAAGTTGCCGTTTTTATTTGTAATTATATACATCGCTCGTATGCACTTGGAGAAAGCCAAACTGAATGTGAAATCAATAAAAGCATGCATGCAATGTGTAGGCAGAACTACATTCAGCATGACAATAGATGCTAAGGAAATTAAGTGAAAAAAAGCGAAAAAAAAGATATGTGTTCTTAAGCAAAAAAGAACAGTATAAAGCATGTGGAAAGTACGAGGATATCGTTAGTGTCAAGGATTCCCAATCATAGGGTTTTTAAGGATTTCAAGGAACTGAATGAGGACTTGATGAGATAATATCCAAACGAGAAAAATTTTACCGCTTGATATACTTACAACACGAATTTTTATTAATCAAATGAACACGAGAGCAAAATAGGATAACTTGATAAAAAAGATGAATGGATATAATGAACGTAGGGATAAAAATGATTGAGAATCCTCGACCAATCCATCACAAATAGAAGTTTCATGAGTATCAAGCACATATTTTGGATCGGTTTCGAATGTTTCCAGACAGAGATTCAAAATTATACTCTTCACCAGAGAAAGCACTTTCCACTTCTTGATCGCTGATATTTGAACAACTGTGTCGAATAGCTATCTTCTACAATGCAGTTAGGATTTGAAATTTGACGATCAAACAACACGGCAACCATCCCACCTGCCAGGGCTTCTCCTCGTCGGGGACCATGTAAGCGAAGGAGACTTCGGTGACGAATTCCAGCGATCTCGAGAGGTTGGAGGACTGGGTGATCTTCTCCAGAAGCGTTTATCGTTGAAAAATTCTCCACTTGGAGTAGGTGATATCCCATCCTGAGTTAATGATGACAAGGGTGACGTCTGACGATAGCTCCTGGTAAGCCCTGGGCTTGAAGGTATTTTTAGGCTAGGAAGTCTATCTTTCGGTGGGGGAGAAGTGGAATGTTTTCTGAAGTTTGAGTGGCTTCTTTCGTATGTACCGAGTTCGCCCACACCCATTCCCGCAGCGCTCAAGCCAGTTCCTCGACCACCTTCGTCTTTTGTTTCTGATTCGAAGGATGGACCAAGCAACGCCTGCATTTGCATCTCTGCAGCCGAATAAGGATCGTACGACTCTAAGACAGAGTCTTTCTTGCTCGAGTCGTACTTCAGGGAGTTGTACTTCTCCTCTTCATACTTAGGAGAGTCAAACTCCAAATCAAACGGAGAGTCCAAAAGGGATCTGGTGGAAGAGTTTTTTATGGAAACTGAACACTCATAATATTGACATGGCTGACAGATGCATGTGAAAATTTTAATGCTTCAAGCGTAAAATATGTGGCCGAAAACTGATGACGTGCTTGTACTTGCACGGCAACTCTGATATCTCAGCACCAAAAATATCTCATTTACTGAGATTGAGGAGAACAAAATTTACAGTACTCCTTGTTTTTTACGGAATAATTTAATGTCTAATTTGTAAATCGAATTCTGGTCTACAGATTGCAGAGTCATCAATAAGTGACCTATGAAAAGCATGAACGATGCAAAAAAAAAACAAATGAAAGAGCGTTTATCTTGAACTTGAAGGCAAGAAGGCATCATTAAGTGATACAACGCTACAACAATCTACAAATAAATAAAAAACAAGCAAAGCACATCATAAAAAGCACATAAAATGTGCATTTCATACGAACAGATAACAAAAACTCATAGGTAAAAGTGCGAAAGTACAAAAAATAAATAAAACCTTCCTTGCATGAGCCAAAAATATTCTTAAACGGTGCAGAAAAGTAAATCAAATAAAATTCCCGCATGCCTGCTGCTGAAGCAAGTGCCGTGTGTGCTGGGGAACGCTTGCTCGATAACAACGGAAAATACCTATTCTGGACGACAGTTGACCGATTATTGTTCCTCTTATTCCTGCTCACGGATTTCTTTTGCCTTTCTCGTCTCAAAGATCTCGAAGAAGACGAAGAGGAAGAATTGCTGTTGCTACCAACCAACGATTGAAGAGCCGTGAAATTCTTCCGGGAGATAAAAGCTGCATTTTGGCTTCGCTCAACAGGCTTCAGCCGGAGACCTAAACGTTCATTAATTTTGCTGCTCTGGTCCTTCTCACGTTGAACGCTAGCTCGCGAGACAGTTCCAAATCCGTTTGATGAAGACATATTTACGAGACTTTGAGATTTACGCAAGATATCGGAACAAGAACCAGAGCTATTAGGAGACCACGAGTTGGCGTCTTGAGGAAATGATCGTCCCAAGCGAGCGCGAGAGTCTGGTTGCCACGTCGGCTGGTGATATTTGAGTCCAGTGGCTTGCGAGTTCGGCCTCTCCTCTGTCGTTCCTATGCGTCTTCTCCCGTCTAGCTCGAGTGCTTCTTCAACAAACTCTCTCCTTTTCCTCAGCATCTCTCTGACGCTCTCTCCTCTAGCACTTTTGACATTAGCCGGTCTGAAGTTGATGCTACCAGATGATGATCTCAGAGAAGCATCCATTCGAGGACTATAGTCACCATCATCGCTATCACAATCACCGTCATCGTCATCAGTAAGCTTTGCTCTTTTGCTACGAAAGCCTGCTGAATTCACAGATCCATCACTTCTAGATAATTCTTTAGAGACATATTGGCCGTCTTCCCACAATTCGTCTTCGAAATGAACCGATCTCGGCCGAGTCAATGCATATCCGGGATATTCAAATACTTCATCATCACCACTCGCCGACGTAGAAGACCTCAAAAAGTTTTCCTCAGTAGGAATTTCAAGTTCTACCTCGCTTTCATAGTTGTAGTCAGAACCATTGTCGTCGGCAGTATTTTCCAAGGAGGGTTCTGAGAGCCGCACTTTTTCTAAGGCGGATGGAAGTTCTTGATCATCTTCGGTTCGATTTAGACCACGCGTTTCATCACTTCGAATGAACTTGTTAGACGAGCTTTGATTATAATTGTGATTCTTTTGAGCAGTTTCAGATGAAAAATCTGTCAATTTGGAAAATTCTTCACGATCTCCACCAGAATCTCTATCTGAACCCCTTCCATCGTTCACACAGCGCCCATTTGAAGGCACGTTCTCTGTGTTTGATGTACCTCTGCGAGCTTTACGCACAGCGGCAGCACTAGCTTCTCTGCTAGAGCCTCGCTTCCGGACAGATCTAATGCAGGGTTTTTTAGACTTCGTCAGCTTTCCTTCACTGGCAGCGTGAAGATCAAAAGGAATGTCAAAAGGAGTCATTTAAGCATGTTACTTACGGGAGAATACCCATCAAAGAAAAATACGTTGGCGTTCAGAATGTGAATACAACACTGATCGAATAAATACCTACATGGTTCCACAGAAACTTCTCTTGAATTTTAAATTATGAATACATAACGATGAAAACGGCCGTTCACCATGAAAACCATGCTCTGACTTAGGTTATAAGAACAATGGGCAATGACAAAACACACTAATCGAAGACTTACTTTGCAAACGGTGGTGGCGATAGCGTAGTTTCGCGAGAAGAAAAATCTTCTGCTTCGTCTCCCTCAGGTTCACCACGGGCTGGTGACGATCCCAAGCACACGCTGCACATGGCGTCATCCAGAAAGAAAAAGTAATTGCACGGGGAACTAAATATACGAAATTTCAATTTTATGCGTCGCAGTAAAAATCCAGAAAAGAAACTAATCCCGCAAACACTTATTAAAATACGAGTAAAATATTTTATTGACAGTAATTTAGAAACATCCTGGTTCCAAAAGAAATAACGGCCATAACGTCAAGACATGGTCTCAGCGCACTGTAATCACGACCAAGTCATATCTGAATCCGACACATGGCTCAATTAGGGACGTTGAAATTGCTAAAACAATCATAGTAAATTATCTCTTTAACACGGCCTTCAAAGGCTTGTAGCGCGTTATTTGCATTAAACTTGGAAGACATGAGATATAAAAAACATTATTAGTTTAGGATCTCTATTCTCACACTGATAAGTATGCCTACCTTGATTGCGCTTTACAAAGTCTAGGCAATCTTGAGAACTCTATGAAAATAAACCCGTCATTGAGTTGACCTAACATGATTCGCGCTACGTTGGAAGGCAGAAAGATTCTAGCAATATTGAGAGGTGGTGTGCATGGGATATGGTTGCAGGCACC
Source organism: Morinoia aosen (assembly GCA_030386875.1). Classification (NCBI taxonomy): domain Eukaryota; kingdom Metazoa; phylum Arthropoda; class Malacostraca; order Amphipoda; family Talitridae; genus Morinoia; species Morinoia aosen. The sequence goes on along the minus strand of CM059565.1, from coordinate 66,082,187 downwards.
CTGACCTGTGAACTTTGATACGAATGACATAAAAAAACAGTGATGAAGGATGAATAATTCGTATTGGATTTAAATTGGGATCAATGGTTAGCAACAGCATGTCTATAATGCTTGAAAATAGATGAACGAGCGATTATATGAGGCAGTATGAGCCGTGTAACGAAAAACGAAAGTAACTCAAACAATGAACAATGTCACACAAGTTCGAGCGACCATTGAGATAAAAGTATGGCACAAAATTTTGAAGGAGATCATCTCTGAGCAATTTAAGCTGGTTGTATAATGATGTGGGCAAAATTAGGGGTTGCTTGACTTGAGCTTAATTAGAGACAAGTTTTAGAAAATCCCGAGGGCACATCATCCATACTACGATTGGTTAAAGTTCGATTCAATCAGTGATCCGAGGAAGTATGCCTTCAAGAGGATTGACGTTCGTATGATTTCTACAAGGATTTCAGCTTTTTTATGATACATACAATGATAAAAATACTTAAAGTTCATTCAGTGATTAGAGTAGTGTGATCCGTACATGTCGCACATATGTACGCACAGTGGGCGAACTATGTCGACAAATTGGCCCGTTTTTTGTGAACGGATACTTTGTTCACAGAATATTTTTCCCCACTTTAATGAGGCTCTTGATCAATGAATTTGGTCTCACTCGACAGGATGAAGTGTGTGCATGAATAATCACACACCTTGACACTGACACAAATTGAAGCATAGTGCAGAATAAAATAGTGCGGAGTTGAAGCTTAGTGCGGAGTATTCAAAAGAATAGTACAGAATTTCCCTCGTAGAAGAAGATGTAGTTCGGTATTTTAACTTCCGAGAACTCACTTTTATTACAAATACACACCTATGTACTATTTTTGTGTGGCTCTCATTGGATAGTCGTTCACCCGGCATGAAGAATCGAATTGCACACAATATACTGCAATCGCTTATAGCAACTAATCGCGATGAACAAGAAGGGGTTCTGTGCAATTATTTGCGTGCAAAATTTAATTCATTCATATTTGTTCTCTCAATATGGAAAATAGGTATAAATGGTCATTACATAAAACGATCGTATCAATTGAATTGTTATTGCCATGATAACAGCTCTCCTTTTTTAAAATTAAACTTCATAAATATGTAATATACGATTATTCAGGTAGCATGTATTCGGATGTTGTTCATTGTTCAGAGTACCTGTTGCATTTCCTGAGTAACAGTAACATTGACTGCTCCTACGAACAATTCAATGGAATCTAAAAGTACATATTGTGATATCACAGTTAAAATGCTGCTTTCAACACACTGGTCTGACGCATCAACAATATACAGTGGAATTAGGTCACCAATTACAATATGAGCGACAATTGGAGGCAGTGACGCGAACGTTCAAAGGTCGCAGTACGATGCTTGCAGTTTCATTTACATCAATGAAAGTGAATGATGAATTGTATTCTAAGTACCATAATGAATTATGACAATCAACGAGGAAAGAAATTCACCGTGATGAAATTAGACAAGACAACATGTCAAGGCTGACATGGATGAAAGTGAATTATAATTACCATAATGAATTATGACAATCAACGAGGAAACAAAACCACCGTAATGAAATTAGATAGGACAACATGTCAAGGCTGACCTGGCGAGCATGTCAGAGGCGAGGTCGCGTGCACGTGCCTTGCGCTCGCCGTGCGCACGCCTGCTGCCGGGCACGCGAAGGGACGCCGACCGCACGAAGTTCTGAGCCCCGCCCGATCCAGAGAACGACCCGGACCGCGTCAGGCTCGGCGTCCGCGGGCCTGAGGCACACATAAAGCATCAGGCGCTATTGCATCTTCATACAGCTACTCTGAAAACGATTTATGGTTGCGAGAAATTGGCGTTCAACCAAATGCGGAATGAGTTTTCCTTGTGTTCAGAGAAGTAGTTACATTTTAGGATTGCAATTAGGTGATTTTTGATACACCTTTAACAAAATTGTAGGTATTTACCCCCTAGTTACGTGGTCGTTCCATCTAAACTTTCTTCACTCGTTTTATTAACTGGGTTAAGGGTCATGCATTAATTTCGGTTAACATGCTCTAACATTTGACAATAAAAAGCTCATCTATTTATCAATTTGAATCGTTAAAAGCTACAAGTTTAGAGCTAACTGGCACGCAAGTTAATCTAATATTTATAACTCACACGGGCGCAGTGACTAATCAGGCCCTTGCGAAGCAAATGACTTCATAAGCTCGCATTACAGTGTACGTGCGCACTTATAAAAGTGTTTTCAACAATGCATCGGCACTGGTATTATGTTTTTTCATCAACTTGTATTTATTTGCATGGATTGCTGAACTAGATTACGCAACAAAGAGGATGCATTTTCCCATGCTTTTCTCTCAATCATTTGTTTCGCCATGGATACTACGATACCCATCTGTATATATCAACTAAGGATCTTAATGTCAAGACATTTAAAAACCAATGATGGTTTTTGTATCACCTTCATTGAAAATAATCTTTTTTTTTTCTCTTTCTTATTACTACAAGACTGTGTGTTGTTAATTTACAAAACGATTAGTGACAATGATTTCCTGCATGCGTTATTCTCTAACAGCTTTATCATGTCAATCGTAATTCATTTGAATCCTAACAAAGCATACTCTCGCTTTTATTAGTATTATAATTATTGGTCTTGGTTAATTCAAGACCTTGTATTTAGGGATTAAGGTATTAAGAGATTTTTAGAAAAAGGGGGAAATTTAGTATGGATTGCAAGAAACGGGAAGTCAATACACTGCGTACGTTCTCGCACAGTATACTCTGCGCATAGAAATAACCCTTAGGAAAAAAAGAAGAAAATACAAAAAACAAAAAATGAAGGCACAAAAACTGAAATACACAGAGTGAGCACAAAACATACACTTCCCTAATGCTTATCTGTAGCTAAAGTAACCAACCAATTTTCCTCTGGAGCACCAGTCCCCACAGCATAGTTAGACAAACCTAACTAACATAAACTTGTCGGTCATCCTACACTCACCAAAGAGCATATTCACGCCATAAAAACGAACACATAGCAAAGCTATAGCTTAATATGGGACCGTAGAGTTGAAGAAGCATCTGTGGAATTCAAAGACAAAAATATTTAATGAGCAGCAAAGCCGAAAATTCAGAGAACACATGTTCAGCAAAGCCACACAGCCAATTATGATAATGAATCATAAATATGAAACCCGCAACAAAAAAGTAACAGGCTACATCTGCTTTGTTTTCAGATCAACTTGTTTTCAAGTAAATGTCAAAGAATTGAACGCAACACACGTCTCGCTTCAATGTACGAGTATCAAGTATGAAAGTATGCATCTCTTTTTCGTCCCTTTACGCTGAAAAATTAAGTTAGCACGTGAATTTTCATTTCTTTCCATTTGTAATTTTTTCAGAACGTTTGCTCTTCTTCAAAGACCATTATGAAACAGAACAAAGAGCGTGCAGTATAAGCTGAACTGAACGCGTGCATGGCTCCACGAAGTTTGGACGCCAAATTGTTAAGAGAAGAGGAAGCGATTAATAAGCTTGTTACCCACCACACTTTAAGCCTACACCTCAGCTCATGGTCTCATCTTGTACGACTTCAAAACTCTATAGGGATAAACTTTTAAAGGTTAAACTTGTGATGAATAAAACATTTTTGAACCAGCTGTTCAATCGTTTGATGGAGCAGGCAAGAGACATTTTAGTGTAGGACGAACCACAAATGAAACACTGAATGTGAAACTAAAATAGAGTCCATGGGAGCTATCTATGTTCAAGTGCTATTATTTACGAGTAGTATTAAACAGATTTGACATGTTTGCTGATGTTGGGTTGCTTTCGATTCTCTGAAATAAACGTGCTACAACACTTGTCGGAGTTCCAAGTTCGTAAGCCTTACGCAGATATTTCTGGTTTACAAAGAACGTTCTCAATAATTTGGGCCTCGTTTAATTTTTGCATTGACGGCTTCGATAGTTTTGGGGCACAAGAAATTCGAGGACAATCACTTTGAGGACGATTTTGATTAGTTTAAAGTTCGTCAAACCGACGAAGAGTTTGATGAACCCTAAGTTTGAAGGCTTCCAGAACGTTGACAATCTTTGGTTTTGTCTAATGGGTGTAATAAACATGCATACAAGTAGCTCAACGATAATTATACGTTCACACTCATTTTGCTAAGTATGTGAAATAATAATGCCTGAGAAAAAAAAAGATAATACATTACCCAATAGTATATGAAACTTTGCCTGAATTAGATGATTTTAACCCCACTTCAATTGTTTTACACGTTTGTTAACACTTTGACTGCGACGTGAGCCACCGGTGGTACACGGAGGAAATTTGCATAATGCTGCTGACCGACCAGTAGTCGTAACTCAATTTTCAAAAAACTTAATCAAAGCTAAATGAAGGCACGATCCAGTTCATGTTTGGTATTTTCAAAATAGTTTTCCACAATTGACTTAAATTTTGAGTTTGGTGTTGAACTTAATATTTAGTTACCGCAGTCAAAGTGTTAAAGAACTTAGTCCACATTGCTATGTATAGCGATAGTAGCAACGTGTGTATAAAGATACAATAAATCTGCCCGTACACGTCAACAGGTGAAATTGAGTGTTTCGTCATGATGACGCAACACCACATCCAGCAACATTCACGCAGCCAAAAACATTTAACCATCGGCTGTTCTATTCTAGCTAACCCTTCATATCCTCCTTTTCTTATTTATAGTTTAGTCCATGAGAGATAAAAAACCTCTTAACAGAAGAGCATGCGAAAAATGGTCATGGAAAACAAACTTGAGAACACTACTAGCTACGTTTCCTATTAAGAGTACTAATAGGATGTTAGCAAAATTCCTAGAGGCAGTTGGCAAAATTTTTAAATTCACTATCAGTTAAATAAATATATTTAGCTCCAACGCAATTTACTTTAGTGAAAGCCAATGATTGGGAGACAGGAAACCCTGAAAGTGAGGTCGTAGGCAAACGCCATTGCATTCAGAATTATGACACGTTCATCGCGTTTCCGCGGTTGTTATCGGTTGGTTTAGTTAGGTAGTAAGTGGCAAAATTAGGAAATTGAATTTACTGCACGAATACATTTTTAGCCTTCCTAATAAATATGAAAAATACAATTGTACGATAGTATTTCACCTCGTATGACAACAGTTAATTTTTAAAAAGATGGCGAAACATGAAATGCCACTTATTTATACCGGTACGCGAATGAGCAATTTACCCCCATTGGTGCACATATGACCCAAAACGCTGAGAACGTACGACCGTGTTAATATCTTCTTCTTTCAGGACCCAGTCGACACTGTTCACCTTAATGAAAATTTGTCCTCAACACTCACCGAGGCATCAGAAATTCCTCGCTGACATAGATGCAGTTCAATACAAAATAATAAGGGTTCGTCCTTTGGGGAAAACATAAGGTCCTTTGGGGACTAGTAGCATCCCAGCCACAAAGCATCTCAAAAAAACATTATTTCCATAGGTATTCAATGCTACACATCTGCACACACCGCAGTGTACTGTGAGCGGTGACTGGCGCTCACAAACAAACAAACAAACAAACAAACAAACAAACAAACAAACAAACAAACAAACAGCAGTTTCTAAGGATGTTTTATTTCCAATCAAGCCTGATACAGATCACCTTGTACATTGGTTTTTCAAATGCCTTAGAACTAACGTCAGGACGGTTTCTCTAGTTCAAGACCGGTACCCATTTAGACACCTGAGTAGAGTGGGGTATTGTGCTCTGAGTTTTTCCCCTGTACCAAAAGGAGAAAGTAGCCACACAACACCGGGATTCGAACCCTCGGCACCGTCACGGAAGGGAGGGTTCTTTAACCACACGGCTACGACGAGCACCAGGGGCCAAGCCCCACCACTCACCAGAAGCTCCGTAAGCGCTGTACGAAGAGGGCGTGGCGTAGCCGCTGTGGGGGCCTCCTGTGCTGTGCCGCTGCCCGTACGGACTTGAGTAGTTACCGGTCACTGCGCGCACAAAAAGGTTACGTGAACTCCTAAAACAGAAAAATTTACCGACAAATTTTTGAAACAAATTGTTGAATTTAGGAAAGGAAATCAAAATGAGTGTGAAATGTGCCTTATTTTACAAATTTACCTCATTTCCATCTAAATGTTATTCAATACCCAGTTCAAGAATTTTAGCGCAGTTCTTCTAATGTTTTTTGCAAGATCAATTTGGAAAAGTACATTACGCAATAGTTTTGGCTAGAACGGAAATCGAGAGCATAACTGAATATTTAGCAACGTGAAAATTATGCGCGACAGATGTAGAAAGAGCCAGAAGACTTAACATTTAGGTTAATAACGACTATCACTGTGTGGCCACGCATTGCGGTTCGTTTCCGATACCTGAAGTTAACTACCACAATTACTGCAATGATACGAGTAGCTTCGGTGCAAGAAAACTCTTAAAATGCGGGTCTGACGTCTGTATCGTTCCATTATTGTTACTGCACCGAACTTATACAGAACTGATGCAGTACTGCATCGATATTTAATCAGGTATGATTTCAAAAACACCCATCTAATGCATTCTATTTGTCTTCGGGATATGATGAAGTGGACCACAAAAGCAATTCCGAGTAAAAACTGAAGAGCTATAAAAATCATCAGATGAGGAACCTATGGCAACACATCTGAATTTTCTTTACAGGTCGAGGGCAATAAAAAACTGAAGTCTTTGCTTTGCTTGATGAACAAAAACTCAATTTGAACGCACCAAAATTATAATTGCCAAAATTTGAAAAGGAGTTCCCTACAAATGTTTAACTTACCTCATCCATTTAAATCAAGTTACGATAAGATGCCTAAAGCTTACTTACACCTGATTCCAGAATGAAAACAGATCTATAACAGAAAATTCAAAACTGCAATATTTTAAATTTATTATTGCAGTTGACAATGTACTTCAACAAAATTGTGATGCACATTAATCCTGCAAACGCTGGCAGTTGTTGAAACATATCGATCATTCACATTTTACGAGGCCCGCAACAATTCTCCATTATATTTTCTGATGCTATTTAGTGGCACCTATCCGTGCCTAATCAATAATGACAAACAAGCCCCAAAAGAGTTATGTAGTGTCAAAGTTTTGGTTGCATGAGAAAAAAACTTTATTTTACGGAAGAAGAAAGACTTTATTTTGTAACGCCAGCCCGGCGTTTTTAAATTTTCATAACCTATTTACTCCTGGAAGAAGGGACGGTCAATATTAAATTTAATGTTGCCAACTACTTTGTTAATTTCATAACGAAATTTAGGTAATTGAAGACATTTAAAGACGTTTCACACGAATGACATTGTGCTCGCAAATGCTTAGTTTTCGAGGTATAGCACAAATAACGTTTAGGTAAGAATAGCATTAAACGGCAGTTCTGAAATGGCTCTTTCGGCGCTTCGCGGACACGGACCATGCCAAGTTTTTTGGCGGAAGTCATCGGCCTCAGTATGGCTAAGTTAAATTAAGGGGCTTATTAGGGTTATTTTAGGTGTATTAGGGTTATTTTAGGTTAGTTCATGTAACTACCCTAACTTTACCTAACTTAACCTCACCTATTGTTACGTCAAACCCGTATTTCTGCTTATATACGACGTTCCTTAAACTGCAAAGTTAAATATCTCGAAAACTAAGCATTTGCGAGCACACTGTCATTTGTGTAAAACGTCTTCAATTGGGCTAATGTGAAGGAGATGCAACTAAACGATTTTTGAAACTTTGTTGCCTGAAACATATCAATTACATCGAAATGAACAACTTTTCATCAATGCACTTTTTGGGGCAATTGAGTATTTAAAGAGTTATAGCGGTAAATTACTGACCGCAACTCTAGGGTAATTCATCAAATATCGAACAGAAACCACGTGTGTCTAGAAACAACCTTCATAAATCGGTAACTTTGGCTCTGAATAACTGTTGCGGGCCTCATGATTATTCTTGAACAGTTGCTTTCTTGTTCTGTGATGTCGCTTTAAAGACAACGTAGATTGTTGGAATTTATTTATTGTTCTAAAAATCGAATTCTTTAATAACATAATTTCATCAATATCGAACATGAATCGAACAAGAATTTTGATTCGAACAGGATGGTTTGTCAATTAGTTCTATTCGTATGGAACATTTGTTAGACTATTAGCACGCCACGTATGGTTTTTCTATTAGTACGCCTCGTATATTTTGTCCATTAATATGCCTCGTATGGTCTATCTATTTGTACACCTCTGATAGTTTGTCTATTAGTACACCTCGTATAGTTTGTCAATTATTACGCCTCATATGGCTTTCCTATTTGTACACCTCTGATGGTTTGTCAATTAGTACTCCTCGTATGGAACTTTTGTTTTAGGACGTCCTATATTAAGAAACTTTTTAAAACCCAATATGTTGACATGTATCTCATGTGGCCACTTGGAAAATAAACGTTTTTCTTTCATTCTTTTTTTTCTTTGGTGCACTGGATTTTCTTGGAAATGCTCGCGGTGGCACAGCAGTTAAGGGATCGGACTTGTATGTTGGAGTCGCGGGTTCGTATCCCGGCGCTGCCGCTGCGATTTGCCCCGTTGGGTATAAGGGAAAGCTCAAGCACAATACCCCACTCGACCCAGGTGTCGGAAATGGGTACCGGCTTTACGGGGGAACCGTCATGGTGTCCTATATATAGTGTTAGTTATAAGACATTTGAAAAACCAATGCTTAAGATCATTTGTATCAGGCTTGATTGGAAATAAAGCATCCCAAAGATGCCGATGTTTGTTTTGTTTGTTTGTTTGAAATAACTGTCTCATTACTTATTTTCAAGATGCATTTGAATGGAGAGTTATCAAAATTTGAATATGATGTCGATGTTTCATTTGCAGTGTTTGTTGAACCATCATTGTGATCATCAACGTGTGTGACCTTTTTTGGAGTAGAGTGTAAAGCACTCGTCAATGAATTATAATTGATGCTTGCATCAATTTTCTTGGCAAGGGATTGATCATCAGTAAATGTAGCCAGACGAATCATTGATGATCTTGAGGGCCTTGGAACACCAGCAGCTGATTGGTAGCCCCTCACCCGAATTCCCATCTTCAACTATTCAATGTCCTTATCAAGCGTTAATACAATATTTTAATGAAATAAAACAGGCGTTCAATAGATCGATTCAGTTATTTGAAAGAATTAAGAATCGAAAAGCCTTGTTCGAGGCATAAATTCATGATTTTTAAGGAATTTTGATTCGAACACCTTTGTTCAGTATTTAATACTGACATGAAAAAGGAACTGAATGTCGAACATGGAATAATTATCAAGTTTTTGGCGGAAAAGAAAAAAATACAGCAACAGAACATCATATGACAACACTACTCTCTAGTTATGACGGGAGGTTGACGGTGACCCAACAACAATTAAACCGTCGCAATTTTCCCGAGGTGCGTAAGATTTTTCGAGTGAAAAAATTCGACCAATTTGTAAGGGTCGTACAGAAAATGCGTTCGCAACCGCTGGTAGCAGTTTGCAGCTCACAGAAATGAGTTTTTATCACTAAAATAGGAGTTTTAGATGCAAGATCACTGGCACTGAGCAAGTTTGGATGCTTACTAAATTTATAACGCGCATATTTCCAAAGTTGTTCGATAATCAGTTCAGTTCGATATTTGATGAATTACCCTAGTGTTTGAAGCGGCAAGTAATTCAAGCAGCGCGTCGGACGGCAACACTGCAATGCCGTCTCGCGTCCAGCGCGCTCGTCATCAAAGACGAAACCAAACCTAACGCTATACCTCGTTTAAATACTTATGTACCGCAAAAAGTGTATAGAAGAAAAGTAGTTTATTTCGATGTTATTACCATGATTCAAGCAACAAAAATTCTGAAATCGGTTAGTAGATGTTTATTCCATCGCATTCATCATCAAAGACGAAAATTAACATACCGCTATAACTCGTTAAATACTCATTTGCCCCAAAAAGTGCATAGAAGAAAAGTTGCTTATTCCAACATAATTACCACGATACAGGCAACAAAATTTCGAAAATCAATTATTCGCATCTCCTTTACATCAACATTCAATTGTCCCTCATTACCAATATGTGGCAACATAATTGTTGGAATGTTGACAACATTAAATTCAATATTAAACAAAGGGACGTTCACTCACCAGGAATGAAATCTAAGCTACTTCATACGACAGTCCAGATCTTGCGTTCTGTGAAGTATTGGCAATTTCTGCTAGGAAGAGGTTAACTCACCGGCCTGGAGGATGGAGGAGACGCTACGAGCGGTGGAGCGGCCGAGAGAGGCGGTGCTGTGCTGGCGGGCCAGCGGTGCCGGGGAGATGCCGCGCCGCTGCGCCAGGGGTGACGGGGACACACCCCGCCGGGGGGGAGCGATGGGAGGTGGGCTGATGCGGCGGTCTGTGGAGGAGCTGGACGGCGGGGGTATGGAGGATATTACGTCCGTCTTCTTCGGAGCACGCCATCCTCCCTGGCCGGGCTTAGGTGGCACGTACTGCAAGTGTGCACGGTTCAGTAAATGAGGGTCAAAACAGATATCACTGCTATGAAGAATAGTGAAACCTAAGTTCCGGATATGTTTTACCCACGTTGTACCATTGCTACTAAGAAAACAAGAAACGTTTAGCCGATTTTCAATAAGCTCGATGCGGAATTTTCTTTCACACGATTGGCTTTCTCCGAGATGCAATAGTTCGGCACCGCACACGGAACATGCGGACATCGATGCTAGTCCGGCAACCGCGGTATTCTTGCGAGAATAAGCGCGCCTCACCTAGTGATAATGCGGAACAAACGGAGAAGACGGATGGACTAGATATTCAGAACTTTTGTAATCATTTACGTTGCATTTCACTAACTCTCTCACCTCAAGTTAAGGCGGAAAAAAACATTTCTACGACACAATTTCAACAGTGGAGCGATTAATGGCGATTTTTCACGTTTAAAATATATTTCTGTCAGACGAGGTTTGTGCGTAAACTAGTCGTGATTAACGATGATGAATTGTAATGTATTAATTCTTGAAAGTTCAGATAATTCAGACATTAAAATGTAAATGATCCAGGAATTTTTCCAAAGATATATCGTCACAATTTAAATTTAAGCTGAAGTCCATGCACACTCGGGTTCTATAAATAACTTCTGATGTCGAATTATTTAGGCAGTGAGATAAAACTTCGCAAGTAATATTCTCAGAAATAAATGTCGATACGCTTCAGTAAAAAAACAAATGGAAGTCATACACGTATTTCAGGCTTTTTTAACGCCACACTTGAAGTTCGATACATTTTCCTGTGTTAAAAAGCATTCCTAACTTAATTTTGATCTTTCGGGACAGACCACAAAGTTCTGGTAGCTAAGCAATGTGAGTGCATTTTTCTCAGCCTCTCAGGATGTTCACATAATTTCTAACAGCCTTTAGGGCAAGTGCAGTTTCGCCAGTAGCCCAGCATACTGGCTACATTTACGGCATGAATGATAGCAGCTTGAAGGAACGATTACTCAATCGAGTAGAGACCTGTCCTATTCCACACGCGTTGAGGTCGGTAAAAAATATTTCGAGATTTTAAAACGCAGATTGTATTAATTTTCAGTTTCTGAGTTGACAGTTGAATGCGATATCGTTTCAGAGGAGACAGCGGATCTGTTCACTTGCCGAGAATGCTCATTTTGCTGCAACTAGGAGCGAGTTGTCTGGAGGCGTGGCCGCCCACGAACTACCCTCGTTTTCTAACTTTTCTCCTGCTTTCCTCAACCAACACAAGAAATTGTTAGAGAGCATTGCTACCGTGGGGGAGTCAACGTTCATGCGATTTTGTGGACACCAAAAATTAAGAACAAGTTTTAAGTATTTTTTAACTATTATCTTGAAAAAAAATATTCTTCACGATTGAGATTCATAAAAAAAATGTCAAAAAAGGTTTTGGTTTGTATGTTAAGGAATAAATTTTTGAAGCTTTAAAACGAATAAAGAAAATAAGTATAATACCTAATAACAAGGGCATAAGTTATTAAATGCAGAGTATAAGGCTTAAATTTATTTCCTACTACTATCATAACGTATTTAACAACCAATTAATATTTTTTTTTTAGGTGTCTCACTATTTCTTCGAAGATATCTATCCGTTTATTTTCGTTTAAACTGATTATTTAGTGAAAGCTGCAAGATATTTAAATAGGAATCTTTTTAAAAATTTGGCTTCAAATGTCACTGTGGAAAACCTGATCTTCATCTAAGGCATTCAGCACAAAAGCAGCTCGTCAGGTTTTCTTGCGAGCTTCAAAGAGTTAAATGGGAGCGGGCGGCCCACACGCCTCCTACACGAGCAGCAGCTCTCACATCCAACCTGCCGCTGGGCTGGTCACTCCTGGCGACCAAACCTACGCGCAGCAGCAAAACACGCGTCGCAATTAAAACTAAGTTCCATGCAAAAATTGAGGGGAGATTTCAGCGAGCCTATATCGCAAGACATCGATTCACAACGTAATTGGGGCTGATCTGAAAGTTCATCGCATGCAGCCGAGCATGCAAGCCGAGCCTTGCGACCAGCCAAGTTCAGCTCCGGACGGACATAGACAAAATAGGCATGGTCGTTGTCGCTCAATGCGCTCCAGAAAAAAATTCAGCGCGGAAAAAAGTTAACTAAGGCCGGGCAAGATTAATGCATTAGACGCTATAGCATGCAAAACATAAGAGACACATTCAACCATTTCAGGATAGGAACAAAATAAGGCAGCAAGGCATCTGCGCATTGCGAACTGTAGAAGGGCAGAGGAGTTAAGGCACTCAAGTGTAATGGCATAATAACCTCCTTGTTTGCGAGGGTTGAGGTGCAGGCACGGCTGCAGGTTTTTAACATGCTGCACACACACACAGCAAGCGCACACAAAATGCGCAGGCTTTGTGTGAAGAATAGCAAGAAAACAAACGCAAGTTAGATTAAACAACATGAAGACGGCATCTTTTCAAATTTGCAGGAATTATTTGATGATTTATTCGTAAAATAATTATCAGTCCTGCAGACTTTTGCTTGTTCTCACAGCCCAAGAATGCATGAACATCGCAGTTGAAGACTTCGACCTTCAAAATTCAACCGCAAAGAAATTTTTCGCATCGAGAGCTTTCTATTCATTTTTCGTCAGGTCACCAAAAGATGTGAACCAGCTTTCATTGAAGAAACTTTGGATTTTCCTTTCGATGAGGTAGATATAAATTAATGTCTTTCCTGATGAAGTGTGTTGACGCGTTCAAGTTAGCTTATTTTGCTTCATTAAATGTGAAGTTAAAATGGAAACTTGACTTCATTTTGCGAATTAGTAAATATGGAAGCATTTATTCATTAAAAACTTAGAGCAGAGCACAGAATGTGTTTTGCTCATTCTAAAAAATTAAGCCATTTGGCTTCGCCTACGATTTTCCCTGTAGAAATTTCAATTAAAATACAATGATTTCGATAAAAAATTATCATCCTTCAATTGTTTTCAGGGACGTGAATGTGACTGCCTCCATACTCCACGGGGCCAGAAATGAGTAACTAAGCAATTTTTTCAATAAAAAACTTAAAGGAGCACACTTTACATGGACTGTGCAAATTTACATTTACACAGTCAATGTAAAGTGATATGTTTTACATTTGTAACATTCACAGTGATATGTTTTATACATGTGATATTCACAGTGATTTGTTTTACATTCGTGATATTCAGAGTGATTTGTTTTACATTTATAATTTTTCCGAGATATAGTCTAATTGATACGGCGGGTTAGATTATTAGGAAAAAATTGTAAGACCACGAAGAATAACATTATTACTCATCAGCGTCAGTATTAGCAAGAAATCCCATCTCCTACCTTAACTTTATGAACTGTGAATAAAACGTACAGTAGTGATAATGACGATGATGCCGATAGTGATAAATTTTCGCGTTCTTAAAGCTAAAAACCTCAGTTCAGGTCGTTCTCAAACACGTATTCTCCAAAGAAATTGACGAGAGTACAAATTTCTTCACTAAAAATGAATGACCGTTTAAAACCACGTAAATTTAACTGAAGCGAATTATTCTACGGTAGACGCATTGGTACAAGAACTCAAGCAGGGTCGATGCTCTCTACTAGTGGCGAGCACTCCAGAGCATGTCAACGCTGGCACTGCTACAGCCTCATCCTCTTAGTTGCGGCCTGCTGCTGTTATTATTAATTACTAATAATTATTAGTATTATATGGTGTGTAATTATTAATTCCACATTTTTAATTATTAATTACAGTACAGTAATAATTGTTAATATTATACTGTATAATTATTAATTACTCAGTATTATTATTAAGGCTGTGACGATTTGCTTTAATATGCTTTAAACATATTGTCACAGCCCTAATGAGCCCGTACATACATGCGTACGTGACTCACATATGTGTTTACACATTGAATTATATATGTATGTAATTTAATACAAATCACATACATGCGGATAGATGTGATTAGTAGGGCTGTGTCCGAATCTTCTCACTCAGACAAAGGTGTCCGACTCACCCGAATAAAACTAACGGACAGCAAAGATCTTTCGTTTAAATGCCTCCATTTTACTTTAAGGACGATGCCCATGTTAACCATATAAACGCTTGATGACAAATTAGAAAAACTTGAGAATAATGAGAAAAAAAATAACCTGAACTGCCATGTTCTAAAATGACAGCTTTGACTGATTGCCGCTCTCCAAGAAGTAACTAAAAAAGTTGCTGGAAAAAAATGTTAGAAGCTTTAAGCGCCGAGTGTAAAACTAATCCTGTTTGTCACAGGAGAAAGCACAGACTAGATGGTATCAAACTTTCTCTACTCGGATTAATTTATTTTTCTATTTTCGCTCGCAAGAAAAAAACCACTCGGAGCTGTCCTACTTAGTGAGAAATTTCCTCAGTTTATTCTACGAAGAGAATAAGCAAGACGCAGGATGTCAACTAAACGGTAATGTGACTTCAAATGCCTGCAGGCAAAATAAATGTTTGTTTTTTATTTGAAGCGCAGATGTCAGCAGGAAACGTGCAATCACCAAGTTTTTTATTTTTTACTCAGACCATAAGGTTATCATAGTGAAATGTTCATTTTTTCTTCGCTTATTATTAAATCATTTACTGTTTTCAAACTGACCAAGAAATTCTTGCGAGAGTGCGTAAAATAACCTATTTATCAGGTTGTATTTAATTTCACATTCTTGTTTCGACTAAAGGAACAATACCAACAAAAATCCCGAGTTTCTATTTTGCAAGATCCTTTCGTTTGAAACAAAAGAAGATAATTATTACTACAACTTTACGTGAAACACATGCTAAATCAAAACAATTTTTCGCAGCACTGGACTCACACCTAGAATAATTGTAAAAGTCAATTCGAATTGAATTCAATGGTCATTCCCACATTGAACACTCGCCAAAAAATTTGACGGGCAACTGTGATTACGTACTCGCTTAATGCGTAGAACTCTTTTTTACAAAAGATCTATTGGATCTGTTCATGGAACACAAAAAATAAAGAAAAATTGCGCATTGAACTAATAACAATGTACCAAAAGACAGCTAGGTTATACAACTCAAAGCTAAATACACAGCAAGGTGAGCGACACGGGGCGACGACTCGGCATTCCGAGTGCTTGGATATTGGCGCGCCTGGAGGGCTTAACGGTGGGCAGAAACAACTTCATTACCTGCCAGCAAACGAGTTTATGATGCATCCACACATGGAGGTACTGAAAAGACGGTTCTCTAGAGCCAGTACAAACATCATGCAACGGTCAGAAGTGTCCAAATGACTAGAGAACTTATCTTATATACGATCTAAGTTACATTTCAAGATTGATGAGGATGATTGCACTGAATTAGTATACTGTTTGACTGAACATCACCGACATTTAACTATAAACCGATACCCCTTTGCTATAGCACCTGATTTTAACATAGTTTTTACTTCATTTGAATTAAGGCTTGGGATTTAATGCGTTCTACAACATCTATGAGAAAAACTGTTCCAGAACATTTGGAAAGCACCTAGGATATTATTTCTTTTCTAGGTGTTAACGTTTCTACAGATTTAAAAAAAAGAACTATTACCTTAGCTAGGTTTCGTAGACCTTTTCAGGCAATAAGGCTGGTCGAAGTTACCGAAGCTCGCGACGATTCACAGATCATAATACGAATGGTACCGTGCACTAGGGAAGGATATCTTGATAGCTCTTTCGTTACAGGTTTATCACAAGCAACAAAAAGAAACATTAGATTAGACTTTAAATTGGTTAAATCTTTCTAATAACAACAATGGTGTTCCCAAGAGAGGGAAGAGGAAGGCGCCTTTAAAAGTGGAATTTAGAGAACAGGGAATCTAAACACGAGGTGCGTCCCAACACCCTTCGCGTGAAGACAGTGAGACTGAAAAATTAAGGAAACAAGGTAAGATAGAATTTTTTTCAAAATGCCATGTCGTTAGGCCAATAGTGGAGCCAGATTTGGGGGTAGCAGTGCTACCAGATGCAATATGAGTGCTGCTATTGGTTCGTTGCCGTGGCGTCAGCAAACCCATTCAATCGACGAAAAAAGACTGATTTGACCCTACTTTGTTTCCTCTACCGAGAGGGTTGTCCTGTCGTCGAGATACCACATCATTTCAAACAACAAACTCCCACGAACTATGATCATTTAGAAGTTTGTTCAATACAGAGAGGCTCGGTAATGGATTCATCTTCACAACATTCAATCAGTGTTGCCGATATTTCTCTCAATTATTATACACATTTCAACTCAGTCACCCGCAACACGTTCATTCCAAGCGGTGTAATTGAAAACTCGACTGAAACTAAGGCATTCATTTGCGGGTGATTTGTGGTCAAATTAACACGCAAGGAGAACTTTTCACGGATCACTGCAGCCAAGTGATGGGAGACCCCCATCCCCTATTTCTTCCCTCCCCCCCCATCACTTATTTCCCCTCAGCATACTAAAGTGTGCTGGAGGGGTGCATACTTTACATGGCCGACGTGTAAATGTAAAGTATGCCCGATACGCTTTACATTTATAGTTTATCCGAGGTAGACTCTAACTGAGACGGTGGGTTAGATTATTTGGAAAAAATTGTATGAACATGAATAATAATATGATTACTCATCAGTATCAGTATTAGAAAAAATCATCTTGCACATAGGATCTACAAAACTTTTTTGTGGTGTCGTCTTTGAACTGAATTGATCCATTAGATGACGATTCTATAAAGCCTATGTACGAAAAGCACCTCTCCAATCTTCACATGAGTATTTCAGTGGGTTGTGTGATTCCTCATTTACTTCCGTGTATGGATTTTCAAATTCAGTTTTGTAACTTCATGACCGTTTTGTTATTCAGAGTTATTATCTCCTTGGGACATGTGAAAAGACTGGATACTGAGTTATATTAAAGCAAGTTAATGTCATCGGTTCATGCCAAAGAAACATGCTTACCAAATTCTTGAAATTTAAAACTCTTTTTCTATGGAAGTAAGGTTCAATGAATGATTTATTAAATAGGATAAAAATAAATCTCAGGTAAGTTTTTTAAATAGAATAAAAATAAATCTCACGTAAGTTATTGTGAACTCACAATACAAAAACTCCAAGCAGACGTAAACATCTCAGTCCGTGACCTTAAAATTCCAACAATTTTGACAGCAACAGATGCGAAATTGCTAAGTCTTGTGCGACCTTTCTGGCATCAATATTGCGCTTTTTGAGTCGGGTACGTGACTCTTTCAACACTCCACATCCATAACCATGAACGTATTTTTACTCTTGACGTTACAAATAGACTTGGATATTGGTTACCGAAAGAAGTATCCGATATCGAAAGAAGTTTTGTAAAATAAAGAAACCTGGTGCAAATTACTTGAACGCACCTCAATTCCTCAGCATGACCTAACTAATGGCCGGCAGTTATTCGCGCACACGATCACTTTGCTGCAACGCCAGCTGTAGCTAGAAACCTCAGACGACTACAAAACACCGTCAACACTGTCTGTAATATATCTTTTTACTGCAGTAATATATCTTTTTACTGCACTAAGTGTAATATATCTTTTTACTGCACTAAGTGTAATATATTTTTTTACTGCTCTAAGTGTAATATATCTTTTTACTGCACTAAGTGTAACATAGCTCTTTACTGCACTAAGTGTAATATATCTTTTTACTGCACTAAGTGTAATATATCTTTTTACTGCACTAAGTGTAACATATCTTTTTACTGCACTAAGTGTAACATAGCTTTTTACTGCACTAAGTGTAATATATCTTTTTACTGCACTAAGTGTAATATATCTTTTTACTGCACTAAGTGTAATATATCTTTTTACTGCACTAAGTGTAACATATCTTTTTACTGCACTAAGTGTAATATATCTTTTTACTGCACTAAGTGTAACATAGCTTTTTACTGCACTAAGTGTAATATATCTTTTTACTGCACTAAGTGTAATATATCTTTTTATTGCACTAAGTGTAACATATCTTTTTACTGCACTAAGTGTAATATATCTTTTACTGCACTAAGTGTAATATATCTTTTTACTGCACTAAGTGTAACATATCTTTTTACTGCACTAAGTGTAATATATCTTTTTACTGCACTAAGTGTAATATATCTTTTTACTGCATTAAGGGAGCGCGTCAACGACCTCTAAAACTTGACATCTACTTACGGCAACGAATTATCAGTCCATTGTCAATACCGCCCGTACCTTAATATCTACTTGTTACATCAAACTCGATCATAGCCATGCGTCAGTACTGGTTTTACGCGACCTTGTTTGCACAACAGCAATGACAAAAAATATGCTAAAAGCAATGTACGTTTCTGAATTACCGTGCGTAACGCAGATATGTGAGCTTGTATAAAACACAATTTGAAAAATTCGGATGATTTCTAACATAAATTTAGTAAATCATTTCACAAATATACCATGGTGGAAAACTTGTTCGATGAATAATGACAATAATAACGACTGTCATTGGAACCCAACAACTCCCAACAACTGCATGCAATACAAAAGGAAACGGGCATCGCCGTTGCCCCCAGCAGGGTGACACCAGCACAGCACCAGAATATCGCCCAGTTTAGACGAGCTCGAGCCAACCAAATAAGGTGGCAAGACGCCACACAACTGAGAGCTAACTTAGTCCAACAACTTTCGAAAAAGAGAACTGCACTGGAAAGCCGGTTTGACAAGTTAAGTTTTCGTGCGGACGTATCTTAAACTTATTCAACTGAAAGTTGCAGATTAAGAGAAAATTCAATAGAAGAATTCAAAATGAGCGAAAAATATATTTTTGGAAAATCAGCGCATTCGCAGTTTTAAAAAAATTCCAGGTATTTTTATCGACACAAGGAAAACTTATCATCAGTACGGCACAATACTGCGAACAAAATTGTATCTGCTGAAATATTGCCTCTATCAGAGAAATACGAGTATGATGGCAAGGAATAAACAATATTGTAAACCTTTGAATTTCTAATTGAAACTCAACATGGTCTACGTACATTTCACACTCTAAATGATAGTAAATGATAATATTCACTCACTCCTGTTTTATTTAACTGTTTTCTAATTCCATCTATCTATTTAACTGTCCTTTAATTCTGATTACGTTAGATGTGCTTAGTTGATTTTCCGAGTTTTTTATATTTTTCAAGAAGTGATTTTGAGCTTCAGGACTTGCTTTGTAGACTCCATGGAGCTCAAGGCAGGCCAGGACGAGCCACAGCTTAGACTTCAACTCGTTGACTTGAGTGAGCTCCATCAAATGTGCCAGGTCATGAGCTCAACCTATTCGCCAACTTCTGCAGCGTGAAATGGATACTGAACAAGTATAGCAAAATTTGAGCAATTTTTTACAAAACACATGAGATACATCGGCATTTCCAATAACGTAGCAGTTGTTTGAGATGAGCACTTTAGCTCTTAAAGTGTAACAGCGTACAAAAAATAGTTACCTATTATTATGCTCTCCGTGGCACAGTGGTTAAGGGATCAGCCTTGTATGTTGGAGACGAGGGTTAATATCCCGGCGCTGGCGCGGAGATTTTCCCCGTTGGGTATAAGGGAAAGCTCAAGCACAATACCCCACTCAACCCAGCTTTACGGGGGAACCATCATGGTGTCCTATACAGGGTGGGGCAGAAAAACCTATCCGATTTCAAAACGTTATAAAATTAAAACCACTCAATTTGTCAAAAAAAATTTTTTATTAGCAAATCGCAAATTTTATGCCATTTTTAAATTTAGGTTTTGAAAAGCACATCACTCAAATGTCGTCCTTGGGAGCGGATACACTGATTTAGGCGCTCGCGGTAGCTTTCCATGACTTTCACCGTCATTTCCACAGGAATTTCTTCAATTGCCCGAACAATTTCCCTTCGTAAAGCAAGAAGGGTCCTTGGTCGATGCTGGTAAACCTTCGATTTGAGGTAACCCCAAAGGAAGAAGTCACATGGAGTGAGATCCGGTGAGCGCGGCGGCCAGCCAAGATCACCTCTCAGGGAAATGAGGTGACCGGGAAACAGTTCCCTGAGAATGTCCATTGATCGTCGCGATGTGTGGGCGGTTGCACCATCCTGTTGAAACCACACATTTTCCACGCCATTTTCTTCCATTTTGGGTCTAAGAAAATTTTCCAGCATGAAACAATAGCGCTCGCTGTTGACCGTTACGGTTTGCCCATTTTCTTCAAAAAAGTAAGGCCCCCAGACGCCTAGGCGGGAAAGAGCACACCACACAGTCACTTTTGGGCTATGGAGAGGTTCCTGATGGATTTCTCGAGGATTTTCGTCACTCCAATATCGAAAATTCTGCCTGTTAACGGCACCACAAAGGTGAAAATGGGCTTCGTCCGTGAAGAGCAGAACATCGTCGTTTGGGAGTTCTCGGAGATCGCGACACAGGTTCGTACGGGTTTCAAAATCCCTTTCACTTAATTCCTGTGCAACAACCATTTTGTAGGGATGCATTTTGAGGTCCCGGTGCAAAATGCGCCGAATACTGCGGTTGGAAATCGCCAAAGCGAGCGAATGTTTTCGCGCCGAACGACGCGGGGAACGTTCAATCGCGGCTCTCACATTGGCCACGTTTTCAGGTCCTGTTGCTGTCCTGGGACGTCCAGGCGACTTCTTTTTCAATGCTGAACTCGTCGGTCTAAAATTTAACACCCACACTTTAATTGTAGCGTGATGTGGAACAGGATCATGACGCCCGAGTCCGAAATGAATTCGAAAAGCACGTTGTGTAGCAATTATCGAACCGCCGCATTCGATAAACCGCTCAATAACAAAAGCACGATGTTCACCAGACCAAAGCATGTTGACTACTGACAAATGGCATAAAACCGGCTTTCTAACGGTTTTTACCCCACTACTCTACCTGCTCCCTCTTCTGAGAAAAAGGGATTTGAAATCGGATAGGTTTTTCTGCCCCACCCTTTATATAGGGTTAGTTATAAGACATTCGAAAAACCAATGCTTAAGATCATATGTATCAGGCTTGATTGGAAATAAAGCATCCCAAAGATGCCGATGTTTGTTTTACAGACTGTATCTGTACCATCTTACTTTTATGAGTGCTGATGATTTTTTAGAGGTATTTGGAAGCGTGAAAAATGGTTTTAGAGCACTCGTTCTTCAAGTTGCAATGGTAAAAAAACGTGAATGCTCCCTTCACTGTTGAATTCATTAACTCAAGTATCTCTCACGCCTGTTAAAAACTAAGCATTACTGCATTTCACGATATTTCATCACTGCGTCATAAAATTTATTTCATTTCTATGCAAGTGTGAAAAACAAAAATAAAAGACTCGTAAATTACACTGATTGTTCTCAGTTCAGCTGTATTGCCTAACTTATGTTCCACCTAACATTTACAGCATTTAAAATTTTCGAGATAATTGTGCTCGCAATTACTACTAACTTTATGGACAAACTTCAAAGCATTTTCCAAATATCATGAAAATTAAGAACACACTACATTACGAGAATTTATCTAGATACAAAATAGTGATTTTCCATTCCCATTGTAAACGAATTATTTACGGTTCTTGAGGCTTATGTGGCTCGTATTACTGATAAAACCTGACACTTGAGCTGATGGCGCTGACGGAGCACGGACTTTTTTCTGCATCTCTTGGTATGACCTTCAATTTGAAGTCGAGTGCGCTGCGGTGTTCGTAGTAAAGGCTATAGCTAACTGAACAACGTTGTAAAAACACGTCAAGTAGCAAATTATTAAGAAACAGTAAAGGCTTATATGACTATATATTAAGCTTCGAAACGCGGTATCGTTTCTTCTATACGGCTCTAAGAATAAGAGCATTCAGGGGGGCAAATTAGATCTCTAGACCAACTGCAGTTTCGGAGACAGGTGTCTGAGATACGCAGAACAGGGCACAGCAAACCATGCAGCCTTGGTTCCTGAGGGAGGGAGCTCAGCGAACCATGCGAGCTTAGCCAGAGGCCACTGGTGGACGTAGAAGAAAGGTCAACGGCAGCCGTGACCGCGTGACCGACCCGATATCGCTGCTACGAGTGTCTCCCTTTCATCTCCTGCCTACTTATGCTTGCTCAAGTTATAATACTTTGCAAAAGGTTCCAGCATATTGTAAAGCGTAATTATTGCGCATTGAATTTGTTCTTCAAATTATTCTGTTTTATCTCTCACTCAATGTCCACCGTTTTAAAATTTGCATCAAAAGTTGCTATAATATTATGAAGAGTTCTCAGCCAGAGGGGCCATGAAATTAGAACAGTAATAAAACATGATGCAGGAATTATGCAGAGACTATAAGATGTAATAATTTTATTATACAACATTGCCATTACGACCGGAGCTGCAAATCAATATTTTAAACATGGGAGTAGACCATGAAGAAAACAACTATTCCCCGCCTGCTAAGTAGTACTAATGCAGTCATATTTCAAGAATTGGTGATGCCTCTCAGGTTGACGCTTAGCCGCTCGACACTCTGAATGTCAAGAATATCGCATCGCTGAACCACAGATATTGCAGATGAAAGAACGCATTTTGGTTTGACGCATGAGTAGCTCGGCGAGCTGGGCCACCGAGCACCAAGGGCAGCAAAGAAATGATAAATAAGCATAAGAGACAACGCATTTTCGTCTAACTTGTGAGCTTCGGACGAGTTGAGTTAGAAGGATCCACATGATTGCAGCGCCAGTTGCAATCTATACTATAAAAAGAACAGCGTCCGTGTGTCCGAAGCCAGCCTGCAGTGTGTGATGAGCGTATTTGTGATACAAACTTTATTAACTCCACAATTTCGGCTCGAGAGATTGATTTTTTTATTTCTGACGGCCTTTTTTCATTTCGCCTTCTTTCTTATTTCAAATTAAGGGGGGTGGACTAGCGTAAATAAAATCGCACGTACCTTGGTCCTACTCTTGAGTCGCTCGACGAGCTGAGCATCAGCGGAGTTGCTCCTGAGTCTGGTGCTCTGCTCCTTGCACCAGTCGATGTGGCGGTCGGCCGCCTTCGGTCCGAAGTGGCGGCCGCACACGGGGCACTGAATGTAGTCGGACGGCACTGACGAGCCCGCACCTCCCGCGTCAGCGTCACCTGCAGCACACAGGAGCCAAGATGGTGAATGAAGAGTAATGGAAGTTTTTTCAGCTTTGGATTATATAAAGCTTATATGAATGACGTAGAATATGTGGGTTGAATAATCGCACGTCACATCTAATAAAAAAAGTTTATGGTTGCGGTTTAGATAAATAAACATTATAGTTTGCTCAGTTTCGGTCAGAATTTCGGTATTTTGACACGTTTCTTGCTCTGCTGAAAGTGCGCAAAATGAAATGGACACAATGTTTTACCAGTTATATTGATACAGTAAAATTTTGGAGCGGACATTCAAACAGCAAATTATTCTAGAAATAATGTTTAAAACAACGGTATTTAGCCTCAAAATCGGTAATGCGCATTTTGAAAACACATACGTACAGATTCATGCATTCAATTATCCATTTTTCAAGTAACACTAATTAACGCCTGCAAGTGTGTGTTATTCAAACAACACTGATAAGCACATTCGGAAGACGTCAAGAGCGAGCTTCACATCGACTGTGGCAACCTATTTCAGCACAGCACGATTACTAGGCGACTCAGTTCAACTTATCACATCTAACAATCATTCCACAACTTGTGGAATGATAACATTATAGTCTCTCATACATCACACAACTTGTGGAATGATTATATTATAGTCTCTTATACATCACACAACTTGTGGAATGATAATATTATGTCTCTCATACATCACACAACTTGTGGAATGATTATATTATAGTCTCTCATACATCACACAACTTGTGGAATGATAATATTATAGTCTCTCAAACATCACACAACTCGTGGAAGGTTACCTTCAGGAGAACCTCGCGCGGCTCTGATGGTCCTGAGGAACTCCTGGTGCTTCTCCCTCCAGCGCGAGGTCTTCTTCTTCTTCTGCGGCGTGGGGGACGCGCCTCTGGAGCCTCGCTCCGGCGTGCAGGCTCTGCCTCCGTGGCTGCCGGGGGCTGCGGTGTCCTCCGCCTCGAACCGCTGCGTGTGGGCGTTGAACACCTGCGGGCAGTGGGCACCACGTCAGCGGCCAACACCCCGTCAGCAGCCAACACATCGTCAGCAGCCAACACACCGTCAGCAGCCAACACCCCGTCAGCAGTCAACACCCCGTCAGCAGCCAACACACCGTCAGCAGCCAACACACCGTCAGCAGCCAACACATCATCAGCAGCCAAAACATCGTCAGCAGCCAACACCCCGTCAGCGGCCAACACCCCGTCAGCGGCCAACACCCCGTCAGCAGCCAACATCCCGTCAGCCGCCAACACCCCGTCAGCAGTCAACACCCCGTCAGCAGGCAACACCCCGTCAGCAGCCAACACCCCGTCAGCAGCCAACACCCCCTCAGCAGCCAACACACCGTCAGCAGCCAACACACCGTCAGCAGCCAACACCCCGTCAGCAGCCAACACACCGTCAGCAGCCAACACCCCGTCAGCAGCCAACACACCGTCAGCAGCCAACACCTCGTCAGCCGCCAACACCCCGTCGGCAGGCAACACCCAGTCAGCAGCCAACACACCGTCAGCAGCCAACATCCCGTCAGCCGCCAACACCCCGTCAGCAGTCAACACCCCGTCAGCAGCCAACACCCCGTCAGCAGCCAACACCCCCTCAGCAGCCAACACACCGTCAGCAGCCAACACACCGTCAGCAGCCAACACCCCGTCAGCAGCCAACACACCGTCAGCAGCCATCACCCCGTCAGCAGCCAACACACCGTCAGCAGCCAACACCTCGTCAGCCGCCAACACCCCGTCGGCAGGCAACACCCAGTCAGCAGCCAACACACCGTCAGCAGCCAACACCCCCGTCAGCAGCCAACACCCCGTCAGCGGCCAACACCCCGTCAGCGGCCAACACCCCGTCAGCAGGCAACACCCCGTCAACAGGCCGCCAACACACGACCGCCACGCGTCAGCTGCCACGCACGGCGCTTCCTATGTAACGCGCTCTGCTGTATCGCCATACAAAGAACCTACGCGACGGGCTACCACACGAAGAAACAGTATGACGTTCAGAGTCCTTAGATTAATTATTTGGTGATTTTGTCCGTCGTTTTCGCTTCTAAAATACACGAAAATTGTTTGTTAAATACCAATCAGCTAACTCTAAAGAGCTACCGAGGCCTATTATTTATAATTTGTTTCTGGTACGGTATACTCAAACCCTAATACGATATCCCTAAGTCGTTCGATAAAGTTTGAGCGATAGTTTCAAAGGAGGACACGGAAAAATTACCTTATGATGAATTATTCAAACGCTCAACTAATGTCAAACGAAGCCAAGAAACCTTGCAGAACGAGCAAATTTCATTTAATGCTGCCTACGAATACGACCCTTTCAGGCTAGACAGCAATGATTTCTTTGACCTGACTCTGGTATGGAAACTGTGGCTGTTTAATTCATAAGTCTAAAAAAAACATTGCAGCATTTCCAGTGATCAGTAAAATTGAGATTTTTCTCTTACGACCTTGAAGATTACTAACTTAGTTGCGACATGTACAGCATGTTTCACTCATACGCTGCTTATAGGCAACACTAGTCAAAAGAGGCAATGGTGAGACCGATCTACTCCTATCCAAATTATATAAACTCTCTCATATTGAACCTTTCTCTACATTTCTTAACCCTGCTAAAGCTTAACGGCGCGTGGGCAGTAAAAAATTTCCACATGAATTTTAGTGCTTAACAGTTTTTCCGCAGCTGCTTGTACTGTAAATTCATAAAAAGTTAAGAAAGCCAGTTATTCACTCACGGTCAATACCTGTTTTTTCTTGCTGCTGCTGGCTATTTTTTGGCACACTTTTCTGTGTCGGTCGAGAGCTGAAGGATTGAAGGTACGGCCGCAGGTGACGCACGGCAGCAGAGTTGGGGGAGACTCGTCCTCAGGGTACTCTGACAAAAGAGCAAATTGCCTACTTGAGCAAGATAATTAGTTTGATAAGCTTCTATGCTACTTAAAAAGAGCCGTTTTGGAAGCAGATTCATGAACTCAAAATTTACTTTGTGTTTTACGGACAACTCATTGATAATTAATGTCGGTACGAGCACGAGACGAATGAAAAAAGGAAAATAGAAAACGCATGGGTTGGACAAAATGCATGGGTTGGACAAAACGCATGGGTTGGACAAAACGCATGGGTTGGACAAAATTGTGCCAGTTGGAAAAATTGAGACGAGAAGAGCTGCGTCAGCATCTGACGACGAACGACGACCCGATTAATTTAGAAGGATTTATTGATTTGTAACCACAAGTTACTTAAATTTATTAACTACATAGGGAACATTTTTTAGGAAGATTACTGAAAATTTTATGAGTTTTATAAATATTCTTGTTTTTCAATATAATTTGAAATCAGTTTGGTGAAAACGGAGCCTCATACTCTTTCTGTGCGTTAATATTTTTCGTTCAGCGCGAGACATGTTTTTTGAAAGTGAAAGATTAACGAGGTGTTCATTTGTAATTAATAGTTTGACGACTCCATACGTCGAATCCAATTAAGACTCAAACAAAAGCAATAATGATTATTGCTCTTTGTTCAAGTTTCTATTTAGCACTCGCACGCAGGCAGTATTGCACCGTATTTAAAAACATAAATTTCGCACGTGTGAAAAATATATTTTTTAATGCATTTTAGAGAAGTGCATTCAAATACTGAACATAACTGCATTATTGCGTACATAAATACGATGTATTTGATTACTTTTGAAAGATTTTCAAAATTTCTTATTCAAAAGAGTTTGACATTTGGTGAAGCGTTTTGGTACGAACGTGCGCCAGACCGTTCTAGCATCGCGCTGGAGACGGTGTCGCCACTCATGCCACAACCAAGGATGCGTGACCAGGCAACTCATCTGCTCTCACTAATGCTGCTAACCAGGAAATTTTGACAAGAAATCCAGATGTATTTTTAGGGGTGTTTCGATGTTGAATGTACTATTTGAATGTTAGATGCAAATGTAAAGCATTTTAGACGGATTTGTGAAGCATAACGGATGGCGGAAAGATATGATATATCAAACGATCATCAATTCGTCCACTAAACTGAAAGTTATTTTCTATCAAATAATTCAAGTAGGCTTGTTTTGCTACTTCCATGCCGTTATTAAATGTGTTCTAAACGAACGAAAGATAGAGACGTGCTGTGGGCGCTTGGTACGGGTATCTATCTACGTAGTACGGGTATCTAAACTACGGGTATCCTTAGTTAGGAAAGTGTTCGTTTTTGCCTGTTTGCTATGGGACAACTCTGCCGCATTTCGCTCATACTTAGAGGCTATTTTCTTCCCAAGGTTTTAGCGTTGTAACACCACGTAGGAATAAATTTAACACAAAACTGTCTTAAGTTATTCTAATTTTTCGAGTATTATTCCCAAAGCCGGAATTACAATTGTCTAGATTTTAGGTCACTGTAATCATAACACCTCCTCGCACAAGTTTTCTAGAGGTTTGTTGCTGTCGGTTTTCGGATTGCAATGCGGATAAGTCGGGGGAACACATGAGCTGAATGATGTCTTCCTTTCAGCTGATGGCCACGTCTGCTTCCTCGACTAATTCACTAACTTCAGAGTTCAAAATCATGGAAAATGTTATATTTTTCCACAGCATTGCCAAGTCAAACTCAAAACTCTTCACCATGTACATACATACATACTCGGTTGACTTGGTATCTCTGAGAAGAGCTTGGCAGGGAAGTATCTCATCGTTCGTATTATCCTCACTGAATTCCTTTATTTTTCCACTTTTGTAAACGACGCACTGGAAAACTTATGAATAGTGTTGAGAAGATTTTAGGAGACAACTTTAAAGAACACAACGGACTTACATTCTGGAACAAAACTCACATAGAATTTCACACTTGCCACAAACAAGCTAAAATGATAGTGATGAGCTGTCAAGGAACGATGTAAATAAATAAAGTACAAGCAATTCATTCTAATTTATAGGTGATCTAAAACACACAGAAAAAATGACTCCATCACAAAATCAGCGCACCTTTTAGCATGAGTAAAATAAAAATTTATAAATTCATCTAAATCTAAAACTTCATGTTTCTCAATTCAATTCTGATGCGTGGGGTTCGAAGTAATTGAACATCTTCGAGTAATGTACCTATTTGATATGAAAGGAAAACTAGACTTCATTTCGATGAATAAAAATATTCCGTTGATGGAGAAACTTTGCGCTTTCTGTAAATTTGTACTATAGGACGTTTGCTTGAAATTCAGTTCATAGTAAATGTTGATTGATAAATTTTCAACACCTAATACCCGTCGTACCAATGATGCTAATGAATTGAAATGAATGCAAATTATGACAGAGTCTAGGTTAAGAAAAAGTTACTATCATCTTCAAAAGTAGGATGCTCTTAACATTAAGGCTCTGGCGGTACCCAGGTGGCACTTGCGCTAACCTCCTCCCGTCCAGGCACTGTTCTACCTACTGCTACCTACTACTGGCAGCTAACTTCAACACTACGTAAGTATTTATGAAAGCAAAATTTCATTGAGCTTTTAGGGTTTATAATTACACATTCGGTAAAGAAAATCGATCAACTGATTTTTTTGATCGAGTTATTTCTCAAATGCAAAATCAATTACTAGTGATAGCGCAAAAACCAAAGCACATTTTTTGAAATAGTAATTAAATTAATCATTTAATAACAATTAAATCAAAAAATAGTTAAAAAACAATGACAGTATACAGCATCCAAGACTTCAATAAATTATTGGAAGAAAGATAGATATGCTCAAACTTTAGGACATCCTGAAAAAAATATGGAAAGTAGAAATCTTGCCACATCAGTCAAAGTCAAAATAAGGAATTAATTTTCAAAGCGTACAGTCAATAAGTATCTAAATTCCAACCGAAAAGCAATCGCTTTGTCAACAACAAAAAAATATCGTCCTACATCGTTCAGTTTTATCTAGTGTATGTTACAGAACATCATTGTTTCAAATATGGAAACCACTTAGCAATCATTCTTCGAAAGGCAACTCACATTTCCTCTTACAAAGGTGCTCTTGAATGAAATAAATCTTATTTGACTTGAAATATTGACGAGAACTATTGAGCAGACATAGAGGGCACTAACCTGGTGGAAGGACAGTTTTGTTAGCGCTGAGTTCCGTGATGGAGATGTCTTCCAAGGTCCTTCTTCTCTGAGGAGGGTCGTGGTCCGGAGCCTCTGCGCCATCCATGGTGTCTTCCCTCACCTTCATGCTGCTCATGCCTCGAATGGGCCGATCGTCGTCTCGATTCCGGACATCATCTTCGTCTTCTTCTTCAATGGGCTTTTCCTGCATGAAGAGCGAGTTCATTCTTCCAGCTTTAGAGGATTTTTTACGATGTAGGTCCTCGGTATGTGAGTTTTGAGTCTCTGAAACCTCTTTCACTTGAACTCCAAAGTCTTCTGTTTCAGTTTGAAAGTTTTGTTTGGATCGGGAATAATTCAAATCCGATTTTTCAATCTTGTGCTTTCGACTCGTTGATTTTTTGTCTTCACTTTTTTTTCGACGTCGACTAACGTCTTGCGAGCAGTTATTACGGTTGTTAATCTCTATTTCTGAATTCAATTCAAAGGTTTGAGTACCGGCATTACTAACTGTCGAACTTTTTCTACGTTCGGACGATTTTCTCTCCCGAGAAGATTTGCGGGGAGGAGATTTCTTGCGACTGGCAGTTTTTTTGTGAACGGGTGTTATTGTTGGATGACGCCTATTGCAAACTAAAAGTCTTGCAGCAGGGCATAGTTCCTCAGCGTTTTCTGATGTCTCCTCAGATGAAGACTGGTTCTGGCGATGACTAGGCGTGCCACTACTTGAACTAGAACTGCTCAAAGAGCTATCACTCGATGAATTGTTGCTTGAATCACTTTCCTCCTCACTTTCTTCGTCTTCTTCGTCGTCAGAAGAGTTATAAGTAGGATTGTTCCTTTCCGCCATTACTAACTTTCAAAGAAATAAAAAATAAAACGAAATAAAAGAGTTCGGCGTATGAAGGACTGCCCCATACGCCAAAGTTAATTCGACATTCTAAGCAAAAATAAATGAATTATTCGTCAAGAAAGGAAATAAGACGGATGAGCTGAGCACGATTGCACAAGAACGTTGTGTCAAAGACCGTGCAGAACTCGGCGAAATTTATTAATGCCCAATGTTGCTCATAGATCGTTGATTATAAAATAATTTTATTCCTACTCTGAAAAAAAAGGAGAACGTGAAGTCAACGAACATAAATTGGATAATTTTTGAAAGTGTTAATTGAATTATTGACACCATGTCACAAGCAATAAAATATAATATAACATGACGAGGAAAGAAGGCAAAAGTAGGCTACAGCAACACCATCGCTGATGCTCGTAAAAGAGAGTCTTGGCGCGGCACCTCGAGGGCCGATACCAACACTACACAATGTTGTTCCGCAAAGTTTCGACGTTGGTTGTTCAAGTTATTCACCCACAAAAATTTTAGACCAGTGTAATTAGAGCAATTCATACCCACTTGAGGAAAGGGAAAAATAAACAGTGAAAAATAAGCTAATTGTTAACTCAAGAAAGTTGATAGCTCTTTTGACGTCCCAAAGTGACAGTTACTTATTTGTTATAAATCCACAATGAGATTGACTCAAAGATCTTTTACTATAACTACCCTAGCATATAATTATTCGAATACTCAATGCAGTAAGGAAAGAATTTTTTTATACACCGCTCACTTGATGAGTCGCAAAAATAAATTTCTCTTTTTGGAGAATGGCGTCAGGTCCCACGAAGTAGCTCGAACGTGGATGCGAATTCTACGAAGTAAAGATCCAAATTCAAGAGGGAAGGTACTGCAGAGCAATCTAATGTGAAAAATGTGAGCATTCTGCAATGACCAAACCTAACTTGAATATCACCGACACCTAATGAAAATGAATCAGGATTAATTTGAGGGAAGGGACAAAGTAACATTTATGCTTCTGTTAAAGATATATATGCTATCACCAAACCACTTAAGTTCAACGAATGAAATCAGTGTTTTGGTGCTGCCTTGCCTCGAGAAATACAAAGTGAGTGTTGGGAATGTGCTGAGTATTTGCAATGGCTCTTATAAACATCCTTTCTGAAACAATAAATTTTACTTCTTAGTCACGTTCACTATGGTTGGATCTCTCCGATTATTTACAGGTAATTCTAGTTTGTGGAAATGCTCCCCTCATGCTCAACGTCCAGTTAGAGAGGCACCGAACTTCAATATATGGGGTAACCCGGTCCCCTCTACCCAGGTGAGCGGCCGTGATGCCGTTCCCTGGTTGGTTTATGCAAACAAACCTAAACTGTGAGGCCAAGTAGCAGCTTCCCGCATAATGGTCACTTCTTTTCGCAGTAATAAATTGATAAACCCGCACTGACGACTTTCCCTTCCTGGAAAAGGAGCAACACAAGCCTAGTCAGGTGTCGCTTCAAGATGAGATCAGTATATGAGAACCCGCGATACCCACACATTTCTAATTGCTTCCAAAGTTAGACGAAAGTCTATTTTAGCAAACAGAAATGATCCTGGAGATAGAAACTTGACCTTCGGTCGAATTTTACGACATTTGATGTTGGGCATTTTTATGAATTCAGATTTTTGTTAACACACTTGTGAAAAAACTTGCTAGTAATTCACTAGTAAAATTTCATTTACCAGCGGAGTAGCATTGGTAAAATGGCTACAATACTAAACGAATGTAGCAGTAAAAGAGGAAAAATCAAGAAAAAGTCCCAACCACAATTAACATATATCGATCCGTCCGAGTTTTTTCTTACATTTATAATCATAACACCCATTTCTTAATTAGCGAAATGGTTGTGCTTACATTACACTAAAATCACCTCTAATATCTATGTCATCCGGTTGGATCCAAAAACTTTTAATTACTAATTTACTGTTGTTAACGCATGAAGTTTGTTTATTTCGTAATTTTGTTAAAGGCGAGATCCGAAATTATTCAAACGAATATATTGGTCTCATCTCCAGTAGACAGAAATTTTCGAGGTTTACGATGACACTCTACAAGATCACTTTGATTGCGTCTTGCTACAGCGCTGGGCAAAATAGTTTTTATAAGTACTACACTACATAAAATAAATTCTCATCAGCACTGTGCAGTGAACAATGAATTGATCTTTATTAAATTAAAAGCAGGCACATACTTTTATTCAATTTGAAAAATCACGATTTAGCGGTGGTGACAGTATTCGGGGGGTAGAATTGAATTGGGATCATTTTGAAACGGAGCTGTAAATACTGGTCTAGAGAGCCCTCGGTTTTATAATAGACTTGATAAATATTAATTTCTCCTTTCGGTTAATTTTGCAATAGGTTTCAGCATCAGTTAAACAATGGTTACCTGCGTAAGAAGAGGAGGATTCAATCGTTTTTTTCAGAATGTATTCGAACAGCGGCCCCTTAGTAGCCTCTATAGCTGTCACCTGAGCAACATGGCGTCTTACCTTATCTTTACATCTTATCAGATACCATACAAAGGCGCGACATGTTGCTTTCCGTGTGCTCAGCGGTCCCCACCAGCAACGGAAGTTTCCGGTTGGTTGAGTTTGCAGTAGGATTACGTTGCGGTGAGTAGAAGTGAGGGAATGCATTCTTCTAGTTTCTATAACCATAGAACCTTAGAAAATAATTTTCACAAGTATTTCAATTTGGAAGGCTAAATATTTAATAAAAAGTTCAGTTACAGCTCTTGGTTAGAGATCTTAATTATAGAAATGTATTTTTAAGAAATGGGAATTACGTAAAAAGGACATAATCTTCATAATCTTCTTTACATAAACTACATAATCTTCTTTACATAATCTTCACACCTGCAATTCGTTGCCCTTAGTAATGAATAACGTCATCAGCTTCAAAATGTATGTTCACGTATTCACAATTAACATCCATTCTTATTTTATGTTCTGTATTACTTTGTGATAAAAGCTTCACAATCATGTGCGTATGAATTCATGATACGAAAACAGGAACCGAAATTTATTGGAAATATCATGTAATCTGGCAGTTGCCAGTGTAATTCGAACATAAAATCAAAATTAAAATACATTTTCTTTTGGTGGCAAGGGTTGTAATTAGGAGGCTGCGAATTGTAATGAAGCCAGTACATGACGACGAGACAATTATATTGGAAATTAAATAAAAAAAGAATAGAAGGCGAATCGCCGAAATAGCCGAAGTGAATTCATGAGTATCGCGAAATTTAATGAAGTTCATTGAAAAAATATTGGAATTTACATCATAACCACACACTAATACACGTGAAACATGCTCTCACCATTAATGGTTCACTTGCAGAGACGAGAGCTAGTAAAACTCAAACCATGGAGAATTATGTAGTCTTATTGCAAAAAGAAGTTCCAAATGATTGTTAGATTTTCTAAATGGGCTTATACATTCAAACACACATCATTTCAATATTGTCCATGATATGA
This sequence comes from Morinoia aosen, assembly GCA_030386875.1. NCBI lineage: Eukaryota > Metazoa > Arthropoda > Malacostraca > Amphipoda > Talitridae > Morinoia > Morinoia aosen. Next base: position 66,048,019 of record CM059565.1, on the reverse strand, counting down.
GCCCTCGATTATTCTGCCATAGACTATTAAGTCCACTTTCAGTGGCGGTAGAGATGCTTCACATCGTAGGTGTTTTAGCTTTTCACAAGTACACAAAAATAGGTAGATTCCACATTAAGACTGAAAACTAGGGCAGTTTGTGCATTGCGATTCAAAAATTGGGTAATCTATTCTTGAAGAAGCAAAAAAAGGATAATTCACGCATTATGAGGAAAGATAGGGCAATTTAAATGCTACGAAAGAAACATTGGTAATTTATGTATTGATCGTCCTAAATATAAAAAACTGCAACAAGAAGTAATAAGAATAGGTCGAAAATTGTATCTTTAATACGACATTGAGCACATTTTTCAGTGCACTGTTTACTAGTGTGCAAGTTGATGTTGTAAACCCCCTGCAAATTTCAAGGTCAAGTTCAGTCAGAACTTCCCTGTCTGTGCCGTACCGCGCCCGGGGCTAGGCTGCGTAGGCCTGCGTAGCTGGACACTGCGCTGCTGGTGCACCCGACCAGCTCCTGCTGCTACTGGTGCACGCCGTAGCTGAACACTACACTGTTTGTGCACGTCGTAGCTGGACACTACACTTTTGGTGCACGCCGTAGCTGGACACTACACTTTTGGTGCACGCCGTAGCTGGACACTACACTTTTGGTGCACGCCGTAGCTGGACACTACACTTTTGGTGCACGCCGTAGCTGGACACTACACTTTTGGTGCACGCCGTAGCTGGACACTACACTTTTGGTGCACGCCGTAGCTGGACACTACACTTTTGGTGCACGCCGTAGCTGGACACTACACTTTTGGTGCACGCCGTAGCTGGACACTACACTTTTGGTGCACGCCGTAGCTGGACACTACACTGTTGGTGCACGCCGTAGCTGGACACTACACTTTTGGTGCACGCCGTAGCTGGACACTACACTTTTGGTGCACGCCGTAGCTGGACACTACACTGTTGGTGCACGCCGTAGCTGGACACTACACTGTTGGTGCACGCCGTAGCTGGACACTACACTTTTGGTGCACGCCGTAGCTGGACACTACACTTTTGGTGCACGCCGTAGCTGGACACTACACTTTTGGTGCACGCCGTAGCTGGACACTACACTTTTGGTGCACGCCGTAGCTGGACACTACACTTTTGGTGCACGCCGTAGCTGGACACTACACTTTTGGTGCACGCCGTAGCTGGACACTACACTTTTGGAGCACGCCGTAGCTGGACACTACACTTTTGGTGCACGCCGTAGCTGGACACTACACTTTTGGTGCACGCCGTAGCTGGACACTACACTTTTGGTGCACGCCGTAGCTGGACACTACAATTTTGGTGTACGCTGTAGCTGGACACTACACTTTTGGTGCACGCCGTAGCTGGACACTACACTTTTGGTGCACGCCGTAGCTGGACACTACACTTTTGGTGCACGCCGTAGCTGGACACTACACTTTTGGTGCACGCCGTAGCTGGACACTACACTTTTGGTGCACGCCGTAACTGGACACTACACTTTTGGTGCACGCCGTAGCTGGACACTACACTTTTGGTGCACGCCGTAGCTGGACACTACACTTTTGGTGCACGCCGTAGCTGGACACTACACTTTTGGTGCACGCCGTAGCTGGACACTACACTTTTGGTGCACGCCGTAGCTGGACACTACACTTTTGGTGCACGCCGTAGCTGGACACTACACTTTTGGTGCACGCCGTAGCTGGACACTACACTTTTGGTGCACGCCGTAGCTGGACACTACACTTTTGGTGCACGCCGTAGCTGGACACTACACTTTTGGTGCACGCTGTAGCTGGACATCTCCACGGTGTGTACGTAGCAAGACATACAGCTACGCGTGAGCGCGCCCTAGCTGGACACAACACTATGACACTGCTCGTGAGAAGACATAACTGCATTTTGAAAGCTCTGAAGATCATTTCATATGTTTAAATTTTACTCGTCTAGCGTACGCTCCCAAAGTTCGACCTTAGTTGTTGATTAAAATTAAATTTTAACTCTAACAAGGTCCAAGAAAACGATATTAATGCAATCAACAAGTAACCGTGGCAGCGTGTGACAGAACGTGTGACATTTCACTACGGTCCCAAGGGCAACATTCCTTTGAATGAAAGAAATGAAACGTCTTGCATATACCGGCAGCCCAATAGCATGGATAAAGAGATAAGTTTCGCAGCTGTTACTATTAGAAAATATTGTGTGCACGGTCATTAAAGCAGCGATTTTGAATTTTGATGTCACGAAAACAAAGAACCAATACCGCTGAAACGAGCACCAACTAAACAAGTGGTATACTTCTCTTATTGAAATCTAAATTTTAAATTTTGTGTACAAGTCCTTTCATAACATCCTGGTTTATAAGTATGGAAAATGATGGTTTTGGTCAGTCAGGAAAGTTGTAAGTCGACGCATCTGACTTCGTTACGTCCAACTGACATTACTCGCTATACACTGCATTTACAACTTTTTTCAGTCCCTATTTACTTCAGGATATTGCGAATAACGAATGCGATTGATTGAAAAATGTGCTTGCAAATTGTCTAATTCGAAGACGAGAAAATATAGGAAAATTGTATCGAGTTACTCGAAAAACACGAACTGCGGTTAAATTTCTAGTTGTGAATCATTCGTTGGTTTTAGCCGTGCCTTCACACGGAAGTTTTCCCAGAGTGAGAAATCGGAAACAGCAATTTCTAATTTGTTTGACTGGAGGTTACGATTTCTCTCGGCTGAGTGCATTTCTAGCGACTCATGCGAAAAGCACACATCGAGTTCTCACGGACCCTCACGCTGCTCGTCCAACTGATCACGTTCTGCCGCTCACGCGCGACTCGTTGCAAAAACGCGCAATGCAAGTCAACTGCGTCGGTGTTTCGCTCCCGCCAAGGATGGATGAAGCTTATGAAGAATTTCTCTTAATTCAACATGCGACTGCACTGGATTTTTGAAGAAGGAAGATTGGAAGATGTAGTAGAGACTTTTGATTGAGTCTTTGCACTGTTTTTTAAAACCGCTGACAATCGTTGAATAAAGAAATGATTTGTAATTACCGTCAAACGGAGGACTCTATATTGAGCAATGATATATGAAGCAGAATATCTTCGCTTTAAAATTGAGCATGTATTCTAAATACAACCTAATTGTTATAAAATACTGATCGCCGTCGAAATGAGCACATCTATGAAGACGTAATGAAAAATAATAAATTTTCATAAAAAATCAGATTTTCATTACTACAATATTCTATTGTACAGTGGAATTCAGCAGTTCTCATCTTATGCTCTTTCGTCCGCCATTGAAAAATTTCATGTACAGCGACTTACTGCCAGAAATATGAGTGAACGCAAAAAGTTCTGTTGCGACCAACTTTTCAGTAAAGTTTAGCACGGAGACTTGGCATTTGCATTCACAAGAGACCTAGAAAAAAGAAAAGTTAGCCTGAATTAGGAGGTAGATTGTTCTAAAAACTTAATAGAAATGACATTTTTTCAAAAGACCGTGAAAAAATGTGGCGTTCAGGTGAAAAGTGTGGCGATTTCTTGCACTGAGTTGAGTGCAATGATTTCTGGCGGCATCGCCGCAGAGGAAGATTGAGGGCACCGTCATGTTTCGGAAGTGAAGTCCTAAGTGCGAGGAAAGTGTGTCACACGGAAATCAAGGTATAGATGTAAGGTATTAAATAATGAATATTCCAAATACTTGAAGCACTGAAGTGGGCCTGCTATTTTAGTCCGTTTTTTATTCGAATATGACCTTCAAGGAATAGGTAAAGCCCGTGAATGAACTTCAATGAACTTATTTCCATTGACATTTTGCACTCATTTAAGTGTTCCGGAGCTTTAGGGTGCTGACCTTTGTCATTTTATTGATCGTGGACTTCATATATTTTTCCCGTCACTGGCCTTAATAAAGTAGACGTTCAGTAATTAAATTAAACGTTCACTAATTAACCGTACTTACACTCACAAACATTTTCATAATCGAAGACGGGAAAGGAGCCCTTAATGCGGTCATTAGTGCGTATAGATAGGAAGCGATTTCTGTGAAAGCATTTCAATATTTTTGCATCAATGTTTTTTTCAAAAACACATTTAGAATATTGATGACTGAACTTAAGACTGAACTCAAGATGACTGAACAAGGAATTCAAGTGAACCGGATAACTACGTTGTGATTATCAGTAATATGTTCGACGCGGCAGATAGAGCAAAAGAAACATGGCGGTCAACTAGCAATGTTTTAGCAGCTCTCTCGCCAGCTTATAAACGTACCTGTGCGTCTTCCTTTGGCCACAATTTATACCAACGTACTGTAGGAACCTCCTCTGATTAAGCATATGAATAAACTTTGAAATTCAGCCCTAATTACGTAAGTAGAGTACAGGTGTGGCCAACGATTTTGGAAAATAAATATTTCAGGGCTATATTTCAGAATATATTTATACACATGTAGCAAAATTTCTTACAAGCAGCGTCTAAAGAAATTAAGTGGATTTTCTCACTAAATGACTTACTTTGTCTTTCACTAAAATAGAGGTAGGGGAACTGAAACATTACAGCAGTGCAAAGCGCCGAACACGAGCCTGGAAAGCGTCGCAGCGACACGGCGCGGCCGCTGCACAGGAATGCAGCGGCGCAGTCCAGCGCAGCGGGAAATTCCAGGGCTGGAATGTGCAATCGGCGTCTCACATCATCCGGGCGAAAATTTCCCTTTCAGAAATTCATTTCAAACATCGTTTGAACAGAATGATAAGGAGCAGTCAGACACTTCATGCGTACGAGCGAATAAAAGTATTGGCGCTTTCAGTTCTACAGGTAGAGACCCAGTCAAATTTTTCTGCCGGAGCATGGATTTTTTCGCCGCCTAAGCGATTTAATTACTTGGGCGGCAAAAAACATGCATGCAGGGGGTGAAAAAGTTTGGGGAGCGTGTTATAGAACTTCGTATAATAAATCATTAGATCAGTAGACCAGGAGTTTTTAACCCAATATGATACCTCATACATTAACCTAAACCTTTAATAATACTAGCCATGCATCGGAAATGTATAAAAATATTTCTATTTAAGGGATAAAACCAGTTGCTACATTAATTATCAGCAGAGTTCGCGTTCGGTTAAATCGAGCGACCACGCGCGGTTTTCAGACTATCCGTAACATCTCCCAGGTTACACAAAGGCAAATTTGCTAACGTTAGGCTGAAAGTCCTAGAATAAAGCAGGGATCTATCAAATCCAGCACTAAGTCGATAATGAATTCGTTATTCAGTGTTAATGAATGTTCCTCGTTAGTGAAATCAATTCCAACTTTTCACCCCTACGAAATTGTCCACCTTCTTCATAACGAAGAAAATGTTTATTATTTTTACCAGAGCACTGTCAATCTTCAAAAATTGAATACCACTGCCTGTCTATAAGAAGTAACGTTTCAATGTGATAAACGTCACCTTCAGGCTGAAAATATGCAGAAAAAAATTACAGTCAATTGGTAAAATGTAAAATCAATGCCTAATCTACATCAGAAGCAATAAAAATGTTGAAAATCCCAATACAAGATGACTATGTAAGCAAAATTTGTTCAACATGAATATGAAATCACGCTTTCCTTTGATTGTAAGGAAGGTGTTATACTATATTAAATAAATCTTATAAAGCGTGCAGCAACTGGGCAAGTTTATATTCAGAAATTCTGACAGTCAAACGGCTGCTACGTAATAACAATTTCCGTAATACTCTGATTGGAAAAAGTATTGGTTACTTTTTGCACCTAATTTTGAGACGTGACATTAATATCGGACTTGAGGCGCGTCATGTCTAAATATTTTATGGAAACCATATGCCTAGAAATTACAGAATTGATGAACGAGTCTTGGGAAATAGTCAAAACTTTTGTTGAACCTGTAGATCCGGTTGCGGCAATTAAACTCTGTGTGTAGAATATGAGTCGTAAAATCAGTGACCTCTTTGCAAGAAATAATATTTCCATATCCAAAGTCATCAATCTTCAGTCAAAGCCAATATGATATGCCAGTTCAAGCGTGACAAAAGAAAATGTAAGTCTCTTGATAATTCTTACATTGTCATGACTAGGATCGATGACCCTGAAACAAAGATTAACTGCGCACAAATATCAAGGTTCTATTTTTAATCATTTCCGATTTGATCATAGTTATGCGCCCTCGAATAAAGAAATTCATTCAAAAACGAAAATTTTACACAAGGTTGTTAGAAAAGATAAAATTCAAATATGTAATAGAGACATTACATATCCATGAACTTAAACCTGCCCTCGGCGAAAATACAAATGATTTTTTGTTCTACTGTAATATAACTCTAAAGGACCGCAGCTTCGAAGTTTGAGAGATCCGCTCGGTCACATATTTGGTCTTATCTTTTGAGCAACGAACGTATGGCAGTTGTGCAATGCTATCATCCAGTCGTCTTGTTATTTCACAGTCCTGCTGAACAAACTTCGCTCATCTAGTCATCTTGTGCTGGGATTCTCAACATTTTTATCGCGCTTGATGTAGCTGAAGTATTGAATTTACGTCTTATTAAAGTGTCTGTTAAAAGATTTTTGCTATATATTTTCAGCCATAGGATGATATTAGTAACATCGAAACGTCACATTGTGTAGACCGACAGTGATGTGGAATTTTGAAGTCCGATGAGTTTAAGAAAAAATGATAGGCAATTTTCATCTTATTTTAACACGTTACTGAAGGCGTTAGTAATTGTAAATTGTTAACCGAAGAACTTGATATTCATTGAACGCATAACATCGTTATTTAACCTAAATCAAGCACGGTTGGGACTCGATGTTGCGTATGGAATGTGCTTACAAAGAAACATTTCTTTGCTACTCCAGCTTGTCTACCTGTAAATGAGTCACATAATCAGAATGTAATTTTATCGCACTATATATTTCTGAACAGTTCATTCTTCTCTCCTGCTTCTTCCAAACGAAGTACGTAACTTTCTGATAACTTCTGCAGTATCTTTTTTCTTTGTAATACAAACTATCCCACAATACAAACACATTACCCGATCTTCTACTTTATCTGATACGTTATCTGATCAGAAACAATGAAAACCACCGTAATCTAAACTTATTACTCATATTTTCCAATTAGAAAAAAAAGATAATCGAAAGCATTTTTTCACAGAAATTGTATTGTTCGCTTGGAACTTCAATTTTTCTATAAAAGTGCTTTCTATTTCGAATTTATATTTAACACTGTATGCACACAAAAACTTATACAATTATAGAGGAAAGCGAGAAGCGCAAGTGAATCGAGCAATGAACAACCGTGAATCATGACAGATAAGGTTTCACGAGCGGCAAATGCCATTGAGAAAGCTAACGCACATCACACACACTCACAGTGAATCATATGATGGATTGGTGCTGCGATTCAATTGCTCGCAGAAATTCCTCAACACAGAAACATTACCTTAAATTTTACCCAGAGCTTTCAATAATATTTTAATGAAGGCGGTGCAAAAGCGCGCTTCCTGATTCGTAGATCACTCAGGCGTATGAAAGTCTGATCGTACATTCAGAAGAAGGGGAAATTCAACCAAAGATGCCTAGCCGTGTTGGCTTGGGTGGGAATTTGCTTAGCGAGCCTGATGGTGCACTTCTGAGAGGCCAAGTTCTGCGTACTTGTAATTCCTGCGAACAAGATTGCCTGAATCGAGACCACCTTGTACCTCGTCAAAAACCTGGAAGAACGGAGAGCGAAAATCGATGAGAAATTTTGACTGTTTCCCATGTTCCTGTCATGTTTCAGTTCTAACGTGTTCATGCTTGAGTCATCACAAGGGGACCGTGGTGCAGTCATCTCAAGGGTACCTTGGTGCAGTCATCACAAGAGTACCGTGGTGCAGTCATCACAAGGGTACCGTGGTACAGTCATCACAAGGGTACCGTGGTACAGTCATCACAAGGGTACCGTGGTGCAGTCATCACAAGGTTACCGTGGTGCAGTCATCACAAGGGTACCGTGGTACAGTCATCACAAGGGTACCATGGTGCAGTCATCACAAGGGTACCGTGGTGCAGTCATCACAAGGGTACCATGGTGCAGTCATCACAAGGGTACCGTGGTGCAGTCATCACAAGGGTACCGTGGTGCAGTCATCAGAAGGTTACCGTGGTGCAGTCATCACAAGGGTACCATGGTGCAGTCATCACAAGGGTACCGTGGTACAGTCATCACAAGGGTACCGTGGTGCAGTCATCACAAGGGTACCATGGTGCAGTCATCACAAGGGTACCGTGGTGCAGTCATCACAAGGGTACCGTGGTGCAGTCATCACAAGGGTACCGTGGTGCAGTCATCACAAGGGTACCGTGGTGCAGTCATCACAAGGGTACAATGGTGCAGTCATCACAAGGGTACCGTGGTGCAGTCATCACAAGGGTACCGTGGTGCAGTCATCACAAGGGTACCATGGTGCAGTCATCACAAGGGTACCGTGGTGCAGTCATCACAAGGGTACCGTTGTGCAGTCATCACAAGGGTACCGTGGTGCAGTCATCACAAGGGTACCATGGTGCAGTCATCACAAGGGTACCATGGTGCAGTCATCACAAGGGTATCATGGTGCAGTCATCACAAGGGTACCGTGGTGCAGTCATCACAAGGGTACCGTGGTGCAGTCATCACAAGGGTACCATGGTGCAGTCATCACAAGGGTACCATGGTGCAGTCATCACAAGGGTACCGTGGTGCAGTCATCACAAGGGTACCATGGTGCAGTCATCACAAGGGTACCGTGGTGCAGTCATCACAAGGGTACCGTGGTGCAGTCATCACAAGGGTACCGTGGTGCAGTCATCACAAGGGTACCGTGGTGCAGTCATCACAAGAGTGTACCGTGGTGCAGTCCGCGCTGCCGATGCTGCGCAGTTGCTGAGCGCACCGTCGGTACGTGCTGTTGCTGCTCGCCAGTGCAAAGGTTGCGTCAGAGTTCTAAGAGAACATTCGTTTCAACCAGATCAATGGCGCTCAGCAAGACTTAAAACTCACGTATTACTATTTAATACCGACAAGCAATTGTTGTTGTAACTCAATGTGGGGAAAGATGCCTTAGAAAACGGTTATTGTTCATGGAAGATTGCGACAGTTGAAGTATGGTTCGTCGTTGCTGTTCTAAATTGCTCCACAGACACAAATGCAGGCGTGAGAACGATGAGATTACCTTGGCTCAGCTTCTCAATGCTTCTTGATTGACCGAATTATAAAATCGAAGTGAATGCTGCGTGCTGAGGTTTTTATCGGAAAACCAAACTGGGTTACACGAGCGTGGTTAAAAAAGATAATTACCATATCAACCAACATTAAGTGGATGACATTTTGAAGCGAAACGTCAACGTTTATTTAAAAAGTCATTCCGTATGAAATGGGCTATAGAAAAGTCAGAAATATTTATACGTTAGAACACGAGAGAAGAGAACCATTCTCACGGGTTTGAAAGTAAACCTTATGGAGCCCTGATGACAATCGAAAAGACCCGCTCGTTCCATCACTTGGAGTTGAATGGGCAGTTTCAAAACATTACTTTTCTCGAATGCCTGTCAGCTTTTTCATGCTGGCAGTCACTGATAGTGTGTTAAAAACTATAAGCAAACCCCAGACACGTTTGAATACGTCTAAGGAACAGCAGGAAATATTCAAGGTGACTGCTGGAAGTCTTGAAATAGCTTCGGCACAGGACATGGAAGTGATAGGTTTCTTCAGCTCCCACGCGCACTTCTCGGTATATGTCGAATGAAATAGAGTCATACTATATCGGCAGAGCTTGAGCCCTGAGCAAGGCAGGCGGAGCAACACACCCACACCAACACGCACACCCACGCCGCGCAGCTCCGCTCATTCCGACGCGTGCTGCAGCTGTGCCGCACGCGCTTTCCCTGGAATTCTTCTCGAGTTTATGAATCAAGTGACTTTAGAACATAGGGTAACTTGAACAGCGCATTTGAAGCGTTCCAGTCCTCGAATAAAACACTGAAATTGATCGATGGAAATAAACCTGATCGTATTTACCGATGAACACGTTTCTCAAATGACAAATTTCCCGCCGCATAAAAAGCACTTAAATAAAGAAGTTTCCAAACGATTCATTAGCAGCATCTAGCGAAAGAAAAATCAAAGCATCTGGTATCAATAATATTTCAGAACGATCCGAAGCATCTGTACAACACGCCGCACCTACACCAACATCACGACGTCGAGAATGCAGCAGGCATGGATGGCCCCACAGCAGTATCGAGAAAAGGTTTAATGCGATGACGACTTATGATACGAGCGTAGGGCCAGATTATTGGTGGTAGAGCGTACCAGTTGTTGCGAAACTTATACTTAAACCACGTCCCCCAAGGACAAAAATCCAAACAGTTATGCTAATGATCTAGAATGATGCAACTAAAGAGTGAATGTTCGTAGTGTTTGGGTTGGAATTTAAAGATAAGTGATTTCATACGAATGAATTTTCAATTGAGCTTCAGTATGAAATGACTGGAAAGTTCATGCTAAACTTCATTCCGAGTGATTTTTCGAAAAACTGAACGCATATTCGTTCAGTTGACACCCAAGTGTGAGTAGATGAACAAATACAATACAACTATTCAAAATACATTTGGTCAACAACCTATATGCCATATCGGGTCTAAGGCGTAGGTGTAGCTGAATAGCGACGCAAAGAGAAAAAGATGCTTAGTCTAAAAAGCAATGAAAACAATAGACTTCAATTTGATCATATGCGCTGCATAAACATACTCTGTGTCTGATTTCTTCTCAGCGACCTTGCTTTAAAACCACATGACTGTCTACACTGATAATAGAATCTCATTGATGCTAATATATATATATATCAGAATAGTAACGAAAATTCATGCATTTATTCATGGTGGAGAAATATATTCCAAATATTAATTGAACACACTCATATTTTCCGAGATTATTTCTAAGTGAAAGCGAAAATAACGTAGTGAGCTCACAACAGTGTTTTGTTCATACTAAAATGTCGCAGCTTTTCTATTGCTGTGTCATCAATAACATTATTTTCTCACCTTACGTAAATGTTTCCTTGCACGCTGAATTAGCGGTGTGTGTTTTTTAAGGAAAGAGCGACAACGTTTGCCAAGTTGCCCAGATCAGTTGATGACACGTTAAGGCTCGTCTTCATAAATTTGCAAACCCATAAACAAATAAAATCCATAAAGAATTCATACAAATAATTTACGCCCGTGTCTTCACAAATTTTCCTCTAAATTCGAAATTAGACTCTGTAACTCAATACTGCGTGAAGGTATACCTCCACCAGCGCCACTGAACTCTCCTTGTGGTGCTCAACTTAATTGCTATCTTCTCGTCACGGAGGCGGTCTCTGAGGCAAGAAACCGACACATATCAAGATGAGGTTCCTTTTATTGATCGCCCTCATGCCGAGCCCGCCTATTCTCCTTGTATTGCTGTGGACTGAAGACATCCGAGTATAACCTAGGGCACCTTCGAGCACTTTTAAGCCACCGTTGTCTCGTATATTCTCAATTGCTCTTTCGGGACGCCTCGTAAAATTGATAGATGATCACGCACTTGGTCCTGCAGAGCAAAATCTCATGAACAAGAACGCACATTTTTACGACGACCTTCATGACCATGTTCACTAACATTTAGATCATGTGTTGACAACTAACAGCTTCAACCTTTTCAAGCTATGGTTCAACAGGCTGGCAAAGTACAGTACGTCACACAATCACAATCGAAATTTCATGACTGAGTGACTGGAGGCCTAATTTAAAGTAAATTTAACTCTGAGCTCCATTCTGTAAATTTAGCCCTTTTCCATCAACCTGAAAGTTTTGTACTGGAAATTACATGTGCGCAGGCTCAGTTCGTAGGTAAACACTAAACAAAAAATATTCTATTCGAACACCGCTGAAAAATAAAAATTATTCCTTCACAGTGTTTATGCATAAGCTATGCAGGTGATTTTGTCCTCCATTCAGGTTTTGGCTGCGAGTCGTGTGTCGGAGAATTGTGAAGTGTTGCAACTCCCACGTGTGGACTATAGTAGAAACATGCACATTGACTTTTAGATTGTTCAAACACCAATAACGAAAGAATAGATCAATAACCTCCAAGTCGCTGCAAAAAATGCATTTCAACCTCGAGAAAAAGAGAAACTCTGCAACCAGAATCTGCGTCTGTCTCAGGAAGGCGGAAGAATGTCTGCAATGTTCTTCGAATTCTCCTCCTCAGCTGACGGTCTGCGCTTTGCTCACGTGAACTTAGAACGCACTTTTATTGCCCACCCCTCAGTACCCTGGCCGACCTGCCCAACCTCAGCGCCCTGCCCCACCAGCCCACCTGCCCACCCCTCAGTTCCTTGGCCCACCTGCCCACTCCTCAGTACCTTGCCCAACCTGCCCACCCCTCAGCACCCTGCCCCACCAGCCCACCTGCCCAGCCCTCAGTACCCTGCCCCGCCTGCCCCCCCCCCTCAGCCCCCTGCCCCACCAGCCCACCTGTCCACCCCTCAGTACCCTGCCCCGCCTGCCCAACCCTCAGCACCCTGCCCAACCAGCCCACCAGCCTACCTGCCCACCCCTCAGCACCCTGCCCCACCAGCCCACCTGCCCAGCCCTCAGTACCCTGCCCCGCCTGCCCACCCCTCAGCCCCCTGCCCCACCAGCCCACCTGTCCACCCCTCAGTACCCTGCCCCGCCTGCCCAACCCTCAGCACCCTGCCCAACCAGCCCACCAGCCTACCTGCCCACCCCTCAGCACCCTGCCCCACCAGCCCACCTGCCCAGCCCTCAGTACCCTGCCCCGCCTGCCCACCCCTCAGCCCCCTGCTCCACCAGCCCACCTGTCCACCCCTCAGTACCCTGCCCCGCCTGCCCAACCCTCAGCACCCTGCCCAACCAGCCCACCAGCCTACCTGCCCACCCCTCAGCACCCTGCCCAACCAGCCCACCAGCCCACCTGCCCACCCCTCAGTACCTTGCCCCACCAGCCCACCAGCCCACCCCGCTCCCTGTAAGGAGAACACGAGGCACCACCTGGCCGCGTGACCTTGACTCACTCCACCACAGACACACGCGGCCTCCGTCTGCACTCATAGGAACTCATTCATCAACAATTGCTCATTATTCGCGCGACACAAATAGGTTCAGCTGAACAAAATTTTAACACAGAGTGATTCGTTGAAATTACAGAAAATAAATTTTACCGCCCGCGTAGCAACAACTGCTACCAGCATTAATAAGAGCTGGTCTACTCGGCACAACATACAATCTTCACGTCGGAATTCAATGCTCAGACTTATTCCTAAGTCAATGTAACGAAAATCTCGAGAGATCCTAAAGCCGAGTCATGTGTACAGGAGTATGAATGGCAGGGCTGGAATGTGGGCAGCGAGGTAAGAGCTGGACGGCGAGCACCTGTGGCGGAAGCTGGAATTCAAAGCGCAGAGGCACAGCCGGGCAAAACTATACGACGACATGGTGAAGATCGCTCTATGTTCATTAAGTATTAAGACTATGTGTAAATGAACAGTTAGAAGGTAAACTGATTGAACCCTAAACAAACGGGATTTAGAATTGACCGTAAGACGTCACTGCAGAGAGACACGAGAGAAGTGCGGCGCAAGCTGGCGCTGCGGTCTACAGGAAGCACTTCATGAGTGACACTGTCCCATCTGCGTCAACGAGAACATCTGTGCCGCATCATACATTACAGCAAGGATTGAAAAACATTGAATACTGAGAGAAGACAGTATTTGTTCTTGGTGAGCTAAAATTCTAAGTCTCAGTGCAACCTGGTGACACATATTATGTAGTCATCTTCAGCTACGCCAAAACGTAGATTCAATGTTGTTATGAAATTTCATAACCTCTGTAGTTTTATAAATCAACGTGACGTAACGAATCAGGAGACGCAGCTGGCCAGCGCATAATTCCGTTATAAGTTTTAAAAGAACCGAGCTGAGAATACAAGATTTGCTGTCGCCATAGTGGATCTCAGGGCATCTGTGCATGCAACTCTGCTCTCAAAATTTCAACTCGTTCCTTCCCTATCATGAGACTCTCATGTCACAACGATGCCACCATCCTGAACTCCTCTTAAAGATACCAAGAACATCGACTAATATTTTATTCTCATTCATACTAGCTTAGAAATTTCGTTTATTTGTGAAGATTAATTGTAGAATTCGACGAATTTTGTTGATTATTATGGAGAGGTATTACGTTATACATCTCACGTATTATTTTAGGGTTCATTCGTTGCTATCTCCATCTTGCCTCGCGCACTCTGAGAGGAGGGGGATTTTCTGTCTTCACTCACTTGGAATGAGACTTGGATCGGCAATTCCGGAAGAGAGTCACGTTCATCAGCGTCTCCGGTCTGGAGTACCAATTCGTTCAGCCATAAGTCTTGAGCATCATTTGCAACGAGTTATAACCTTCGCTTTCTCATAAACTATCCAATGATCTAATGCCTCCTCTTGCTACTTGTGCTCTCGACTGACTCGTAAATCCTTTTCAAGATGAATCCCGGTCGTTCTCTCAAATTCAAGACGCAGATGCAACTAATCTACAAACACTACTGATCTACAAACCGGATACTTCAACTTCATAAGTTAAGTATTTCCCACAAAATGACAATGTTTGCTCATCCTTTACTTCAATCTTTCTAGGTACATGGTATTCAACTGACGATTCTCGTAATTACTAGAATGTTTATTTAATCATGTTTTCATTATTTGTTTGCCAGGTACGAAAATTCAGAATTGGGAAAATTATGTACAGTATAAAGAAAATACGGCAATGACTATATCGATAATAATAGAATGATTGCCTGAGTTAATAAGACTATCGATGTAATTTTATTACCTTGTAAACTATTAGTTAATTTTCAAAAAACCACTCTCGTTTGTATTGTATTGTCAGGCTGCGCTTTCCATTATTAATTGCCAACTTTTACGTTATATGCTCATTGAACTTATGATACTTATTCTCATTGAAAATAAAAACCCTTTTTACAATTGGTGGCTGCTCCTATTAGAGTTAAGTTTTCATAAGCGAAAACTTTATTTCAGGAAGACAAGAATGTCTGATGATGCAGATTCAGAAAATAAAATATAATCGGTGTGTTTCTGATTCACCATCTGACAAAATAAAAAATCCTGCCTTGATAAAGGAGCGATTGAAAAGCTTTATAAACAAAACAAAAAAAATCTGAGGTCACAGCTTTAGCGATTGCTTCCGTAAAAAAAGAAACATAAACAGACAATCAAGACAACGCGAGAAAACATTGCAGTCTACGGAGAGCAAACTTGCGGCGGCAGCTGACAGGGAACAAGCAGCCTAAAACTGCGCTCGACAGGCGCTGGAGAAAACGATAGAAGAGCCTATAAGAGAGTTTATTACGTATATATAAGTATATAATCAAGAGCTAACCTGTGTTCATCTGCAAGAATTTTCTCGCTGTGGTCAATTAAAATCAGGTGTGCAAGCTGTAAGTGAAGTAAACAACTTGTACGACGTTTTAAATAAAAATTGATACACGAGTTATAAATATGGTGAATTGTATAGAAAAAATATAATAATATAACAAACAACATGCACGACGTTTTAAATAAAAATTATTACAAGAGTTATAAATATGGTGAAATGTATGGAAATCAAACAAATTCTTATATAATTACTCGCATCGTAATGCATGCTGTACAAGTATTTTTTTCGCATTCAGTACTAAGAATTATATTGGTATTCACACATAACTGATATATTAAAGTTAGATTGAAGAGCTCGACATCACTTTCGTAACCTCTGCTCTAAAACCTAATGGCTAAGAGTTATGCAGTCTTTTACTTCCCTTGAAGCGCAAGTACAACGTTCAAAAAAGCTTGCAAAAATGTATTTTACTCAAGAATTGAGGTATACGTACTCACGATATTTATAGAATTGAATAATTGTTTATATAATTTAGGTTTATAATAGAATTATTTATTATTATATATGAATTGAAGTATACATAGTCACGTCATGATGTTCGGTCAAGCTGAATATGTTCACAATAACAAGAGAAAGTTGCAGAAAATAAGACTTCCAAAACCGGAACCTAAATTTGCAGAATCACACTCGGCCGAAGTTCAGTACAGACACGCGGTGTTGGGTGCTCCGGACGGTAGAATAACACGGCATTGCAACAAAACCACTGGTCTTGTTCTCTCACACTTTCTAGTCTTCATTTCAGCGCGACACCTAAATCAGAAGAATGGTTTAGCTTTCTTCAAGATCATTAGGAGAGCTGACACTGTCGCTTTTCTGTGATTACGAGCTACGTGATGGATATTATTTCCAAGTGCCCTTTAGAAGGTTAAACCAACTTCTGGCATGTGACTACTAACCTCATTCAACACAGACTTGACTGAAGTGGGTTAATTTGAAATTCGATATTCAACTCAAATTAAATTCACTGTTAGTAATCAATTTCCCGAATAACAAACATTATATAGATAGTTCCTTCATTAAATTTGGATTAAGTATCTATGTAAATTAAGTTTGACTGACAACTCGTCGGTCAGCAGCATAATAGATCACTAGTGGGTCACGGGAATCAAAAGTTCTAAATTGAGCATACGACACGTGTGAAGTAAGTGTTAACGTATCAGAAAATTATTTTAAGATTCTTTTAATACGCGGGAGGGACATTTTAGCTAGTAATACCCTTGGTGTGTTTATTTATTTATATATTTATTTGGTGTGCGCTTCTTCCGTCTGTCACGCTCTTAAGGATGCTTAATGACCGTATCTGTGATACGACTTTCACCAGTGCACAAGTATACAATAATATTTCTACCAAAGGTACTTTTAGGATAAATATATTTGTTTATCATCCACAGATGGAAAATTTATTCAATGAAAATAATGAAGCCCGTCATTTTCGACAGGTAATGTACACTAGTCGTCAAATAAACGTTCAACGATCTGCGTAGGAGATGCTTATGCAAGGTGGATTAGGACATAAGGTGATATTTTTTTAATTTGAATGCAAAATAAAGAGTAACAAAAAATTGATGCAGCAAACAAGTTTGAGCACCAAATTATTCGAAAATAAAACTAAGTCTTTATGAAGACACGAATTGCAAGACTTTCTGCGAACGCGCTTATTAAAAAATAATTTCCCCCTCCGAAGTTGACAATGGTTTCGATAAATTCTGCACAAACGTAATTATGCCTTAATTGAAAGTGTGCAGGCTATCATTTGTGGTAAATTACCAACACACGGAGAGCCATTTTAATTCGTTGTATTATTTTTTGGAGTTTTCCGCAATTGCAACAGGGCAAAAAGCTCTACGGAAAAGGTAAGCGTACCGAAGAAGCTCGAGTCAGTTGAGGGAACAGGACGGACGCTCGCCATGCATCATAAGGTGCAAGAGGCGTACCTCACAAGCTGGTTCGCTAGCAAGGGGAAACCTTCAGCGACTTTCACTACCATAACCAATTGCGAGCTTGTGTGCTCTGTTAAAATAACTCGTATGGTGGTCGGAAATAACTTTTAACATGAGACAGCGAGCTGCAACGTTACCCTCACGTAAGGCGTCTCACCAACGCCACCAAGCAACATTCGTGTTCGTACTCTGCGCATTTCATATCAGTATCAAACGACTGCAATGATAAGCAAAATGTGTTAAAAGGTGGTCGAAAACGAAATCAATCCTGTCCTAAATAAATTTCATGTCCCAAAGAACTTTTTCTCCGATGTCCAAAATCCTCAACATTCGTACACGACATTCCAAAACATTAAAACGCGGTCGCAGGTACACTCAAGAGTTACACTCGAATAGCTTTTCTTTTCCATTTTGTTGTGTCATAGAAAAAGAGTAGATCGAGCCCTGGTTCCATGTTGATCGATTGACATTTGCATCTTGATCGATTGCCAGGTGTTGTGTGGCTGTCGTGTGAGCGGGCGATAAGGCGTCGACTGGCGGAAATATGTTCGATTTTCTTGGACTTTTACAGCTGGTTACTTATATTACATTAGGTAGGATAGAAATTGAGCTGTTTCACACAGAAAAATACAGATGGTGTCCCCTCACTCCAGGCCAGCATGTCGTGTGACGCCCTCACTCCAGGCCAGCATGTCGTGTGACGCCCTCACTCCAGGCCAGCATGTCGTGTGATGCCCCCACTCCAGGCCAGCATGTCGTGTGACGCCCTCACTCCAGGCCAGCATGTCGTGTGATGCCCCCACTCCAGGCCAGCATGTCGTGTGACGCCCTCACTCCAGGCCAGCATGTCGTGTGATGCCCCCACTCCAGGCCAGCATGTCGTGTGACGCCCTCACTCCAGGCCAGCATGTCGTGTGACGCCCTCACTCCAGGCCAGCATGTCGTGTGACGCCCTCACTCCAGGCCAGCATGTCGTGTGACGCCCTCACTCCAGGCCAGCATGTCGTGTGACGCCCTCACTCCAGGCCAGCATGTCGTGTGACGCCCTCACTCCAGGCCAGCATGTCGTGTGATGCCCTCACTCCAGGACAGCATGTCGTGTGACGCCCTCACTCCAGGCCAGCATGTCGTGTGACGCCCTCACTCCAGGCCAGCATGTCGTGTGACGCCCTCACTCCAGGCCAGCATGTCGTGTGATGCCCTCACTCCAGGACAGCATGTCGTGTGACGCCCTCACTCCAGGCCAGCATGTCGTGTGATGCCCCCACTCCAGGCCAGCATGTCGTGTGACGCCCTCACTCCAGGCCAGCATGTCGTGTGATGCCCCCACTCCAGGCCAGCATGTCGTGTGACGCCCTCACTCCAGGCCAGCATGTCGTGTGACGCCCTCACTCCAGGCCAGCATGTCGTGTGACGCCCTCACTCCAGGCCAGCATGTCGTGTGATGCCCCCACTCCAGGCCAGCATGTCGTGTGACGCCCTCACTCCAGGCCAGCATGTCGTGTGATGCCCCCACTCCAGGCCAGCATGTCGTGTGACGCCCTCACTCCAGGCCAGCATGTCGTGTGACGCCCTCACTCCAGGCCAGCATGTCGTGTGACGCCCTCACTCCAGGCCAGCATGTCGTGTGATGCCCCCACTCCAGGCCAGCATGTCGTGTGACGCCCTCACTCCAGGCCAGCATGTCGTGTGATGCCCTCACTCCAGGACAGCATGTCGTGTGACGCCCTCACTCCAGGCCAGCATGTCGTGTGACGCCCTCACTCCAGGCCAGCATGTCGTGTGATGCCCTCACTCCAGGCCAGCATGTCGTGTGACGCCCTCACTCCAGGCCAGCATGTCGTGTGATGCCCTCACTCCAGGCCAGCATGTCGTGTGACGCCCTCACTCCAGGACAGCATGTCGTGTGATGCCCTCACTCCAGGACAGCATGTCGTGTGACGCCCTCACTCCAGGCCAGCATGTCGTGTGACGCCCTCACTCCAGGACAGCATGTCGTGTGACGCCCTCACTCCAGGCCAGCATGTCGTGTGACGCCCTCACTCCAGGCCAGCATGTCGTGTGATGCCCTCACTCCAGGACAGCATGTCGTGTGACGCCCTCACTCCAGGCCAGCATGTCGTGTGACGCCCTCACTCCAGGCCAGCATGTCGTGTGACGCCCTCACTCCAGGCCAGCATGTCGTGTGACGCCCCCACTCCAGGCCAGCATGTCGTGTGATGCCCTCACTCCAGGCCAGCATGTCGTGTGATGCCCTCACTCCAGGCCAGCATGTCGTGTGACGCCCCCACTCCAGGCCAGCATGTCGTGTGACGCCCTCACTCCAGGCCAGCATGTCGTGTGACGCCCCCACTCCAGGCCAGCATGTCGTGTGATGCCCTCACTCCAGGCCAGCATGTCGTGTGATGCCCTCACTCCAGGCCAGCATGTCGTGTGACGCCCCCACTCCAGGCCAGCATGTCGTGTGATGCCCTCACTCCAGGCCAGCATGTCGTGTGATGCCCTCACTCCAGGACAGCATGTCGTGTGATGCCCTCACTCCAGGCCAGCATGTCGTGTGACGCCCTCACTCCAGGACAGCATGTCGTGTGATGCCCTCACTCCAGGCCAGCATGTCGTGTGACGCCCTCACTCCAGGACAGCATGTCGTGTGATGCCCCCACTCCAGGCCAGCATGTCGTGTGACGCCCTCACTCCAGGCCAGCATGTCGTGTGATGCCCCCACTCCAGGCCAGCATGTCGTGTGATGCCCCCACTCCAGGCCAGCATGTCGTGTGACGCCCTCACTCCAGGCCAGCATGTCGTGTGACGCCCTCACTCCAGGCCAGCATGTCGTGTGATGCCCCCACTCCAGGCCAGCATGTCGTGTGACGCCCTCACTCCAGGCCAGCATGTCGTGTGATGCCCTCACTCCAGGACAGCATGTCGTGTGACGCCCTCACTTCAGCTACTGTGAACTACAAGTCTCGTTTGATTACACTTTGTCACATTCGAATTCCGAGTGGAGTAGCGGACGGCGCAGCAAACGGTAGGATCGCCCATTTTTAGATCATCCAAACGAAACAATTATTGATTTTCTCAAGTCAATTATTAACATATTAAAATCAATCAGATGTAAACGCAAAACCTTCGCAGATTGGGTCCCTGTTTAACAACAACAAAAAGGGATACAACTTACGGACAACTTTACGCGCTGAAAACACGAAATAATTGTCGGATTCTGGATATTTTCATCAGGATTAAGTTTTCATTAAGTCATTAGAGTTGCCGTCCTCACAGCGTTGTGACAGTCGAGATTAACTGTAATTCCCTCGCAGCTTGTTTGCTTAGAATACCGAATTCACCGATGAAACGTCTTTGTAGCGTCTTCGGTGGTGAAACAACCTATATAATAATAATAATGCTTCGAACCATTTTCTGTTTAGGATCATTAGCGACAACGATGCTCAGAGGCGACTACGTATGTTCGGTCACAAAATTGACGAGCCCACTTGAGTTCGCCATCGAGCTGAGCCAATGCTACGTAAAAATGCAATATAAATAAAACACATCTTTTGACGACGTCTTCAGTTATGAGCTTCGTTGTGAGGAGATAAACTTAGATGTTTACTCGATTCGCCATTCAATTGCGATAGCATCAAATGCCTTGAACCTGACCCATACATGGCGCATGCTGCCAAGGTCGGCACTTAGAAAGTCAACGGAGCGCGGTCGCTCACACGGCGCACCAGGGGACGCTCTCGTGCGGCGCTCACAGCGCCGCGAGTTGCAGCATCTCATGTCTAGTCTAACTTTTTCGCCGCCTGCAAGCATTTTTTTCGCTGCCTAAGCGATTTAACCGATTAAATCGTTACTTTTTCGCCACCTGCATGCATGTTTTTCGCCGCCTAAGCGATTTAACCGATTAAATCGTTACTTTTTCGCCACCTGCATGCATGTTTTTCGCCGCCTAAGCGATTTAAGTGATTAAATCGCTACTTTTTTGCCACCTGCCAGCATGTTTTTCGCCGCCTTAGCGATTTAAGCAATTAAATCGCTACTCTTTCGCTGCCTGCATGCATGGATTTCGCCGCCTAAGCGATTTAAGCGATAAATCGCTTAGGCGGCAAAAAACATGCATCCAGGCAGCGAAAAAGTCAGACTGGGACTCTCACATCCTAGTCATGCGCCTGAGCACCGAGCGCTGTTTGAAAGAAATCTGCGCTCGCCTTTCTCTCTCCTGAAATTCTGCCATAGTGAAAATGGCGACATCGTTCATAATTAGCAAAACCAAAGGTGAATATCGAAGTCTTTTGCGCTCGACTCGTTATTGAAGACCAGCGCTGAAAAAATATCGAACAAAACGCTTTATTTTCGATCCTAAAGAAGAACTTATAAGCTGACGATGGGCATTGAGTCTGCCAAAGACGTAAAGAAAACAATGCTTCGGGCTGTAATAAAAAAATATTTCCCGTAAGAAGAACACGCGGAAGTTCAATTTAGATGAAAATAAGAAGAGCAGGCAAGTCATCAATGTTCGTCTGAGCAAGGATCCGGTTGCGCGTATGAATCTAACCGGAGAATTGCGTCACTGAACCACCAATAATTGCAGCAGTATAGTCGCCGTGGCCGAGTGCTTAGGAACACGCCCTTTCGTGAAGGTGTCGGCAGTTCGAATCCCACAGCTGCGCGGTGATTTCTCCCCGTTGGGTAAGGGAGAACTCAGCCACAATTCCCCACTCTACCCAGGTGACGGAAATGGGTACCGGCTTGACCGGGGGTAACCGTCATGGCGTTCTGGTGTTAGTTATAAGGCATTTGAAAAACCAATGTGCAAGATGATACGTATCAGACTTGATTGATCGGAATAAAGCATCCTTTTTTACGGCACACTGAACGACACCTCCAAGGAAAACTACAGCACATAGGTACCAGGCGTCGACACGTGAAGAAAATGGACCGCATTCGTGGTGTGGTCACTGACCGACCGGCACTCAGGCAAACTATAGTTAAGAGGAAAAAGTTGAGTCCCACGCACGGACCGGAACACCGAGTAATGGGGAAACGCAATGCAATCGCTCGAATCAAGATTCAAGTTGTCCTCCAAGCGCTCCCTAGTTACACCGAGGTGACAACTATACGAAACTCTATTGCTGTATGTGCGTATTGGCCTCACCGTATAGATTTCCAGGGATATAGAGAACCGCTTTATATCTCTGCTGGTGTTCCTGGAAGAACACTATTTTGCAGGTGCCTTAGAAAATATCGTAGGTGAAAATTGTAGCTCAAAATCGTATTCGTGCTCATATACGGCCTCTCGAGGATTTTCGCTATCCTATTGAACCTGGAGAGCATGATGAAAACGAGATCCAAAGGGTTAAGGAAATGAATAAATGGTTCGAAGAACACAAGACATCAATGTACCTACCGTATAATGAACCAGGCTTGAACCACTCATGAACCAGTCTCAGCAGTTATGTGTCACCGAACATTCACCAGAAAAATGCACTGCAAGCTCCAAAAATTTTAGTCTTCGTCAGATACCCGCAGTCAAAGGCTTACATTATTGGGAACGTGTTCTTAGAATGCGAGGAAATTTTCATGGACTCCTTTAAAGCTGATGATACTTCTAAGGTGCGGTCAAATAGAGCGCTCAAAATGCAACTCTTTTCATTTTTCAGGATGCAATGTTATTTTCGTTGAGGTCATTTTGAATTTCTCTGTTGGTTATAGGTCATGCTTGCAAGAGACTCTTGTACGAGACATGCTGCAGTGTGGAATGTTCGGTTTCAAATGAGAATTATAAATTTCTGATACCGAAGAATTACTGGAAAACTGAAACACAAAGCAAAAGCAGGTAAAGCAAATGGGCTATGGAAAAATTTACCGGTTCATTCTTTAACGCGGCCCTGCCTTAAGTATATCTTGAATCAGAAAGAACTTTCGCTGTAGCTTGGAGTCAACAACGACACAGAAGCGACGCACTAACAAAAAAGAACGGGCGACTACAACGCAAGAAAGTGAGTACACAATAACGACCGCAGGACATAGGCCTGCTAAGGTACATCCCAACTCAAGGCACCGCTGACCTGGCTGCATGAAGACCAGTAGCGCGCCCAGAGTCTAGTGAACTAGAGTCTAGTTTTGAGCTGGGGGCCAGTATCAGTCGCCGTTTTTAGTAAAAGTATAAGAAGATTGCTGCTAAATAATGTCTGGCCCCCCACGAAATTATTTTTTGTGGATCCCGCCCCCTCCATGAAATTTTCGGCTGGCTGCGCCACAGTTGAAGACTGTGCTTGCAGAGACGGGGATATCCAGCGGAGAGCTACAAGTTCATGACGATCACACCTCGCGGGAGAACACCTTCAAAATGAGCGCCGTACAGTTCTCAAGCCAAGTGAGCACACTTCAAGTTCTCTAAGCATTTGAGCGAGATGTGACTGCTTATATCCAACTATATTGAGCTTTCCAATCTCACACCATTGAAAATAAAATCCGACGAGCGATTTTTTTTCGAATTAAACAAACCTAGCATAAACATCTCATTGAACATGGAAGCTTACAGAGGTCAACGACGCGTAAATAAAATAGGAGCTTACAACTGAAGGGCACCTCAGGCACCTGTACACATAAAAACAAGACCTGCAGTATGGTTGGTGACTTCTACGCAAAAAAGGGGTGAGGAATCCGGAGAACGATGAAGCAACGGGCACGAAACGAGGGTGGGCGAGAGGGGACAGTGAACCCAGGCAGCGTCCTGGCGCCTGCTTGCAGTCTCGCTTCAGATGGAGGCCTGAAGCTTCACATTGCAATTCTGAAGAGTTATTGCCCTATTTAATCTTGAAAATGGATGAAAAAAAGAAGTGACGTTTACGTACATATGGCTGGAACAAAAACATGTTTACTTTTCAACTGTTAAACGACGAAAACGACACAAATTAACGCTTCACACTCCTCTTTTCTGAAGCGTTATTGCCTTGTAACATATTTATGAGGGAGGAAAGAAAGAGGTGCAGTTGATGCATAGCTGGAACAAAAACATAGTTACGTTTCAACTATAAAACAACAAAACGACACAAATTGCTAAGTATATTAACTATGAAATGCATAACTCGGGCAAAGCGGCGGTCAGGATAACACCTCCTCGACACAAAGAAGCGAACTGTAATCTGAGATCGGATACAACGCTGCACTTGTGAATGATGCAGCAACTGATCGAAGCTCGAATCGTTCCTATAAAGACCATTGTCATACCGTGAATTTAAACGCTGTCAGCATCGGCTGTCTATGATATAAAGTACCTCACAGCGCTCAACTTCAATTGCCGACACTCGTCACTGCACGAGAAGCGTTTGGAAATTTGCAGCTCAGCTCTACAGAAAAGTGCGCCTAAAACTGCTGTCATTTACTCAAAAATAAGTAAAGTTACCGAGACACAGTCACAAAATCTACAACCTTCGCACGTAAAGTGGCGATGCAGAAGACAATCTCCGTGCTGTTGAAAGACGACGACGAGGAAAGTGCGAAGAGCATAACTTGAAGGTGACATCACAGTTTATTTAGAGGGCGCCTCGAGCTATCATGCCTTGTTGGTGCAAGCAAACCAGCTCCGTCCTGCACGTACGGGGCTGAAGTCACCCAGTACGCTTTGTCTCCGTGGCTCGCACGAATGGTGGCAATTGACTCAACAAAGCTGGAGTTAGGAGACATTTAAAACATTCCGATACAGCAAAGTCCTTCGTGCTGACGATTGTTGAAGCTACGAGCTTTCCTATGGTCAAAGTTGGAAAATTTCTAAATAAAAGACCTACAAACCAGCTCCTAAGGCTGATAAAAACTCAGAACCTCATTCCATTTGAAATTATTGAAATCGATTGAATCATTATCCTCCTTTATTCTCTTGAGTCATTTCTCATTTAAAAAAACCCTCGGCCAAATTACCTCCTCGAGCACCTCACTAGCCTGAAAACGTATGTTGGGCGGTTGAGGGCGGCTTACCGTACTTTTCGGACTGAAGTTCACCTACATATCTTTATGTTTCAACACTCATCTCTCTTTCTCGGTCTCTCTGTATGCCTCAAAATAACCCTAAAATCACAGACATAGACACTTTATTTTCGGCTTTCAATACTTCGAAAACAAACGCTAGTTTCACCGCAGAAATCTATACATATTCCTCAAAACGCAAAGCAAATGCCCATATCTTATGGGAGATGCTATACTTGTATAATATTTCTGTAGCTAAATATGATGTCAGTCATTTCATACCTCAAAAGTTTGCGTGATTAGTGAAAATTTCTCGATCAGAGAGGGAGCTTCCTACCCACCGACTTTATGGTTTATATTCTGTTTTCTTCTCATTCAAACCCAACATTTACGCAGGCCCAAATAAGAGCTTTGTTGAAAAAGTCAAAAAGCCAAATTCTTCGAAAAACTTCTAAACTATGAGTCCTGAATTCAAAAGCGCTTTGCAAGTTCACAAAACGCAAGAAACATTCCCACGTATCAACTTGGGATCAAGTTTTCACGTGCCAGTAACCTCGAGTAATCATAAGATAAGCGCTAATGCTAACAGTAAACGTTCGAGACGCTCAGGTACGGAGCGGCGCGTCTCAAATGGAGCGTCCTGAGACAGCTTACGTGCTGTTTACGTTGCATTGCTTATCTAGGAACCCTTGGCGAACCGGAGTCAGAACCGGTCGAGGCGACGGACCACTGACTCCTGTCTTGGCAAGTTCGTGGGCGGAAAAGATGAAGGTTTAGAACGTTGGTTAGACTGCAACCTCTTCTTACGGCTGGGAGCTTGAAAGTTCACAGTGCCCGTCTGCTTCCAGTTTTAAAATTTGATTTGAAATTTTTCAGCAGCAATACATAATGTGAAGCCCATTGAGGCGCTAGCATTTGCTTTTTTACGATATGGACCTGTTGCAATTTGTGTAAAAGTTTGAGTGGTTGAGTTAATGTTATGAATATCAACGTTGTGAATCAAACAAGAGCACTACGGCAAATAGATAGGTGGTCAAACAAGTCGCAGTAGCTAATTATTCTCAATTTTTGAAAACTTCTCCCAAATTCTCGAGCAAAATTAACGCACAGGTCATTTAAAATGTATTAATCGATTTTAACTTTTAGAAAGATTACTGTGACATTTCAATCCATTAAAATGGCACCAAGAAGCAGCCCTATTTCAGCAAGCAACCGTAAAATGCGATAGTGACGACAGAGCCAGCTCTATAGAGACAGTTGTGCTCACATTCCAAGGCGAGCCGCGCACCTCAGACCTTCTGAGCGCTCCATGTCCTGTTCTCAGAGCAACGTCGCCTACAACACCTGCGAAAACTCTAAAGTTAGTTCAGAGACACTTGTTCACCAAGTGAAAATGTTTGCATTCTTACTAACTGAAAGACAAACACACGTCCGTACCAATACGTGCTTCGTAAAACGGAAGCAAGTAACAGGAACATAATAAACCGAGTAGATACCAGACGTAAAATAGTGTAGACGTCAAATTTTCAGTCAAGTTCATACGTTTCTTTCAACAATAGCGCTGTCATGAGAAAATGTAGGAATGAACTAGATGCAGTTTTTGTCAAGAATATCAAGAATATTTACCTTCGGTGCGACATAAAGGTTCCCTCTGAAGCGCTAGCAAGCTCCCTACTACTACTACTACTTGCCAAGAATATCGTCTAATGTTTCAACAACTATGGATCTCATGAACGAGTGAATACGTGAAAACTTGAGGCCCAGAAGGAGCCTATCAAATATTCTTCACAAGACCACAGAGTAGTTCCAAGAGGCTGGCAAGAGTTGCCTAATACGAGATCTGCACCTCCAAAGCTTCTAAAACGGCCCAGAGTTGCCGCAACTAAATCCCCATGATAGTGTGAGAACTCTGAACCCGAATTCCGCGTTATCTCACAGAGGTCACTCGTATCAAAATCTATCACCTCTTTCGGGAAGCGAGAGATAGCTTCCTTTTGACCTCGAGCAACAAAAGAGATTAAAAAATTCAAGGATATTGTTCAAAGTTTTCCGCACCGCCAGCCCTTATCATTGCGACCGAATGGAAAATTGAGGAGATTCATGGTCGCCCAAACAATCAATAATTTATTTGAGACAGAAGAAAATTTCCCCTAGTATGATGCTCAACCTTCTGACAGGAAACACGCCATTGTTGTGATTTATTACCGAGAGGAATTTAGTGATGAAAAAAACGCCTCTTCGATTCATTAAAAATGCGTCAAAATTAGACACGATAATATGTCCATTGAAGAGGTTACTGTATGGGTTGGCCCTCGCCCAAAAATTATGGCGTGTTGCACCAGGATATAGTCTTCTCTCAGGCTCCCTCTCGAGAGTGTGGGAGGGATCGAATCGCCTCTCATACCCATGACTTGTGTCACCACAAATTCAAGCTACTTTGGTCTGAAAAATTAAAGCTGACTAGGTCCTCTCATGTGAACTCTATGAACACCACAACTGAATTCATGTTGAAAGGGAAGAGAAGCTTCATCTCGTTCTCACCCGAACCTGATTTTAAAGTAGTACTCTGTAGCCAAATGCTGGATCCTTGCTTAATTAACTACCTAGGTCCATATTACGTGTGACTATATATTTGTCTCAATAATTCCTTGACGCATTTCCTTTTCACAAACTCAGTTCGATGAGTCGCCTATGACTTAGCACTTTCCGATGAAACTTAGTAGCAATATTTTTTAGAGGAGCTCAGTCATAAATCAGATTAATTTTTCCTCTACTTTCCCGCGCCATCCTAAATGCACATTTGAACAAGATTCATGACCTGTTACATTTGTATTATTGCATCCTTGTGATACAACCTGTATAAACCTATGTACTATCCGGCTTCAAACCATGCGCATACACTACGCCCATGACCACTTACTTATATGCATCACTGCATTCATTTGATACTACCATACTATGCTATGTACTCGTGCTACTAAAATTAAAAAAAGATCGATTTCAAAATTATGAGTACATCAATAACATTAACATACTTAGAAAAGCCATAAAAAACCGATGCCTACTCTAATTTGTCACCATTTCAGAAAAGCTCAAGTTGAACTTATAACTAATTACATGAAAATTTAAACTCGCAAAGCACGTGAGTAAAAACTGCTGACTTATTCGTTAGATCTTAAGAACGAATTATCCCGACATTGCTTTTCTGATAGGCGGCATCATCATTAAAAACTGATAGTTAGTTTGTTCCAAAAAAAATCGGAATAATCTGTATGCTCTTCGTAAGGGGCTGGAGACGAATTGAATAGCTTTTCAAATTAAACAATGCTGACACACAGTTATAAATCCAATCTGTATGATCTTTGTATGGAGACTGAAGACGAATTGAATAGCTTTTCAAATTAAACAAGGCTGGTCCACAGGCATAAATCCAAGCTCACCAAGGTGATAGGTTCACCTCAGGTTACCGAGTAGAGAACTACTCCGAGGTGGTCCGACTGCAGAGCAGGGGCCCTCAACGCGGTTGCAGTTCCCTGCCCTCGTCCGCCGAGGTCTCGAGAAAGAAGGTCAGATGCACAGGGCCACTGCACGAGTTGACTTGCTCACAAGCTTGCCCCATTGATGTCTGTCTCTAGGTCAGGTGCTTGCCAGCTCTCCCTCACTCTATGAGGCCACTAACTCAAGGATGCACACAATCCCAGTATCCTAAACACATTAGTTAGCAAACTGGATACCGGTCACTTCCTCTCTTTACGCGCTAAAATATTTTACAAATTCGTTAACAAACTGGATGCTCGTCATTCCCTCTACGCTAAAAATATTTTAGCACGTAAATGTAGAGCGTGATTGTGTTATCTTATAACTAATTTCAGATATCACACCCGACAAGTGCAACGCTACGAGGTAGAGGTGCGTCTAGCCAACGACTTCCATTCTAATGCCTCAAAAAACCGTCATCGTGAGAGATGTGTTCTCGAAGATAAATCCAGCATTTGTATAATTCTGCGATCCCCGCCCAATCTACCACGAGTAACCATTACAACATCAACAGGCATCGTGTACCCTCGTAATCTAATCCTTACCAGCACCCCCTCCACTTCTACTCTGCGAGAGCTCTACGCCGTGAGGTCACCCACCTTTATTCTTCGAAGAATATATTTATATGTCATTGTGATTTTAGCCACAGAGGATCTTATGCATTCAATATAAATTAAATATAAAATTCAGTTTCTCAATATTTAATTAGGGTAGTGGGTATTTGCACCAATTACCTGTCCAACAATAACACAACGCGTTTGTTCACAAACGTAACGAACTTAAGGGCTAGAGAGGGTCGAATATAGCCAGACCCCGAGAGACCCCACGGGAGACGATAGCGAGAGGTTTACTGTGCGAGGTTACTAATACTGACCTCATATATTGGTGTTCCTTTTCTTGCGGTTCATAGCCTTTGGTGATGAACCCGCTGTATTGCAAAGTGACATTTAATAGTGACTACAAGTGTAAATCATCCTAATAGATCAGAAGATACACTATGCTCCAATCAATTCTTTTAAGTTCAGTTGAAAGTGATCAGCCTCCACACGTATTACCATTTACCAACACCCAAAACTGGATTCTTACGATAAGTCTACATTATTACTATCATCAAGTCTAACTAGCTTATTTCTCTCGACAGCTTTGTGATATGTAGTTATCAGTGTTCAATAGTTAAATAAGTGATCGTTCATGTATTTAATTTCCTTTGTAAATTAACCATTTAACGTCGGAATTTTTGTACTCATATTATCGTTATCCCAACCACCGTCACTAATCTGGCACCGGTATCCTGTAGTCACCGATATCAGGATGAGGAAGGAATTGTCACTCGGCAATGACTAACACATTAGAGAACTAATTTAACGAGAAATACGATATATTGAAGCTATTTTCGAAAGAGGACCGTAGAGTCCTCTCGGGCGTTAGAGTGTTAAGAAGAATAGTGAAAAAAATGAGACGAAATCTGTAAATGATACTGATGATCCTGAACGTGAACAATGAAGTTGAAAATACGGTCCTCGTCTCGCGCTTACCGACAATAATAATTTGATCATGATGTCCCAAATGAATAATTCAATCATATTATTTAATAAATTAAATATTAGATTATACGAATTTATTTTGTCTCATAAGAGGCTAGTGGCAGCGGATACCAAATAGCTCACTGCAATGGTTCCTAAAACAACGTAATTTCGGTTGGAAAAACACAAAATGAAATTATTACAAAGATCCTGCAGCGATGGGATCATCCTTACAGAAACAATACAATAATTGTAAACTTTCATTAGACTAATTTTTACATTCATAATCAATGACAAGATAAAAAAACGATATTCGATAAAAAATATTAACCAAATGTAAGGCAGGGTTTTTTCATTTTCGTCTAATAAGCCCATCTTAAAACTCGAGACTTGATGATGTTGAAAGATTTTTTGTTCAGTTTGCTTTTTCATCTCTAAATTGTGATTTTTATCGTTGACAGTTAGACCATATAAAAATGAATGTACATTCATTCAGCACCACACAGTCGAGCGCCGCGCAAGGAGGTCCTCCCATGGTCGAGCGAGACGGTTTCGCAATTTTGATCAAAGCTACGAGGTGAAGGCGCAGTCCCAGCGCAGCCTGGTTAACCAGCGGGTTGAATAAATTTGAATTTCATTAATTCCGATACCTGCATCAGAGATCAGTGATGGAAACCTTACGTAAGGTACACCCAACCGAAAGCGTACTGTAAGAACTTTGAAGGTGCGTTGCGATCGTTTTTCCAAGTTTGAAAAGTGGGTTGAAAACCTTGATTTTGCAACAGGAGAGTTAATGAAGAGAACTTGTCTTAGGTTATTCATCTATTTGAAACAAATTTTAAGACAACATTTGAGTTTGGGTCATATCACTGAAATGAAAATACTAACGTGAAAACATGCGGTACATACATACATTTTCGATTTATTTAAACGCATATCTCCGCTTTATGGCATCTGAATCGCAATATTCATATACAACGTACATTCCTCCCCGAAACACACCGCCGTGTCACCTACCAAACCCATACGGCCGAGATGAAATTCAACATCAGCTAGTCCGTCTTGCCCGCTTCTCAGCCCCGCTTTGCGACACTGTCGAACTTTAGTGAGTTGAAGTGGCTGCATCTACTCCTATATTGCATAGTACAATTCCGTCCTCGCGTTTGACTTTCTGCAGTGTGTATGTTTCAATAATAACGTGCTAGAACCTTAATTCTACGAAGACTGGAAAACAGTTCATTGGAGAGCTACTCAATGACGAAGGATCACTGCCATGTGTTCACTACTCTTCAAGTATTGGTGAGCCTGTCAGTTACATACGCTTCATAACTAGGCATCATTTCGCTTATGAACCTATCATAACTTACACTTTGTGAAACCTTACATGGACAGCTCCATTTCCCATTGTTTGCATTCAAGTCTGCATTTAAAAATTTGAAAGTCAACGGTTCTTGCCAATAAGTTAATCTGTACCTAAATCCTCACACGATTACACGATTTTTAGTGTATTTACAAGATAAAATATTCCAGGAGCAGGAGACCACTTACAATGCAATGTTTTTACCTCGTCTCAAAGTCCTCTGAGTTCTGATAAGGAAAAGACAGCTATAGTTTTTTCAACTTCATTGTCCACTTGCCAGTCAAACCTTCATCGAGAAGCCACCTCTGGCACAAAGCTAACGACAGAAAAGTGCAATAAAGACCATGAAAATAATTCGGTACTGACGCACGTTTGGTGGTAAAAAATAAGTCACTCAAAGCAAATTATACTGCAATTGAATACAAGTGACCTCTACCGTATTTAGTCGTGCTCCTTTAGAAAAGTTTAATTAACCCGTCCCTCTATTACAACCTTCATGTTAGGGCAGCACCGTTTAGCGCACACCTTCATTTCATCCTGTACTACGCTTCACAATACACCGTACCAGATAGATTAGCCGTGACTTCAACTCCAAGGTCATAGCGTTACAATGAAAGAAGCTTCAACCTTGAACTGACTTCTAATCGACCCAAGAGAGATCAGTGCTCCTGGTGCAAGAACTTGGGAAGGTTCCTGCGGCGTCAACAGCACTAATCTGATTTTTCTGCGCTGAAAAGGAAGTTTGAAAAATAGGCATATTACAACGGATAGCCGTGGTTCAGTCCTGATGCATGCAAGCGTTGTGTTCACTCCTGATGCAAGCGTTGTGTGGTCATGAAGGAATTCGCCCACAAACCACGCTGAGGAGCGGCGGCACTTGAGTCGAGCGAAAAGGCTGCACTGCAGCACGCTTTTTCCTGCACGCGAGAGGTCCTGATGAACTTTTTTGCCTTAACATGACAGCGCTGAGAGGAAGACGCCCACAGACCGTCAAGGTGTTACGTAATGATGCACAGAAGAGTTAGTACCGATAGAAAGGTACCAGAGCAATAATGAAAATATGAGATGCTTGACCACTGAACATGAACTTCGCTAGTATGCCTTGACCTAAGAAAAATGGAAACTATTTAAGCAACGCACTCCTCCAAGAATTTTCGTTGAAAATTCAACGTCAAACTTGTCCACACTGAACCCCTTGAAAGAAAATATTCAAAATATTTGTCATCCCGCGTATTAATCGAGTATACTTC
This sequence comes from Morinoia aosen, assembly GCA_030386875.1. Taxonomy (NCBI): domain Eukaryota; kingdom Metazoa; phylum Arthropoda; class Malacostraca; order Amphipoda; family Talitridae; genus Morinoia; species Morinoia aosen. Next base: position 66,014,899 of record CM059565.1, on the reverse strand, counting down.
AGCCAGCAAAACCACGGACAACACTCGCACTCGTTATTTTTTCTATTTTCAGTGGTGTAGGAAATATCACTGATTGGAATACCCTCGCACACAAAGATGGTATTGGTTGAAATCGGACACTCAGCGGTAAGAAGACGCCACCATCTCCACCAGGCGGTGTGCATATGAAATGTTAATGAAGCGAGCTCGGCATTGTAGCCTCCATGTATTATTGCTACCTATGAAAGCTTTAAAACTTAGCAGTCAATTAGTTTTGAGGCTTTTCGGGCAAGAATTACTTTACGAAATTGACAATAGTAATATCCAAAAATACAATGTCTGTCATTCTTCATTTAAAGGGAGCTTTACACCAGGTGTGCATCGAATAATTCATCGAATACTCCAGGCGTAGCGAGCTCATTCGCTGAGGTGCCTACACGATGCAATCGGAAAGACATGCGTCAGTCAGGTGAATTTAACGAGCCCATCACACAGATCCTGGCACGGGGTTCACATTGCTTGGTCCTTCTCCAGCTCCCGTGGCGGAAGAGTGGCTCGGGTGCGAGTATAGACATACAAGGTAAAGAGTACGTTAGCTAACGGTGTGTACTTACCAGAAGTATATCTGTGAGTGAAACTCAGATAAATTTATCCCCCAACTTAAACAGCTGTGAGCAATGTTGAGAGGACATTGCATAATCCTGATTGCGTCAAACCAACACGGCAAGCTCTAACGGTGCTCTGCTGATCCTTCCTCAATGGCTCGTGCACTTTTAAAATTAAGCGTCAATTAGTATGCTAGGAACTCGCATCAAGTAACTTTAAAAAAGAGTCAAAAAGTACAGGGGTTCTTAAGCAGAGGCGATATCCAGAAAACATTATATTCGGACGGTTATTTAATATCCATGAGGTGGAGGAGCAGACGAGTAGCCCTTGAGATGGAGTTCTCTGCCGTCACACTCGCGCTTATCCAACGCTCTCTGTTTAACAGGTGCGATTCTCGCAAAAAAATCTTTGAGACTTGTTTTGTGAAGGTAGAAATTTATTTGGACGGAAAAAATTACAAAAGTAACCTTTGTGAAAAACTTACAATGGTAGCATTTTTCGTAACAAATGATTTGGAAATCAAAGTACGTATAATGCTAGGAGAAATAATAGTTTTTCACCATCTGCAAAAACAGTTTTCTTACGTCAAATTTGCGCAATGTTTCAACATTTCGATGCAACTTTTTAAATCGATATCAAAAAGCCAAAACATGTTCAGAGCAAGGTACCTATATTGAAAATGTAGAGCTCACTTTTCGTCGCGAGGACATATTGATGGTCGGACAGTTCCCTACAACCACACTGAATTCTTTAAAATTACAGCTTATAAATTACTGACCAAGCTTAAATAAAAATTCTAATTTCTCATGTCCGACGATAAGAACGATCAAAATTCTGCACTGTTGGAAATAATCTCATCCTATGAAATTGTTGAAGGAATCATGAAATAAGTCCCGATATAACGTCATGACGTCGCGGTTAAATGCGATGCACCCCAACACAAAACTAAAATTTCAAATTATTTAAAATAGGAAAAACGCACAAATTTTTGAATACTTCCGATGATGAGTAAAATAATATTAAAGTTATAGTGTCAGAATTTTGTTGAGCAGTTTCTCAGTCGACAAATAACGAGAATCAATAAATATCACTGGACCACTCTCAGAAGTGCCACAATTCTTCGAAATTATTGATTATCCATCCAAGATAAGTTTTCAAATTCACACAGCATTCGTTGTTTTTAAGCAACTTGACGAAAACACAGTAACCCAGTCTAACTTTTTCGCCGGAGAATACTTGTTTTTCGCCGCCCAAACAATTTAATTACTTGGGCGGCAAAAAACATGCATGCAGGCGGCGAAAAAGTTAGACTGGGGAATAAGCGCCACAAACTCCTACTTGCGTGCCCACACAGGATCGAATTATAACCGCGTGACAAAAATTCCGAGCTTTGTGCTGAAAATTTCCCATCCGAAATTTACCGTAGCAAAAAGAAATGAAGATCTAGCAACAAAATAGCAAATAAGATAAGCTTCATAAATGATATTGTAAGAGCAAAGTTAAAATATGTACTCACGAAAGCAATCTTCACATCAAACGCACGAATAACTGAATAAATAATGAAGTAACGAAGGGAGGTCGAATATTTGAGTCATGAATAAGATTGAGATCCTTGAGAGCCATCAGGAGCCACCAAACAGATGCAAGAAACTTTAAATTCATTTACGTTGTAATCTTTAATGAACGAAAATCAGGGCTTAAATTAAAAAATACAAAAAATAAATTAGATTCTCTTTGAACAAATTGCCTGAATCCGTTTCAAAATAGGTTGATGGTAAATCCTGGAGAGATGTATTCTATAGTTTATCGCCTTCGTTTCTAGTCTCGCACTCTCAATCTTTTTTATTTTGGTAGAAAACCGCGATCATTCGAGTAGTATTGCTGTTAGCTGTTGAGAATATTTAACTTTTCATGTTAAAACACTGAGACAAAACGACATAAATCATAGGTTGGCATAAGTATCATGAAAACCACGTTCATAAATTGACAAGGATGTCCCCGAGGTTACTCGGTAGTCTCGAAATACCAAGTAAATTTTAAATGCTTGGAAAGAAAGAGAATATATCAGTGAAATTATTGATATTCTATTGAATCATTTCAGATTTATTTCTGTACTTAGGCTTGCCTTAAAAAATAGTTCACCATAAAGTTATTACTGAACTCCACCACGATCACAAATCTCTGCATTCATTTGATAGCTAATGACTTTTGAAGATCTAGCCATCGGAATACGTCAGAACCCCAAAGAGCTCGTAAGAAATTGAGTAAAACGGCGACAATGGAAGACGGCAACAATGGAAGACGGCAACAATGGCAGACGGCGACAATGGTAGACGGCGACAATGGTAGACGGCGACAATGGACTGAGCGCGCGAAACAGACGTGGAGTTGCGATGCCTCTCGCAGCTTGATAACGAAGCCGATAATGGGACATTTGTGGCACTCAGGGCACAGGAAGATGACGCGAAATCTCCGAGACAATTCGGAGGCAACAACCAAACAAAGCAACATGCTTTATACGCCATGGAAATAATGACATTTCACTTTTTTCCCGGCTTGCACTGTAGCAAGCAACATATACTGTCATGCATACGGAACAATGTTCAGAGTGTTACGTTCATTATAAAACATTCATTGTTTCAAGTAAAAATTGAAAAACCAACAAATATCACCAGTTTACGCCACGTCAGAATAACTGTGAGTGAACCATATCAAAGAGTTTCAGAAGCACTAGTCGTACCTCGCACACATATCTTTTAGTGTCTACATAAGGCATCACATGAAAGCAATCCAAAGAACACAGACCTTATACATCGCGCTTTGAAACCCTCTGACTGACTAACATCGGAGGACAACATCTACTGCCTGTCGCGGTGAGAAAACTTCCTTTCTTTGAGTTTTATATGAACTGTACTGACACCAGTTGCAGCAAGAGACCAAGTTACTTACGCACTCTTCAAACCACGTACTATACGTTTTCATCATTTCTTTAAATTCAAAGATGGTATGATACCAAACTCATTACGGAGTACATGGAACAGAATTTAAAACTCGATTTTCCAGTAGAATCAAGCGGAACGGGCTATAAAAATACTTCATATTAAGCGACATTGCGTCGCTATTCTTTAATATATAAAGGTAAGAATCAGAATACTCCACTTATCTTAGGGCCAAGTGTTGGGTGACTCAACCTGCACAGAAGAGGAGACTGGAGCGAGGCTTGGGCGAAGACTGTTACTGTTTACCATCAGCAACCGCAGGAGAGTAGCTCGCTCTGGGCACAGTTTGGAGTCCGGCTCCCTGCCCGTCAACTCTTTCCATTCCACGATAAATTGAGCTTACAGCTCTCCCCAGTCGTGGCTTAGTTCTGAGCGCAAACTAGGCAGAGAGGCCTCATCACCGATCGACTCGGTGCACGTTAGCTACTACGCGCAAATGCAAAGAGGCTAAAAGAAATTATCACGCGTACAATGATGCAATGGAATACCATTATATTAAAACATGGGTTATGTTACGAAAGCATTAGGTTGACAAATTTACAGGTCTTTAGGATTACACCGACGGAAAAGCTGAAGAGCAAAACTTAAAAACGGGTACAAAAGTTGCAGGGAAACAATATGTTTTTTTTTCATATAGTGGGCATTTGAAGGAATTTTAACTTCACTTTCCCTTAAATTACAACAGAATCCACACCTATACGAGAGCACACAATTGAAACATAGGCATTTCACGTTGTACTGTAAGTACTGGTACTTCGACCCTTTTTATTGAGACGATCATTCATAAAAACGACTTGGTGGGAGATGCTTCTGTGCCTAATTGCTTTAAGTCCAGGGGTCGCGAGGATGCTGTGCCTGGTGCATGCTCACGGAAATATTGCCATCCGTCGTAACTTGAGATCACGCTAACTCCCGCTAGTCAGGAACTAACTAAGTAAGGGCTTCTCGGTCACCATAGAGCGGGAGATGAACTTGTCTCGACATTGAAGTCATTTTAGCTGAGTCTAGCTCTTTCGCCACCACTGCGAAGCTCTGATAGCGCTATTCCTCGACACAGCTCTACTGCGCTGTCCCTCACCCCTACTTTGAGTATGCTCAGGAGACCACGCTATTCCACACTCCAACACAAAGTCTGCTCAAAAAACTGTGCTCAAATGACTACCCAAAGTCTGCTCACACAACTCCGTAAGTATTCATTTCGGCAGAAGCAAACCATGAATCACAGCGATGCGATCTCATGCGAACATTTGGGCTGAATGGCTCAGTCTGCGAGAGCAGTCAACACGGAGCAGCGCAGGCTGGGAGGGCAGTCAACACGGAGCAGCGCAGGCTGGGAGGGCAGTCAACACGGAGCAGCGCAGGCTGCGAGAGCAGTCAACACGGAGCAGCGCAGGCTGGGAGGGCAGTCAACACGGAGCAGCGCAGGCTGCGAGAGCAGTCAACACGGAGCAGCGCAGGCTGCGAGAGCAGTCAACACGGAGCAACGCAGGCTGGGAGAGCAGTCAACACGGAGCAGCGCAGGCTGGGAGGGCAGTCAACACGGAGCAGCGCAGGCTGGGAGGGCAGTCAACACGGAGCAGCGCAGGCTGGGAGGGCAGTCAACACGGAGCAGCGCAGGCTGGGAGGGCAGTCAACACGGAGCAGCGCAGGCTGGGAGGGCAGTCAACACGGAGTAGCGCAGGCTGGGAGGGCAGTCAACACGGAGCAGCGAGGTGGGGTGGTGGGCGACGGTGCCCCTCACGAAGACCAGACGACTTGAAGGTCAGTCAGCAGGTCAAGCTTCACTTTCGCTGCTTTATCAAATCTCTAACTGCCTTCGTTTTTCATTATTAATTCATTATTTACTGAAGCATAACCATTGGTGGACGCACAAGGGTATTAAGTATTGCTATACATATATGAGGGACGATTTACTCGATGTAAGAATCCACAACTACATATGTGCCCACTCAGTGACTGCTCATTATTTCTACAACTTAGGAAAAATTTGATTTCGAGGAACGCGGGCAATCCGCATTATGACATGAACCGGGCACCGAAATAGTTTTTGTCTTAAATATATAGAATAGAAGTAATGACAGAATCCGGACACTCAGAGCTTTGACTGAAAACGCTCAATTTGAAAAAGCAAAAAATTATAGCAACCATAGGAAAACAATATATGGATGACACAACCTAAATGATGATGTAGCAGTTCATATCATTTCTAACATCAGCCACTGCAGGTATATAATCTAGAGACCAAGGCAAGCTTGTTGGGCATAACATTTGTCAGGGTGGTTGATGGGCGACTCAACATGAAAAATACAAGATCGCGCCGCGTTGCGACTGGGAGCTCTTGCACACACTTCCACCTTACACTTCAACTGCTGTCTCGATACTGCTGTCCTGCAGTGTTGCCAAGACGTAGACGTCCAAACAGATCCGAAAATTTTCTTGAAATTTTTTCATGAACATCTTGATATTTCCTGACAATCGCAACGCAGCTAATTAATGACCACCTAATCAATTTTTTCTAAATAATTTTAAGAAATTGAAATAATTGAAATACGTCAGAAAGAGAAAACTTATCGTATTGTTTGGACTACCTACGAGAAATTTCTAAATAGCGAATAGAGCAAAGTGAGCAAACTAACGAACAGCCGTAAAATATTAATACTGATAACAAACAATATGTATACTGTATACTCACATTTATTTCTCAAATTTTAAAATTCATCTTGCACACGTCAGTTTTCTCCTTGGCGTACGTGAGTGGTTTGTTTACACAACTACAGAAGAGCGTGAATTTGTTAGCGCGACTCGCATTGAAATTCACGTAATGATTACAAGTGATGCAAACTTTTGTGCTTTACTTGAAGTTTCTGACACGAATTCCTTTTGAGGGTGCATATTACAGTGCTTTATTCCTCTAATTTGAAAATCGCTCTCAACACCTGACAACTTTACGACACGACGCAGAACTTTCCTTTGGCGGACGTACACCATGGACGTACACTTTAGAGCTATCATCGTGGTAGGCTGTGACTCTGGAGCTTTTCTTCCGGATTAGGGAAACGAGACTATTTTTTGCTCTCAAAATGATCAGGGAAATTTAGGTGGTAGGTCACAAATTCACTCAGCGAAGCATGATTAATTACAGTATTTTATCGATCTTTGCCAGTTCAAATTTTTTGTTTGTGTTTAAAGTTGTTTTACGCTTATGCACAAGATTTATAAAAACGAATCTAAGAAAAATCAAGCAGCTGTTCGTAAAATAGTCCCATAATAACAAGGGCACCTTCTACAGCAGTTTTGGCTTTTTATTTTGTATGCGTTATTTTTTATTTAACTAATTTTGCATTACAGTCAATTACGTCATTTTCCCTCTAGAATCCTGGTGTGATACTCTGCTGGTGTAGTTTCAATGAATGAGCGTTCATACTTTGAGCCGAATATATTCACATCGAATTATTTTTTTTTAAATCTCAGAAGAGAATTTAGTGTAGAATCTCGAGCTGCGTTGATCAGGTGACACGCAATTAGGTGATCTACGACTGGATGCAAGGGGCGCGATTTCTCAATATTGATTGTGAGGAACAATTCTCTAGCGTTACTCTGAAGGTGAAATACTGGCGAAGATATCTTTCTTCCTAAATTCTAGATGAAGTTAGAGATGTAAGAAAAACAAAGAAAAATTATGTAGAAAATGAGAGCACGAAATGAAAAAAAGAATACATTTGTCGATGAACGTGGACTCGAAAACAATTGGTGTACTTTTTAGGGCCATATTATTACAAACTCTGAGTGGGGCTTATTTTTTGACGACATCTAGCTTCGCTGCACGAGATACAAAGAAGAAAAAGACGTAGAACAAAATGATTAGAAGCAAATAAATAAAATAAGATTTTGGCCTTCAATCCTGACGCAGTCAGTGGGCTCTGATTATTAACTGATGCATAGTTACATTATCTCCATTCAGCGAATAAGGTTTCAGCGCACCAGTAACAAAACAAATCTTACGTGATTGTGATGATTTTGCTTCAATTTCAATAAAATAGAACTTCAACTGACTTTGGCACGAACGAGATAATGAAACTGATAGGCTTGAGATTAAAGAACATTCGCATGGCGTGACACTGAACTTCAGCACTAAAACACAAAAAGTTGGCAAGACAATGAATCATTGAACAGGAATGAAAGAAAGAAGAAACATTTAATTCCAAAGAATTTGATGCAGAAAACTTGCAAAAATTAGGTTTTGAATATCTTTCCATTAATACAGAATACAATAATATTTTGAATATTTTTCCATTAATACATTCGAGATACAGAAACGTGTGACGCCTGATGAGGGTAGCGATCGATGTCTTTTCACAACAATGAGCAGGTGTACTAATTTCATTTAATGAAATACCTAGTTATTTCGGATGAAAGTTCAATGCTAACTGGTCGCAGAGCGTTTGACGATATATAATCGTCACAACTTTCAGGTTTCGTTTTGTTTGCAAAAAAACTGGAACACTTCAACCTGATACATCGAACTGACGACTGTACTGTTCAGTGTAATTGAAATAAGACTTTTTAAAAAAACTGAGAATTTGGAAAACCAAAAATGAGCTAGCTCCTAATTTTCTGACAGAATTATAAAAAAATCAAGTTGCAGTCTAAAAATAACCACAAATTTTAGGTTTCTCATTATCTCGGTATTCCCTATACATAATGTCATACAGACATGAGTAGGTGAAATAAAATAGAAACACGGAGATAGATTGGTATCTCTTATGAGTAACAAATAACTACCAAATATCTACACATAGATTATAAATGAACCTGATTATGGTTCCGTAATCGACTGCTCTTTACTGGTCAAGAGTTGGGTCATCACAGTAGGAATAGTAAGAAATGAAACAAAATTAACTAAAAACAAGCACAGTATAGGTATTTCACAGAGTTTGAAATGATGACCTCAAAAAAGCAGTGAACAAATTCAGGGCAAAACGATTGATCGTTTAATTTGAGCTTACAACGAAATGTTATACTACGTTATTCTCCATAACTGAGTTAGGAAATGACGTGACTCGTTTGACTTGAATTCTTAAACAGGTTGAAGTTTTTTTATGCGTTTTTTAAACTTATCTCACAATAGAGCTCTAGAAACTGAGAGAGCTTTTTGTCCCATGTATCTAACGTAAACATATCATTCCTTTGATATGTTTTTTTGTTCGGAATATTTTCGGTGAACAATTTTACATCATTACTCTGAGGGAGGTTGAGAGACAAGAACACTTGTCGAACTTTATGAATCTAGAATTTTTCTGATATTGGGATCCAGCCGAGTTTTCTTCACAGAGGGGTGGCATGATTACGCTTCCTGAAATTACCTTTGCTCACGTTTTTGACTGCGAAGTACGTACATTTTTGCACTTCTTTTTGAAAAGGTCGAGGTATATGTCTCCTCAGACAAAGCTACAGTAGTTCAAACGCGACAATACTAAAAACTAAATCACCTCTAATCTATCTCTTTCATCAAGTGTTTTCTGAATACGATGAAAAGAATACCAAGGATCTGTTAATTTTGTTGTATAGTTTTCTTACGCCTAGTTTGAACGTCGTATTTATGACATAACAAACCCCAAGGAAATCGTTTATCGAATATACTATTACATATAGTTCATATGACCTATATTGTCAAATGAAGCATGTAATATCGAGTTAATTATCTCATTGATCAGTCTAATGCGAAACTAGGTTAAGTGAATTAGGTTAAACATTATTGTAAACCTTAGAATAACATTGATGGTAGGATGCCCTAGAAGTCGGTGAACTTATTTGGGCCCACAGGTAGCTGTATTCAAATTTGACCATTGCACTAGACTTGAAAACATTCCACCTCTGTATCACCTGTGGCAAATAAATTGTTTAAATTGTTTGAAGGTTTTTACTTCGTCGACTGGCTGGATTTTATCGTCTCCAAATGTCAGATTAAGTTTTGGAGATTATTTGATCGCATTCTTTGATAAAAAAATGCATTGTATTTTATTTGCGTTAACTTTAAGGACATTTCGGTCGGACCACGATTTTAGGTTCTCTACAAGGCTTTCATTGTTGATTTTTTATATCAGCCAGCGAACTTGTCGTGGCAATTTGTACATCAACAGCATGCATTGGAATTTTAGTTTGCTGGCATGGCAGGGAAATCATTATTGAAAATAGAAAATGGGAGCGGACCAAAGATTGTACCTTGGAAAACGCTGAAGTTATTTGGTATAAAAGGTTACATCAAAGGTGGAAGGAAATGAATGCATAACTATTTCTTAACTTGTGAAGGCAAAATATTGTTTTCGTATCCGTGAAAATTCACGTCCTTCATATTATTGTCTTTTTATAGCAAACAAAACACCTAAACGGATTCGTCTGTTATACGAATACAAGTTTACTTCATCGATCACACTAAGCATCTGGTAATGCCTTCGCCCGCTGCACATCAGTCGGTACACCTCAAAGCTCAAGAAATCTATATATTAATAGGCTTAAAACTAAATTCGTGGGTAACGCTCTACATCTAATAGGCTTGATAGGATAGGTGAGTTAGGGGAGGGTATTTATATTATTTAATTTATATTAAGTATTTTTTATACGTTAATTTTTATTTTACTTGGTAATTTATTTTTGATTTGTTAACTTTCGTTAATTTGGTAATTATTTATAATTTATTTCAATTATTTTTCATTCTTTTTTTTAATTTTCAATTTTTTTAAACTTTTCATTTTTTTGTAATTGTTATTTATTTTTTAATTTTTTATTCATCCCCAATTTTTAATTGTTTTATTTTTTTGTTATTTTTCATTCATTTTCAATTTTTTTATTTTTTCTAAATTTTAATTTTTCTTATTTTTTCATTTTTCCAATTTTTTTTATTTTTTCATTTTTCCCAAATTTTATTTCTTTTATTTTTTTATTTTTTTCTATTTATTTATTTTTCTCAGTTTCTTATTTTTTATTTATCATTTATTTATGCTTCTCTATTTTTTGCATATTTATTTTTAAATTATGTGTAGGTTGTTTATTTTATTTTATTTTTTTCAATTTTTTTATTTTTCAAATTTTTATGTACAATTTTTTTAATATTTGCATTTAATTTATTTTTTCCCCATTTTTCATTATATTTTTATTTTTTAATTTTTTCAGTTTTTTATTTTTATTTTTTTCGTAATTTTTGAATTTTTTAATTTAGTTTTATTTTATTTTTTACTTTTTCTTTGTTAATTTTTTTATTTGATAATTTTTTAATATTTTCAATATTTTTATATTATTTTTTCAATTTTTTATTTTTTTTTAATTATTAGTTTTTTCTCAATTTGTTATCAATTATTTTTTTTTATTTTTTTTTTTAATCTTCAATTTCAATTTTTAATTTTTTTATTTATATGCAATTTTTTATTTTTCTTATTTTTTTTATTTTTTCCTTTTTATTTTATTTAAAAAAATTTTGGTTTATTTTTATTTTTTATTGTTTTTTGTACATTTTTATTTTTTAATTGTTTTGGTTTTTTTTTATTGTTTTTTATTTATTTTTGTTTTATTTCTTACAGTTCGTTCAATGATATATTTATACTGATTCATTTTTTAATATCTTCATTTTTTATTCTAAGTTTTTTATATTTTTATTAAATTAAAAGTTGTTTTTCAATTTCCTGTATTTATTCATTCATTTTTCTTTTTTATTTTCTTGTATTTATATTTTCCTCTTTTATATTTTTCTTCCATTTTTCTTACATTTCTTGAAACTTTGCATTACATAAAAATTTGATTTAAAATTACAGTAATTATTTCAGGAATCTTTCAATATCAAAGAATTCCAATAAAATACATTTGCTTCATACTTCAATCTTATATGCTTGAAAGTGAGTTAATTATTGAAACCGTGTAATCCACAGGGAATTCTACTCATTATTATGAAGGCGCCCTGACTTGCGGTACCGTGTCTACGAACATACTATGCATAAGAAAACAAGCAGAATGGATAAGATAGGTTGGTACATGTTAGGTTAGCATGGGTTAGGTTGGAATTTGTTATTTTAGATTCTCTTGGGTAATGTTTACCGAATTTTTTCATGGGTCCACCTAGCTTAACAATGACATTAGTTCAGTTAGGATAGGTAGGGTTAGGATAGGTTGAGTTAGGATAGGTAGGGTTAGGATAGGTTGAGTTAGTTTAGGATAGGCAAGATCAGGATAGGTTAGGTTAGGATATGAAAGGTCAGGATAGGTTAGGTTAGGATAGGTTAGGTTAGGATAGTTAGCATAGGTTACGTAATGTTGACGACATTTATTCACGGGCCAACGGTTTTTATGTTTGACATATTATCAGGAAAGCTTCCGTTAGCATAGGATAGGTTAGTGTATACATGTTAGGATAGGTTAGGTTAAAATATGTTGTTAGAACTTGTTGGTTAATGTTAGGATATGATAGGTTAGGATATGATATGTTTGGGTATGATATGTTTGGATAGGTTAGGATAGGATAGAATAGGATTGGATAGGATAGGTTAGGATAGGATGGGTTTGGATAGAATAGGCTTTGATTGAATAGGTCAGGAAGAGACAGGTTAGAATGTTCGGTTAGGAGCTATAGCTTACGTTAGAATGGGTGATTGTTGAATTTGTTAGATAATGTTGATGAAATTTCTTGCACGGGGACACGATTTTTATTTTTGACATATCATCAGTATAGCTTCGATTAGGGTAGGTTAGGATAGGTTAGGTAGGTTATGTCGATGAAATTTTTTACGGATTGACGGTTTTTTTTGTTTGTCATATTATCAGGATAGGATTGGTTTAAGATATGTTAGGTTAGGATAGGTTAGGTAATGTTGACAGAATTTTATCAAGGGTCCACGTTTTTTATGTTTGACATATTTTCATGATAGGTTTGGTTAGCTTAGGTCAGGAAGAGTTAGGTTAGAATATGTTAGATTGGGATAGCTTAGGTTAGAATGGGTTATGGTCGAATTTGTTAGATAATGTTGAGGAAATTTTTTAACGGGTACACGTTTTTTTATTTTTGACATATTATCAGGTTAGGATAAGTTAGGTTAGGGTAGGTTATGTAGGTTATGTCGACGAAATTTTTTACGGGTTGATGCTTTTTATGTTTTCCTAATTATCAGGATAGCTTCACTTAGGATACGATACGTTGAGATAGGCTAGGTTAGTATATGTTAGTTTTGGATGAGTTAGGTTAAAATATGTTATGTAAGAATTTGTTAGGTAATATTGACCAAATTTTTTCACGGGTCCACCTAGCCTTAGGATGACGTTGGTTAAAGTTAGGTTAGGATGGGATATGTTAGGTTAGGATAGATTTGGTTAGCATATGTTAGAACAAGATAAGTTAGAATATGTTAGGACAAGATAGGTTAGAATATGTTAGGACAAGATAGGTTAGAATATGTTATGTTCAAATTTGGTAAATGATGTTGACGGAATTTTCTCACGGGTCCCCAAAGCTTATTGATGACATTGTCCGTGGAATTTCCACGGGTCCTGCTAGTTGAGATGATTTATTTAAAACCGATTGGTTTTGCCGAGGCTAAATTAGGTGTTGGAATATGTTCTCGTTTTTTAATGATTCCGTTTATTTTTATGCAACATCCCTCAGTGTTCTTGTACTCTAACACCATCGCGCTCACAAAGCATCAGGAGCACTATTGCAAGTTGTTTTCATCATTAACACAAACGCGTACAAAATTCAAAATCCCACGTTCTATTAGGCGTAGCCTGATGTTGCTATATTGAGATTCAATTAATAGATGTTCACGCTTGAGTTTCGATACAATTATGGGACTATTTTGTCTCGACTCAAGGAATAACGGTTTTCATTCACTACTTGCATTTTTTCTACATGAACTGTATTCTTCAGGGTTCTTCAGAGTCTAGTAGATTGGCACCATCACCTATTACGTGGTTTTGTTCTTTTTTAGAGAGTTCGTGTTGATGCAACCTTATTTTGCAAATTATTTAAAGTTCACTGACACCGTTGCACCCGCATGTACTGTGTTTTGGTCACTGAAGGCGTATGGTGGTAAATATTGTTGCTATGGTAACACACTCATCAGATTCGCTCATAGCGTTGAATGATTTTGTTCATACATCTGTTCAGATTTGCAAGTAACTCATTTGAAAGTCCGACACCATTTATTTATTTTTAAATTATTTCGGCGCCTATGATTCACGGATTGTTAGCACTAGTGGAAAGCTCGATTTCTGATTTTCAACAATGAGACAATTTGATTTAAAAAATATGTACATCAGTATGAGTTTTTTCACGATTCAGGAGAATTGTATATATAAATTCATGATGATGCTATATCATTATCGCAATGTTCATGTGAATATTTTTTTAATAACAAGGTAAAGAGCAGTCAATTTTTAAAATTTTGTGATTAAAGGGCATTATAGAGATTGAATTGAATGTACCTAGGTATATACATGAGTAAGACTTTCAGATAAGTCCCTCTAGTTTTAAGCAACTCCATAGTCATAACTTTTAAATTATAATTTTTATCATTTTTTAATAGAAGACTAATAAAAATTAAACCGCATTAGGACTATCTTAGGAGGCAGAATGAAAAACAAAGCGTGGTTCTTTGGCGTGAACATACCGGTTTATTTTATAAACAACGTGTCGAAATCGTGCGTTTGAGTAGACGAAACGACGAGCTCGGTGGTGGATAACATAGGCCTAAGTAAACATTTCTAACTCGACATACGTGAACTTCAAGTAGCTGGGTGAAACGTGCTTTTTAATGTGTTTAGTATAATTTTCATTGTTATAAAGAGCAATCTGGCGTAAATTAAACATAGATGGTTTTAGTGCTGGTTCCAGCTTTTCAGCAAATCGGCTGATCCATGATTGATCACCGTTAAAATTCACGAGTTAGGCCTATCTAAATAAGGCGAAGTATACACGTCATTAATTGCACGAAAGTTTCAGTGCAGAGAGGAACACACTTCAATTAAACTAAACATATTAGATCCATAAAAGTTTATGGTAATCAATAATGCATTTGATAAATAACTAGGCTTTGGGACCTAAAATTATCCGATTTAAAATCACTTGAAGACCACTCTGCATTGTCTATCAATTTGGAATGTTTATTGTGAGAAATATTCAAAATCAAAAGACATTTTATAGTACTTCATGTATCAATACCTTTGAAAATGAACAGTAGTGCTTTATTTCTGTTTCTTCTGCATCAAAATCTATTTATTAATTTTTTTATTTTTCATTTGATTTTTTTCAGCTCTTTTAATGTATTTTCTAACTCACAGCTAACTGTAACACATTCTTACTGCTTTTCCATCACCAATTCAACCACTTTTATAGTATCAGAATGCCTATTAGAATTTTCCACTGATTAATTATGAGACATTAAGAAAAGTGTTTAAGTTTGTTGGAATTTTTCAAAAATAAACTATTTTATTTTCTTTATGTTAAAAGCACTCTCATTCATTTCCTGGTCCTACTGAAACCCATAGTTAGAAGATCATCAGGTTTTCTTCATTTTTCCAGCATTAATGACCCCATGTACTAGAGAAAAAACATTAGTAAATGTTGAGGATTAACTGGGAATCAATTTTCCACTTTTCGAATCATAAACATAGTAAATTAGATCAAAATAAATAGGTTTTCGGTTAATATTGAGGATTATTTGGGAATTGACTTTTGATTTTTAGGTGCCATAACATAAGTAATTAGATCAAAATAAGTAAGTTTTCTTCTACGCACTTTCTGTCATAAATAAGTATTTTACAAGTTATAGCGGTGAATTGGTTACCGCAACTTAAGTGTTTGAAGCGGGAAGTAATTCATTTGGCCCGGTAAATGGCATCTCACTTCCGGTTTTCTCGTTATCAAAGACGAAACTAAACCTACCGCGCTAACTCGTAAAATATTCATTTGGCGTAAAAAGTGTATGGAAGAAAAGTAGTTTATTTTGATGTTATTACCATGGTTCAAGCAAAAAAATTTGAAAATCAATAAGTAGCTGTTTATTTGAGTGCATTTGTCATCAAAGACAAAACTAAACCTACCGCTATAATTCGTAAAATAATAATTTACGACGGAAAGTGCATAGAAGAAAACTTGTTTATTTGATCTAATTTACTATGGTTAGTATTCAAAAAGTGGATAATCAATTCCTGAAGCATCCTAAACATTTACCAAGTTTTCTTCTATGCACTTTCCATTGAAATGAGTAATTTACGAAGTATAGGGTAGGTTTAGTTTCGTCTTTGATGACACAATTGCGCTCGGATAAACAGCTACTCATTGATTTTTGAATTTTGGTTGCTTGAAACATGGTAATAACATCGAAATAAACTACTTTTCTTCAATACACTTTTTTCATCAAATGAATATTTTACAAGTTAGCATGGTAGGTTTAGTTTCGTCGTTCATAACGAGCGCGCTGGAAGCGAGATTCCATTGCAGTGTTGCCATTTGCTGGGCTGCATGAATTACTTCCCGCTTCAAACACTTGAGTTGCGGTAACTAATTCACCGGTATAACTCGTAAAATACTTGTTTATGATAGAAAATGCACAAAAGAAAACTTGTTTATTACAATCTAATTAACTATGTTTAGGCACCGAAAAATCAAATATCAATTGCCGGTCAATCCTCAGCATTTACCAAAACATTAACTACCTTCTAATATTAAATGTATTCAATGCTATAAATTTGAATTTTGAATCACAAACGATTGTTTTTGCAATATTTATATATACATTTTACTGCATGTGATGGACAATTGTGTTGTTTGGTAGCTAATGCACTGCGCATGAATTGCTGACAAATCTTTTACTAAGGTAAAACTAAACATCTCATTTCTTGTCTTTGTATGTGATATATCAAGGATTTATGAAAAATTGTTGAAATTTTAATGTGTAACATTAATAATATTTTATTTTTCAGGTATTTTCATTTTATTTTATTTATTTAGACATTATTTAGTTGTCTCCACGATGTCAAGTGTCAAAGTAAGTTGTACTTTTTTTAATACATTTATTTTTAGTGATCTACAATGTTATAAATTTTGTTTGTGATACGCAATTGCAATATGAATTTTAAATAATAAGTTATGAGCACATTAATGAATCACACAAGCTGGCTAACTAACTTTAACACATTCATTACAGTTGGTTTGGTTAGGATGGAAGAAGCATAAGTGAAAAGTCATCTGTACTGCTTGATTACATTTCAATCATTTTAACTAGCAAGAAAAATATAATTGCATAATAATACTTTAACTTGTACGACGCACGTGCTACGTGCGTTGTACGCGAGAGTCTAATTCCAATAAAGGTAGGGCAATCAGTGAAATGGTAGCCATTTGTTACTGGTACATGAATGAGCAATTTACCGAGTGGTACACATGTGTACCAATACATTGTTAATGTGTTAACATGTTCCCTGTGTATTAGGAAACATGTGTACGCTAGGCAAATTGCTTATTTACAAACCTGTATAAATGAATGACATTTCATCTGTTGTGTGAATTTTTAAAGATATAAATGTTATCATTTGAGGTGAAATGTTACTGTGCAATCATATTTTTCATGTGTTTTATGGAAGATAAAAATGTATTTGAGCAGTAAAGTCAATTTTCCAATTCTGCTTCATATAACCTAACCAAACCAAAAATTACCTGCAAAAATGCAGTGAATGGGTTAAAAATTAGGTCAAATAAATGAAATAAAAAAGCTTCTCAGATATTTTCAAAGTATTGGAATTGGCATTTAAGCTCCAAAATTTGAGGTTGATTCCTATGTCAAAAATAGTTCATTTAGTATTTAATAAAAATGTAGCCAAGTACAGCAGCCTTTACAGCTGTGTAGCCAACTCTGTTTCAGGATGCATCTATGAATACACTTAAATGTAGTCAACATATTTATCTTGTATTATTGTTCAATTTTTAGAATAAGTTACCATTGATACCAACTCATGTACCTCAGAGGCAAATAATTGAAGCTAAAAATGAAGGATATCAGTGCAAAGCAAGTTTCATTTTGTGTAATGTGTTCAGATTTCAGATTCAAATTTGTTAAAGATATTGCCATTAATACCATCTTCTTTATTTGCTGGAAAAGTGTCATTTCAAAGAAATTAATAAGGTAGTAGAATTTTATCAAAGTAACTTAATGTTATCAGTGTTTTATATCTTAAACATTTGGGTTATTTATTGAATCTCATAGACCAAACTATTAAATAAAAATTAAAATTACTTCTAGAGATATAATTAAGTGGCAAAACATTGAGCCAGTGCAGAAAAAGTTAAGTAAGCAGGTTTGAGAATAATGTTGGAGTATTTAGAATGAATCAGAATCATCAAAGAATTATGTATCATCCTATTTTAAGTTGACTTCATACAATTTAGTCAATTTATGTACAATTACACTGGGATTGTCTGACATACGAAGCATTTTTGCATTACTCAGAACTACTGCACAAACTGACTTACAAAACAATTTTATTCTTCTTTTTGAGTGCATGCTGTTCTTGTTCTTCAGATTGGCATAATTGGTGGAACTGGTCTGAACAAGTCAGACCTCTTCACCCCAGACAGAGCTGACGAGCAAGTGGTGACGCCTTTTGGTGACCCCTCAGACAAGTTGCAGCACGGCACCATAGCTGGGGTGCCCTGTGTGCTCTTGCCAAGGTTGGTTTGAAATTTTTTGGCTTAATCTATTTCCAGTTTTTGGCATGGTATGCTAATGCTTTACTGCATTCAAAGTTATGGGGGGTAAAAAGGATTGTTTCATTTCTAGTCTTACGGTGGTTGAAATTTTTCAACTTTTGCATTTGGCCTAGTTTTTAAATTAGCCTTGTTGTTCATTTTACGATCAAATATTGGCCTTCCTACTTGACCATCTAACTGGTTTTGGGTACCATGATTAGTAGGAGTGTATTCAAGAACATAGTTATGCATTCAAAACTTAGCGCTTGGGTATGCATGTATTCAGTAGTGTGATGCTAAATTACATTGTATAAGACTTACAACATTGAGAGTTAAGCCAACATTTTTGAAGAAGGGTGGTTTTATTTATTCATGCTTTTAAATTTTTATTCCTGTCATGATTGAAATTTGGACTAGACCTATTGACTCTCTGTGTCTCTACTATATTTGCACTTGGATGAGCTCAGCATTGCAACTGACTGGCACATCTCTGCACCTCACAATGTTGTACTAAGACTGCTTGTACCATCCCCTTTATTTTAAGCATTATATTTGGAGTACTTTGGGTATAAGGATTTTCTCTTAATCCCTGTCTAGGCCTTCAGTGATCAGTAACGAACCACTATGTGACAGCTCACAAACAACAGCTGCGGCTCTTACTTGTTATTGTTGTTAGCAATTATAATGTATAAACTTCACTTTATCTTCTGTTCTAACCTGGAATAATATAATATTTATGCCCCTTTCAGTTCTCAATAATACGTGTTTCATCAAGGAGGGTAATATTTGGCTATTATAGTAATTTTTACTAATCTTGAATCAACTTGGAATTTATCAGACACGGTCGTGACCACACAATTCATCCGTCCCGCGTGAACTATCGTGCTAACCTGTGGGCATTGAAAGAGGCCGGGTGCACACACGTGCTTGCTGCCACAGCCTGCGGTTCCCTGCGTGAGCACATCAAGCCTGGGGACTTTGTCACTCTTGATTCCTTCATTGACAGGTTGGTCTCATTGCATGCCCTAGTTCAGGGGTTCTTGCCTTGTGGGCGCGAGCCTCTGCAGTAAAGCCTGATTTTTCCCAGTCGTGTTTGACGAAAGGGTGAACTTTCACTGTTGAATGTTTGAGGACCTATTTACAACATTCTTTGTTGTGAGCTCCATACCATTCCATCTGCACACAATTTCCCCTGACAATTCTTCAGGGAGCGTAGGAGTAAAAAGGTTAAGAACCACTGCTATAGTTCATCTGTGAGGCTAGGCATGTAGCCTCCCATGTTCTTTTCAGATACTCATGCTATTATCGTATCCAGCAGTTAGATTAGGTGTCAACTGCATCTTTCCGTATGCTAATTTGCTGTCTCATACTGTCCAATACTATTGGCTGACTTGGATTCATTGATGCCATTCAATAATTACAAGTTTCACTAAGTACTTTATCAAGTGAAGTGAACAAATTGAATTTGAAACCATCAAGTCCTTGTAATTAGTTTACCTTATTTATTCTACAGTTTAAAAATGTTAATTAAATGTTGAGCTATTGTTGAATGTTGATGTCTTTTAGATTCAGCAAAATTACACAATGCATGGAGCATGAACAACCTCAACTTGTAGCTGAAAATATCAACAGAGGTTACCTTGTGTGTGAGATGAACTGCTGTGTAACTCAAGATTTTGCTTCAGGACGTACAGAAGAGAGGTGACCTTCCACGACGGGTCTGGCGATGGCCTGCCAGGCATCCTGCACCTGCCCATGAATGAGCCCTTCTGTCCCCACACCCGAGCGCTGCTGCAGCAGGCGTGTGAGGCGGTAGGCGTCACCTGCCACAAGCAAGGTGGGGGCGTGAGACCAGTCTCTCTTGTCTGCGGTGCTTGTATAGCTGCTGTGCAAAGGGCTACTGTGGAAATAGCTGCTGTACAAATAGCTGCTGTGGAAATAGCTGCTGTAGAAGTAGCTGCTGTAGAAGTAGCTGCTGTAGAAGTAGCTGCTGTAGAAGTAGCTGCTGTAGAAGTAGCTGCTGTAGAAGTAGCTGCTGTAGAAATGGCTGCTGTAGAAGTAGCTGCTGTAGAAATGGCTGCTGTAGAGATAGCTGCTGTAGGGATAGCTGCTATAGAAAGCTTGTTTCATTGCCTTCCTTTTTTTTAACAAGGGAAAATAAAAGAGTTTCTGAAAGAAGGTGTTAAATTGAATGCCCATGAGTTATCCTTTCTGAGCTTATCATTCTTAACATAGTTTTAGGAGATCTCATGTACCTGCAGTGCCTGCTTCTTTCTTGTATCTTGTATTCAGTCTCTGCAATTCAATCTTGTTTGCATTCCAAGGTTTCTTGCTAGTGAAAGTTATGTTTTGCATTATGATTGTACCTGAATGTTGTTCAAATTGTGCCCCATCTCATATTTTTCTGCGATTTTCAGCATTGTTCTTGAAGTGCTTAGTATGATGCAGCATTGGTAAAACACAACTAATTCTTTTTGATCTGCACTTTTTGAGGGTTCCAAGCTTGTCCAGCCTTGACCTGCATGTATAAATTTCTCTTGTCCGAAATGACGTGAAAGAGTGAGTATTCAACGTGCCTCTGTGTTTATTCCACCAGGGTGTAAGGTATTAACTTATGCAATCAATCACTTCTGTTAACAAGGCATATTGATGAATTTGGCATTGAATGAATCAACTAGACATATTGATGAATTTTGAGTGGATAACTTTGAGTTCTACATTTGCTAGCCAGGAACTTAGCTGTGTTTTGCATCACTCACCATGCGGGTTGCCACATCACTGATATGTCGACAACTTCATTGTGCGTATTTTAAGCACGTATGACAATCACAGAGCGTGTAGATGGAACAAAGCCCTGGAGTGCTAAATACGATAGTTACTCTCGCATGACACAACACACGATGGTTCTGTTCCTGTCCAGTAGTTGTCTTCTCCAGCTTGGTATTCTTTGGTTTTAGGTTCTGCAATCAGGTTTTTTTATGTTTTCAAAAATGTTGTTGTTTTATGAACTATTTATTTTAGAGGTATTTTTAACAGTAGTATTTTTTTAACAAAATATGGAAAAACTGTACAAAGTTGTTGAAGATAACTATTTGACCTTGTAATTTGACTCTCCTATTGCAGACAAATGGATCACGCATTTATGAGTTAAAAAAAGTATTCATAGCCGTGCAGTATTACTAACTCAGCATCATCTTACGTGACTGCGTATGCTTCATTCCATGTGTCAGGGCAAACTCTAGCCCTTGGTTCGATATGCCTACTAGGGCGAAGGATTTGTTGAAGATCCGTATTTGAGGGCTTTCATGAACAAGATTTAATGTATTTATAATACCAGGATAAACAATCTCAGAAGGTAATGACATTTTAATTTGAACGCAAGCAAAACTTAAATATGGGGCAAAGTTAAATATGGGGCAAAAGTTAAATACGAGACAAAAGGATAACACTAAGGAATAGAATTATCGCAACTTCTACTGAACACGTAGGAAGAACACAATAGAAACTCGAATTATACTAATTAAGAGATTACACTGATACATAAACTGAGACTGATAAACTGACACTGAGCTGTACTATACTGGCATGGGCAAATGGGTGCTCGTAAGACCTGTAATGAAATGAGAAAACAAAAATTGAAACCGGTGACTTGACTAGGGCAATTAGTATAGATCAAAGTATGCGCAAGTAAATCAAGATTATCGACAACAGTTGAAACTTACCAATGGCGGGGCAGGAGGACAGCGCAATACTGGAAGCGGCCTAGCGGTTGAACCAAGAAACAAACTAAGAAAAGGAATCGTATTTAAGAAGACCGGATCTATCTACCGACACCATGTATAGTAAATATACAAGATGGTCATTGCCAATGTTGAAATGCCTGTGTAATGAGTAGTAGTAGCAGTAGCAGCAGCACATTCCTTGCATGACAGTATTTTGCAGCTATCTCATGTAATACTGACAATGGTGTTCCTCAGGAGTGATGGTCACCATAGAGGGCCCACGGTTCAGCACTGTGGCAGAGAGCAAGATGTTCCGCACTCTGGGTGGTGACGTCATCAACATGACCACCGTACCTGAGGTGAGCGTGGCCAATTCCGTGAAGCTCTTTTGCTTCGTGAGGAGGAGACTGAGTTCTGAGCTTGTTCTGGTCTGGAGGACTGTTGGTGTTATCAGCGGAGTTCTGAGTGTAATTATTTTGTTGCAAGAGTTCCTGCTGTTACCTGGTTTGGAGAGTGTGAAGTCTCCACTGTAATATAACGCTATCCGTATTGGCTGATCTGAAAGTTCCATTACAAATGCAATGGTAGACAGTACTGAAGGACTTCACTAATTTAACTGTTTTTGTGAATGTAATGAAATTTCCTCATTTAATTGCCAGCAGTTTCCTATGTATTTTTAAGGAGCTCCAAGCTTGCATTGGGTTCACTAGTAAATGTTCAGCTTCATGTGCATACTGGAAGCAAGGATGAAAGCAAACTCCAAAAGAAACATTTCATTGGCTATGGGAATCACTGGTCGGCAAGAAAATCAATCAATACCTCCCCATTTGTGCTGCGACGGTTCTGCAATTACAATTGCTCTGACGCCAGTGGTTGCACTTACTGATGTTGACGACTGTCCAAATCAGTAAAACAAATTTTCACCGTATTTTGTTGCTTTGGCCAGGCTTAAGTCTGAAAACTTGAGTTAGCATCATGCTTGTCACTCATCTCACTCAGTTGCTGTGTGTCACATCGTAACGCAAGGCATCTCCCACTAACCCTGAGAGTCGCGTGATGAAGATACAATACCTGGCACCCATTAGGGCTGTTGCAGGTGGTGCTGCTCAATTTACTCCATTGGCGATAATATTCTCATGCGTTTATTTCAGATAAGTGTTAATTTTATAGTAATCAAGCGGATCATATTCTGTAAGGAGTCGCAATTTCCGTATCTATGGGAATTGGTTCTCCCAGGGAGAAGGTGCAAGATCCTGAAATGAAAATTGGGCAGCCTTTTGTTCAAGTTGAATGTTTTTGGTATTGTTAGTGACAATTTTTTCGATTCTCTGCTGTTGTATTTTTCTGCATCTATGATTTATAAAGCTATACCAATTTCACTATTTGTGTGTCCCATGCGTGAGAATACACCTTGCGCATAGATTCCTCATTTCCCTAAGTCCCATACTAAATGGTACCTTACTTTTGTGTGAGCACCCATGTTTTTAATGAGAGGCTTAAACTCACTCATAATTTAATCTAAAATGCTTCTAGATTCTAATTTCTTTTCCGCCTCATGAGCCCTCATGCCACGGTGTGTGAGGAAGACTGACGCCCATTGATGTGTTGAAGGTAATCCTGGCGCGGGAGCTGGGACTGTGCTACGCGTCCGTCGCGATGGCCACAGACTACGACTGCTGGCGGGAGTCCAGCGAGCCTGTCAGCGTTGAGGTCGTCATGGCTACCATGAGGTGAGCGAACGCTGCTGTCCTGGTCACTGTTTAATGCCTTGGTATTGCTGACAGAGCAAACTGATAGTCCAGGCATGAGACTAAACGCCTGTAAAATTGCTGCTTTATTGTGTCGTTTTAAAATGGTGTAGTGGTACTTGCGCTTACAAATTGAGTAGTGAATGCGATTATTATTTCTCTTCTTCTCTTACTCTGACTGTAATTTGCGAGAGTTGAAGAGAGCTTGTGCTAGGGCAGCCTTTCAAGCTCAGATTTTCGCGTCAATCCTGTTATATTATATGGGAACTATATAGTTCTGAGTTCAGATAACAATATGTAGTATAGGTGTAAAGAGCGAGGTAAAAATCGCTACACCTAAAGTCATTTTTATTAAAAATGATCAAAGGTGACATAGTCAAAGGTAATTAATAAGGTGAAATCACTAAAAATGAGTTCACGTGTTGCAATTTTTGCCTTGCTTTTTATTTTCAAGCTTAGAAGAATCAACGCTGGAGTTCTTTTAGAGTAGTATAGGTGGTGGAGAGCCCGTCACCATGCCTGCATTCATGTCACAGGAACAACGCGGAGAAGGCGGTGGCGGTGCTCAGAGCTGCTGTAGAGCTCATCTCGCAGCATGACTGGACAGAGATCATACCGAACCTCAAGGTAAGGCCATAACGACACAGGGTGTTTGTTTTGATTATTACAGACTTGAGTACCACCCATTTCTTGGGTCGAATTATCCACAAGAATATTGTCAAGGTAAT
The DNA here is from genome assembly GCA_030386875.1 of Morinoia aosen. Lineage (NCBI taxonomy): Eukaryota > Metazoa > Arthropoda > Malacostraca > Amphipoda > Talitridae > Morinoia > Morinoia aosen. Next base: position 65,990,395 of record CM059565.1, on the reverse strand, counting down.
CGGTAATTGAAACTACTTCTACTTTGTACGGTAGATGTGACTTTAAACTTAGACCGATTTTTGTTTTTTAAGTCACGTTATTCTTTCCAATATGTCATGGGGATCGCTAATTTTTTGGAAGTGTGTCTAACGACAACGTTTGATTTTTTGATAACTTATTTGAGGTGAGGACGAGGGGGAGTGACGTCAGTTGGCAGTGAAGCTGTGACGCGGTGGTGCGGTGTAGTCGTTTTTTTGCGGGGTAGGTAGTGTTGTGAGAGGATTGAATATTCTAGGGTTTCATAAGGTCTAATGTACGTTGGATGAGGTGGTGCGCTCGAGTTGACTTCTTTATTCCGCGGTAGAGGCGTATTCAGGAAGAAATGGATGGGATTTGATTCCGAATTTTAAATTCTCGAACAAGAAAATAAATTTGGCGTTGGTTTAATTTTGAGAAAAGTGAACCATGAGAATGTTTGACTAGTAAATATAAACGTTTGGTCAAATAATCGAAGAGTTGAAATAGAAATGACCATCAGAAGCACGTGAGGGTCGGACACGCGCAGGGGTTATCATTGAGCTGACTGCCATATACATGAAAAAGGATCGTGCTGAATTTAATGATTTGTTATCTCTCTAATTAGTAAGGCTGATGGCGATTTCTTTTAAAGTCGGAAACCATAAATTTTCCAATAACTTGTGTCATTTTTCAACCCCTTTACCCTTTGAAAGTTGACGATTTGGCGACGAGTCTTTAAATTGAAGAATTCACTTAAAAGTCTTCCATGTTGGGTTGTGGTGATGCAGATGGCTACAGTTAAAAGGTTTCAGAGTTAAAAAGTTAACTGAAGATAATAATACTGTTTTCTATTTAGAACAGTCTTTACGTTGAATAATTGAATTAAAGGCCGGTTATGTTGGTTCGTGATATTATGAGTGCAAAGTGGTAAAAAGTTGCCACAAATTATAAATTGTATTGAGTAAGTAAATTCTGAAAAGGCTCTGTAGTTGGACACTACAGAGATTAAGAATGTTTTGATAAATTAAAATGAAATAAACTTAAGTTCAAACAGATCGATATGACTGAAATGAATTTTACCTTTGCTTAATTTCCGAAGCTAAAAGAAATGCCAATGAAAGATTAGATTTCATATTCATATAAATTATGAAGTCCTGCTCAAGACCAGTACGTACACCCCGATATTGACTTAGTCACAATCAGTGGTGCATTTAGCAGCAAACTAGGCAGCTTTAGGAGAGATCAGCTGCCATGGGGTATTCCTGAATTTCAGACGGTCACTTCCTGCGTATGTTTGCTTCCTTTGTTGAGAACCGAGTCAAACGCTCAACCTATGAAAGCCTTCCGTGCTTTCAGTACCAATGAACGTGTGTGTCAGCTATTTGTAACCAGCAGGTAAAGGAAAAGTGAGAAAGAATAAGTACGGACTAGGTGAAGCGAAAGTTGCGTTCCCTATGCGAATATTGAGCTGCTTATTTTGTTGAGGTAATTGGCGTTGTGCAGATCGTGGCGGTTGCTCCGTTGCCATCTTTCTGTATTCCATGCGCCGTACTTACGATGATGAGTCAAAAAGGAAGTTCTAAAAACAGGGTTCACTGCGTCACGTTCGCTCTTTTGATTCTCACGATTGGGTTTTATTAGAACCTATCCACCCTTTCTATTGAAAACACTTACGCTATTGTTCATTCCATATTGTATTACAAAACTCAAGTATTTATTTGTGACCCTGCATTTGACTCTCTATTATTTCCTTGACCACAATATGCCAATTTGTTAACAGTGGATTATTTTATACGACCAGAAAAGCGTCGCCATGAACCTGATGCTGCCGAAGTGCTAAGCATATCGAGAAACGCAACCAACTCGAACCAGGCTTCCTCCCGCCTCAATTCGCGTGACACCTGGCCGGCCAGTCTTCACCTTCATGTGGTCATCGTACGAATCAATTGTACTGATGATCACTTCTGTATTTTAGGTCGTTTCTATTGTATGGGTGTCAAGCTCGAGGTACATAATGAATGACCTTTCCATTCCGCGTTTTTCCATTCCATAATGTTCAATATTTTTGTATTTCTTATTGGATAGGTAGATATTTGTAATGGACTTCTTTGCCTACCACTTTCTATGATAAGAAATTAGCTTGAATCTCATGATCTTCTATTTGAAAGTGTCTATTTTTCTTAAAGTTGTTGACAGCTAAGGAATGATCAGAAAGGTGTTTCTTATGTTGATTTGGTGCTATTCAGGGATGTTATGGGTGTCGTGTCTCGATCCTAATGGATAAATACGCTAGTATCATATAGCTCTATTGTTCTGTGCAGGAGTCTGTAAAAACATTTGTTTTTGGCTGCTGTCATGCTCTCTGTTGTCCTTGGGATGAGTGTATGAGGGCATTAGTTCATCGATTCTGTGATGGCGTCACGGCACGAAAATTCAATGAGAGACTTTAACGCTTTCATGACGTCATTTGATGCGTGGTACTCGTCTGCGTTAACAACTGAAAGCTGGAATTCATCTGCTTTTGAGGTGATTCCAATGTAGCCATACTCTCCACTGCCATTTTCTAGTAACAAAGTGCCACAGTGTGTACATCCGCACGATAGAAATACTTCACACATGCTCTATTGATGAGTTAAATGTTGTCTAAGAGTATCAGTCGTAACAATTTGCTGGAGAACTTGGGCTAAACACTACAGTTTTCCTGATTGCCGAATTCACATGAATGTAATTTTACCTGTAGTAATAAATAAATTTTAGTTTTGAGTTATACTTCTCTTCTGTTGTGACCGCTTGGAACCGGTTGGCGGAGTGGGCTTAGGCGAGCTGTGGCGGCTTCGGGCTGGGTAGGATTCTTGAACTATTGCAGATGAGGTCTGGGCACTTCACGTTCTTCATAATTTTCTCTGCAGAATAGTAAATTTCTCCGTTTAGCGTCGATTTTAGCGTAGGATACATTAATTGTGGAGTGTCAGGTGCGTTTAGCAGATAGCGTCTTCAATAAAAGTGCTTTCAATGCCTTACGTATGTGTTTAATGTTCACCCTCGATGTGTCGTCTAACTCAACGGAGTCGCTGTTGGTAGAGCTGCTATGGTGATGCCACGCACAATCTGCTCCAACTCGCCTTCTTTTGAAGTGCCTTTTTGTGCTGAGAGTGACGGCGCTGTGCAACACCGACGCTTGATGCAATCCGTTGTCTGTTTGTGGGATGTAGAGCACTTGGGTGTAGTTATTTCTTGCTGCGTCGTTCGAGCAACTAGCTCTTTGAAATTCTTCGAACTGAAGGTACTATGAAATACAGACGAATCTCCCTGGATACATATATTCCTTTAAAATCAATGTAAAGAAAACTTAATAACGAACGTGTTTGAATTTGCGCAATCATGTTCATGAAAGCTATGGTATTTATTGTTCATTTTATGTGGTATTTTCATCCAAGTATTTTTTTTTCCCCTGAATTTTGCACATCTTTGCTTCAGGTTTTAATTTAGATTTCAACGCACCTCTTGAGTTTTGTTCAGGTTTCTCTCAATGGAATCAGTTGCCAATTTTATGTTTGCTGTCTATATTCGAGTGTGTGAGAATCACTTTTTGACAGAAAATCTGCATTTCGTGTCCAGGTTTTCTCTTGGCCACACAGCTACGTCATTTAACACTTTAACCGCAACGTGTACCACCGGTGGCCACGGAGGGTACTTTCATAATGCTGCTGACCGACCAGTAGACACAAACTCAATTTTCATAAATACTTAAATCAAAGCAATATGAAGGGCACGATCCAGTCAATGTTTGCTATTTTCAAAATTGCTTGTCACAATTGACTTCATAATTGAGTTGAACGTTGAACTTCAGTTTTACCCATTGCGGTAAACCAAAGTGTTCAGTGACAGTAATGATAGATACCTCTCAGTTCTATTGACGCATTAACTTCTCGCTCAAGTCTCGACTAACGGTATCGTCGGAAGGCAAATTTCCTCATGTCTGCAAATCTCTCCTTCCGATAGTTGGTCTTCCAGGGCAGAATTTCGGGACAGGGGTTGTTGTGTACTTGTAATTAGTTTTAAATTTGTGCAAAGTGTGTTGGGGTTTTGGGTGGCTGTGAACTTTTATTTATTTAGAGTTGTAGATTAAGTGATTCAACGCCTCTTGAGATAACTGAATTGATTTGTGCGTCGAAATTTGGATTATGAGAATAATTGAGACTTTTTCTTTACATATTCCGACGTGCTTGGCCCCAATGGTGATGCAAAAGTAATGGTATTTTTCTATTGTTTTCCATCTTCTACCATGTAATGTACGGCCAAATGTTCAGAAGTTGATGAATAAAATTAAAATGTTACGTTTTCCATGAACCTATTTCGTGCTCTCATGGGAAACTGTTTGCGTTGAAATAATAAACAAGACTTCGTTCATGTCTCCATTAATTTCCCTCTGTGGCGTTACGCTCGTGTGACCGTCTTGCTGGGGCTCGTGTTGACGGTCACTGGCGGTTTATTGCTTCTCGTTATATGCGAGTCGGTTTTTTTACCGAGAGCGTTTTCCTTCTAACTTTATCTTATCTTAACTTCGCCTTACTTTATGAGACGACGTTGCCCCTCGGGCATTGGATACGCAATAAGCTTAAGTTGTTAATTAAGTTAGGCAATCCAATGCTTTCGGGACTGCCGCCCTGGAGAGATATTGTTTGGCACTTCGACTTCAGATTGGTCTTTGATACTTCTATCTTTCGTATCCACTTAGCTTTTTTCAGAACATCGCCGCTACCTTTTATCCTCATCCTTCCCAAGTCACTGTCCCCTCAGGGGAATACAACTATTGTCTCAATGGGAATTAGCGCTCCCAGGGAAAAAATGTGAGGGCCCGAGCTGAGAGTTAGGTAGGCCTTCTTTTTGTTGAAATGAAATGTTTTTTGTTATGTTAAGGACCACCTTTTTTCGGTTCACTACTGTCCTGTTTTTCAGCACCTCTGACTTTCTTCTTCAACTTTTATCTTATTTCATGAACTTCTTTCCCATCTTACTGTTTCTATGCCCTTTCTGCATAGATTCCTCATTTTCTTATCTCCATATTAAATGGTGCATTCCTCCTTCCTCTCTTCGATACGCTCTAGTTTTGCAGCGGTTAGGGAGGTTTAAACTAACTCATAATCTTAATCTTAATCCCAAGTCACTGTTACTCTGCACTGGGTATCCTGTATGGGAATGCGCCTGGTACGCAGATTTCCCTGCGTCTATAGTACGAACAGAGTGGTTTCTTTTGCTCTTGAAATGGTTTCCATTGTGGCTAGGGACTCCTTCACGGGGATACAAATATTGTATCTATGAGAATTAGCGCTCCCAGGGGGAAATGTCTGAGGGCCCGAGCTGAGAGTTAGGTAGGCGTTCTTTTTGTTGAAATTAAATGTTTTTTGTTATGTTAAGGAACACCTTCTTTCTCGGATCACTGCTGTCCTGTTTTTCAGCACCTACTACTTTCTTCTTCAACTTTTACCTTGTTTCATGAACTTCTTTCTCCACTTACTATTTCTATGCTCTTTCTGCATAGATTCCGCGTTCTCTTACCTTCATACTAAATGGTGCCTTCCTCTCTTCGATACTCTTTTTTTTTTTTGTAGCGTTTAGGGAGGCCTAAACTAACATAATCTACTCTGTGGCTAGGGAGTCTCAAGCTAATATAATGCCAGTAATGATATTTGCTTTCGTCATGAATTGATGCAGTGGGCTAAGCCGTTAAGTTAGATGCAGACTACATTATTTAATCTCATTTAGGGCGTTCACACTGCATTTGTTCTGATAGGTTTCAATTCCGTAAGTGGGAACGTTGCCGTTTGCCACAGGTATTCCAAAGGTTTTTTTTTTTATTCCCATCATGCCTGATGCATATCTAGTACATTGGTTTTTCAAATGCCTCATAACTAACGCCAGGACGCAATGACGGTTACCCCCGGTCAAGCCGGTACCCATTTCCGACACCTGCGTAGAGTAGAGATTTGTGACTGAGTTCTTTCTTTTCCCAATTGGGAGAATCGTCGAGCAGCACTGCCGGGATTCGAACTGCCGACACCCCGTGAAGGGCGCGCGCTCCTAAGCGTTTATGATCGTTTCAAATTTGGGAGCCGGAACACCCATGCGAATTTTTGTCACCACATTGAAACGCTGTACAAAGTATCGAACAAAATAGAACGCTGAATTAATCAATGCCCACTGACCCTCGTAACCACTCGACTCGTCCACGCACACTTGCGTCTGCGCAAGATGATCTGAAATCGCTGGAAAAGCTCAAGATGCGATCCGCCAATTTCATTACAGTGTCAAGTACTAAACTTCTGTTATTACATGCTTAAAATGTTCTCTCGCCATACGTCTTGCATATATTTGAAGAAATAAATGTTGGCTGTAGACAGCGTAGGACAAAAATTTGCCTTAGCGGGGAACCTGGGAAGTTAGCAACTCACCGAAAAGATTACACTATTTCGCGGCGTGCAGGGCCGTGAAGTATTTCATTCACAGCAAAAGACCGTTCCGTTAGAGTTAAGTGATTTTTAATGATTTGTCGCGAAGAAATGAAGAGAATCCGAATGTAAGAAAGTACCCGTTACATGTTAATGATCAAATTTCGTAATTGGAAGCAAAAATTATTAATTTTGCTTTGGAATGATGTTACATGTTCAAATCACGCAAGTCAGTGCTGCGAAATTTTTTACTGAAACAAGTGTTTCAGAAACAGCCTGTATTTCTGGTTTGGACTTGGGGCTTTTTTAATATTGTTATCCTTATATTTACGCAATTTTTGATAATCTTAAAACAGATTATCGTACTAAAGAGTAAAATATTCATCCTGCGTTTTAAATTGGCAGCTTTATTTCATGCCTAGCTTGACACACAAGTCTTCACAGCACTGCTAGGCCAGTGAATTCATTGCTGCCGGTGTTTCTGACGACGAAATTTTATAAATCAATAATCCATCACTGCAGCATAAGATATAATTCACTCAACCTATAGATATAAAAAGAATGTTGCAATTCCCATGATTAAGAACGCTATGAATGTCGCTGCAGCAGTCCGTCTCCGTTCACGTCACCACTACCGATGAGCTTGAACTTGAACTTGAAATTGAGGGCCGACAGTGTCGGGGCCTTTGTAACGGCCCACAATTCCCTCCTCAATACTCACCCAAAAAAAATTCAGCGACTGTGCACCAGACTTGTCCACTAAACTACTCAGGATCCACCAATCCTTGTCACAAACTGCCGAGGCTGACGGCTGCGAGGCAGCAGCCTAGTAAGTAGGATAGCAGGCTACGTCTGTGTGGTGAGCGGGCTATTGTCTCCGTGGTGTTATTGCGAGCCATCCTCCGCTGCCATATTCTGTGTTCCTTACTTCCCAGCCGTTGCACGTGAGGTAAATAATCATTTTCATTCAACAAAAGAATTTGCATCGCTAAGAAAGGAGACATGGCAGATGATTTGAATTGATTCATCTTGTATGAAATATGCGAGTGCACTCTGCGCGTCTCAATCGCTTTGTCTTACATTGGAGCAAAATTAGCCCATGCTTTGGATAGTAAATGAGATCTCCTATAACTATACTGAGAATGATAGGCTCAGGAAGGATACCTCACGGGCACTCGATTTAACACATTCCTTCAGGAACTCTTTTATTTTACCCTTGTTAAAAAGAATTATGGAAATGGGACATGCTTTATACAGTGGCTATATTTAAAAGTGTTCTTTGCGTTAGTTTTGTGTGGTGGTTTTTCTGTTATATTTTACTTACGGAAATACACTTCCCCATTGCTTTTAGAAAAGTATTTCGATTTTCTAAGTTTACAACTCGATCTGGCACTTATATATATATATTCGCCTGTATAATTGACTGACATTCTGGCCCCATGACGAAATGTAATGACGAATGTTAGCGTTAATTCAGCGTAAGCAGTGCAACAAAAACGTACGTTTCAAAACTTTAGAAGAGTTGTTTACTGCAACAATTTACACTGTTGCTAGTAAGACGCAATATGCGTATTTCTCTAACAAACAACAACATTAGTATTGCGGGCTAAATATGCTACGAGGCTTGAATGGCAACCTATCAAAATACGAACAAATCCTGTTTTAAACTATGGTAATTAGCTTTATATACCTATATTTCTAACTCAGAACTAATTATACATACAAGACAAATAGGCTAATATCAATCTGAAAGAAAGGACAGTTTTGTACTTTGGTCAACGTTTGACAACGCTAGAATTTTTTTTTTTTGTTATGACAGCTTTACAGTAGGAGGATTACGCTGCCCATTATTCATGACGATGAAATACGTTCAAAAGTTATTTTTGATTGAATTTTTTGCTTATTTTATATTATTTATTTTACCTTTACTTATTTTTCATCTGTCAAGCAATTTGTAAGCCTCCTTAGAAGGCGGAGGGAGTGAGAGCATCGCCGGTATGATCTGATATAGAGTTTCATAATTTCGTATCAGCGAAATGAAAGATTTTTTAAATCTATCTGGCTTGTGAGTCATAAGGGATCATGAGCTTACTTCTATTTCTCGTCGAGTTGTCATAGTAGTCAGTCTGAGCGAAAATTTGTGGTCGAAAGTCAAAATATTTGATAGTTTCCAATATTTTGCAAATGAAACTTCCGTGGGAAAATCAGTTTTCGAGGAATTTCAGAGATTTTCGATTTATCAATGATTTGTGTGCGTGGCTTTCTTTCATAATTTATAGATAGCTCTAAAAGCCTTTTTTTGCGATTTCAGTAATCCATCAGTTTCATTTTTGTCTGTTTCATGCCGTGTTTCAATGCCGTTTTGAACACACGACTGGACACATGTGCGCTGTAAAAATTTTTCAGCACTTCTCTTGGCAGAATATGTTTGAAATGATGCAAAATTCAGATGCATTTGGATAGTTTTATACGAATATGATTGTATGATTTTGAAGGTTAATATTTTCTCTACTATTATTCCCTAAAACTCACATAAATCAGTCACCTGAATTTTTTCACCGTTAATTGCGACGCAAGAGGTTAATGTTTTTCTTATAGTACGAAAGTACATTTTCATCATTGTTGACGTTTTTGCTGATTATATTGGCTTCGAATTAGACAGGAAACACTATTTCATTTCTAGTTCATTTAGTTTGCAGTGTTCGCGGAGGTATGAATTTCAAGAAAGATGTTGATTTTACGATATCGCTTATGAAAATACGAGATAGAAAAAGCCAAAACAATTAAATCCCTGCGGAAATGATTGTTTTTTTCCGCGGTTCCAGAGGAGCAATTCCTACATATTGCGACTGGTTTGAGCAATAGGAGTTGAACCATTTGTGGAAAAGACCTCTATAATATAGTTTTATTTCCTAGAAAAAAGTGAGTAACTTGTGATTCGGACAATAAAACACTTTTTAAATTAAAGAAAAGAGTAGAGAGATTCCTCCATCAACATTTTAAAAGAGGAATTGTAGATGATTTAGAATGGCTTGATTGGTTGATTTTTCGAACCGAAAGTCAAATGGCTTGTCTTTGGGAAATTTATTACGCTCTTGATAAGAGTAAGCTTTATTAGACACTATTTCTTTAAAATCCAACTAAGGTGAAAACTGCTAATGTATAACTAATCAGCATTCAATAATTTCATTATTAAGAGTTTTGCAAATCATGAAATACTCATTGAAATTTGATGAAAATTTCACGCTGTAGACCAGGACGAATGTAGTTCTGAATGAGCTAAGTAGCAGTGAGTTATTTAGAGGTCCTACTACTACTATACTATTACTACTACTTATTTAGAGGTAAAGTTTGTTTTGACATTAAGCTGATATCGCTACAATAATTATATGTAAGTTTTCTCTTACTGTTATTACAACTAGTGGGTCATAATTTTCTAACTGCATCACAATTATTTCTGCAGTTTGTAACTCTTTGATCAGAAGAAAATAAATCTAGTTCTACAATTACAGCCTATTACTATTACTATTTTTTTTGCGTACACAGTTCTAAAACTGTCCGTTTTAGCATACAATTGGAGTAATTTTCGAGACATTGTTTAGTATAATTTATCCATTTTTTCATAATTTTGGGATCAGCAAAGACAAATTTAATTTTTTGACCCAAGCTTTCGGCTAGATTAGCTCTCGCCGTCATCAGGGGAACGATGTATTTTTAAACAAAACCTCTTATGGTATCCGCGGGTATCTAGTATGCAAAACATTATTTTAAATTTTTACATGCAAGCCGAAAATCATTGATCAAGGGCGACTGATCAAGTTTTGCTGATCCCAAAATTTTGAAAAAATGGAAACTTCACTACCAAGACTTCCTTTATTTTCACAATTGAGTATAATTTATGCGACATCGGCGCAGTAAATCCTGCTCAGTGCTCTGCTGTTATGTGCTCCTCATGACTTAGCAATTTGAAATATCTATCATGTGAACTGCTACAAGTACCGAGAATAAACTTAGTATCTATCATTCAATAATGTTCGGGAGTATCTAAGATACATCCCGGTCTCTGTGGAAAAGTTTCTATCAGTGGATTGCAGGTGTCCTCGTGGCCTTCCCACGTACCGTCTCGAGTCAGGGTGATGTGAAGTTATAGTAATGATCGCAAAATGAGGTCTGGTGAGCAACGGCGACTCGTAATTTGAGAGAAATTCACCGTGTATGGCAACCTATAAACATGAGGAGATATTTGAGTGTTGCTAGCCATGATAAGTGCAGCATCAGCCGACAGACACATCAGTTCAAGCAGTCACACAACTTTCGAATCACGGGATATGAGAACAACATTTAATGCTAGCAGGAGCACGTGGGTCACGAGCTTCATTGCAGCGCTGCTTCCGTCATGGATGTGAAAATTTCCGTGCTATGGATGAAAAGTCGAAACAATTTTTGGCTGTGGCCATGATGGAATTAAACTCTACTCAAGATGATTGATGTCATATAGCGGAAAATTCGATTCACCACCGTGTGAAAGCACGGCATGATCAAACGTCAGCAGTCAACGCTAGTTGCGGGAAATTGAACAGTATTAAAATAACAATGATATATGTAATAATTACAACAATACAATAATGGAATATGTAATAAAATTAGTATTACATTCGAATTAGAACTTAGCAGGACTTGCTAATCCATTTATGCTACCTAACACAAAATGTTCATGTGGTAAAAATGATGAATTAGACAATCCTAGAACATTTGTAATACAAATCTCAGCGAACTTCTTATTGAAGTAACTCAAGAATGATAAAACACATTCCAGCACTTTGCTTTCAAGACTTTTTCTGTTTGCCTCAAATAACAAAAAACAATGTTAATGTTACACTTGAAGTTGCTGTACATTACTCACGCAGCTACAGTACGTCGAGCGTAAGTACGAACGCTTCAGTAATCTTTCATCTCCAAGTAAAGTAAACAAGAATTATTTTAAAATGGATAGAAAACAGTGTAAAATGCTTGCATGAAGCCCCCTTCGAAAAACTTAAAGATAAATAAATGCCATCATTTTTCATTTCCTCAAGATTCAAACTGATGAAACGATCACGTAGTATATATGCGCTTTCCTATTTACCACAACTCACGGTAACTCAACTGGTATAGAAATAAATTGCCATCATTCTCATTTTGTGAATAACTTAAACTAAACAATTTAAAGATGCAGAAGCGGTCAGAACGTTCTTAAAAATAACAGCTGCACCTTGACTAACTTCACCAAATTTCCAATGTTATAGACTTTTTGAAGTCATTTCAGCTAGGGCAGTGGTTCTTAACCTGGGTTCGATTGAACCCCAAGAGTTCGGCGAGTCGAACGCCTGGGTTTGGTATGGTACAGTTTGTGCACTAATACAGTACATAGTTACATACATATGTTTTGAATTTGAAGAAAAAACATTTCATTTTTCCAACTACGAAGGGTTTGATGAATGCATGTATGGAAGTTCTGGGGTTCAGTACCTCCAGTAAGGTTAAGAACCACTGAGCTAGGGAGGTCCATAGTTGCTCTTTGTTGGCGACCCTGGTGGACACATAACCCTGAGGTGGACACATAACGCTGAGGTGGACATATAACCCTGAGGTGGACACATAACGCTGAGGTGGACACATAACCCTGAGGTGGACACGTAACCCTGAGGTGGACACATAACGCTGAAGTGGACACATAACCCTGAGTTGGACACATAACCCTGAGGTGGACACATAACCCTGAGGTGGACACATAACGCTGAGGTGGACACATAACGCTGAAGTGGACACATAACCCTGAGGTGGACACATAACGCTGAGGTGGACACATAACGCTGAAGTAGACACATAACCCTGAGGTGGACACATAACGCTGAAGTGGACACATAACCCTGAGTTGGACACATAACCCTGAGGTGGACACATAACCCTGAGGTGGACACATAACCCTGAGGTGGACACATAACGCTGAGGGGGACATATAACCCTGAGGTGGACACATAACGCTGAGGTGGATACATAACCCTGAGGTGGACACGTAACCCTGAGGTGGACACATAACGCTGAGGTGGACACATAACCCTGAGGTGGACACATAACCCTGAGTTGGACACATAACCCTGAGGTGGACACATAACCCTGAGGTGGACACATAACCCTGAGGTGGACACATAACCCTGAGGTGGACACATAACCTGAGGTGGACACATAACCCTGAGGTGGACACATAACCCTGAGGTGGACACATAACCTGAGATGGACACATAACCCTGAGGTGGACACATAACCCTGAGGTGGACACATAACCCTGAGGTGGACACATAACCCTGAGGTGGACACATAACCCTGAGGTGGACACATAACGCTGAGGGGGACATATAACCCTGAGGTGGACACATAACGCTGAGGTGGATACATAACCCTGAGGTGGACACGTAACCCTGAGGTGGACACATAACGCTGAGGTGGACACATAACCCTGAGGTGGACACATAACCCTGAGGTGGACACATAACCCTGAGGTGGACACATAACCTGAGATGGACACATAACCCTGAGGTGGACACATAACCCTGAGGTGGACACATAACCCTGAGGTGGACACATAACCCTGAGGTGGACACATAACCCTGAACTCATTATTATTGAAGTCGTTCCCTTCCTCATCAGCTTGTGGTAAGCTCGCTAAATTGTGTTGTTGCTCTACAAATGTGTATTCTAAATGTGGATAGTTGTATCGAAATGATCACGATATAGTGGCCAAGTGATGAAAACCCTTAGTAGTTGGAACTTGTGAGATAAATGAGCTTATTGAACTCATATATTGGTATGCAAATTGTGAACTTTTTCATCCAAGCTAATGGAATATGGATTGAAAGTTAAAAACTTAATGTTGAAGTGAAATGCCAATTTTTAGCCCGCTAGATCAAGATCGAACAGCGTTTGATCGTAATTTATTCCTCACTCAATTTGTGCGTAAAATCCTTTCCTAACCAGCGAACCTTTCTCACCTTATTCGAAATGTTAAAAATTAATTGATAAATTTAATTCAATGCACTAGAAGAAAGCTACACTCACAGCACGCTAAGAAGTGATGCAAAAAATTCGTAAATAAAAGCGCTAACATAAAGATCTTCTAACAGGAATAATGTACTGAATGCATCAGTAGCAGTAGTTGAAAAAATTCTTCAAACATAGATGCTTTAAAAATTAGTTCTTTATGAAATTTCAAACAATATTTTACCGAATTTTGTTATTTGTCCACCAAAAATATCCACCGAGAAATTGAACACGTTCCCGATTAATATTTCTAATATTTCCCTTCCTTCTTTCATCTTTCATTTGACTGCAGGCTTTGCTAGATCTTGTTCATCCCTTCCCGCAGTGCTTCTCTAGAATTAGGGGCCCTAAAATTGACCATTTAAATATAAATAAGTTTATTAGTAGACCAAAATATAAACCTATAGGATTAATGACGAGATTGTGTACTAACCTAATGGAAGGCTTCAGTTTACATGTTAATAAATGAAAGCATGTATATCAAATATCACATGACAACGTTGAAATCATCTTCCTGCACATCCAAACTCATTACTCTCTTTACGTATGTAGGTTGTGGGTTCTTTCTTTCTAATACGCAAAGCTCTAAAATTCCTTGAAGTTAATCTCATCAGACAAGTGGCTAGTTACTCGCATCAGCCCTCCGTCGATCTGGTCTGAACATTTCAAACTATGTCGCTCCTGGCCTACTTTCAAGTCTCTCATCTCTTTTTCTTTCCGCTACTCTCAGTCTCATGTCTCAGCCCGTACAGAGCGATCTAAACAATCGCTGTCTCTTGCAGGCTTCTCAGGAGCGAGCACAGCAATGCACCGCACAGATGGACTTTGAGTACGGCATCTGTACAATCTCCGTTCTTCTACTTCACTCCATCGAAAATATTAAATGAAATTTAAAGAGTTTGAAAATTATGCTTCGGCACACCTACTTCGCCTTTTAGGAAAATATAAATCAGTACAATAATTTATTGAATAAAATGCTAAGAAGTATAATTTAAGTTATGTAAAGAGCAAATCCAGAAGGCGACGCAATGGCAGAATACAATTTAAACATCACGGATTATTACTGCCCAATTCAGCGTCGCTCACAACGCAAGAGCCTGAGTATAAGTCGAACGTTGTTTTACCAAGATAGCCAAACACTGGAATGGAGGGCAAACTGCCGATAGGTTGGAAAAATATAATTCATCTAATGATGGAAATAACAAACTTATGACGTCGAATGATTTTCTCCCGCGTAGAGCTGAAAAGACTCCTCTCAGAGTATCCCTTCGGCTAGCCACCAAGCGCTTACCCTCACGCTCCGATGACAAATTCTTGAGAGTTAAGACTATAAAAACTCCAGTTCACTGCAGTGAGCGCTGCCGCTACTGCGGCGAGTGGCCTGGCCACGGTAGAGAAAAAAGGTAGGTTCAAACCATTCTTTTTTTCGTTGACGGTGTGGTTTTGCTGACGTCACGGGAACGAACCAATAGCAGCGCTGATAAAGCAATTGGTAGCACTGACACCCCCAAATCTAGCACCAATATTGGCCTAACGACATGGCGTTTTGGTGACGTCATTAAGTTTGCTTGAAATAAAGCCTTTCTATTGGTTTACCGAACAAGAGGAGGTGTATTTTCTCCCATAGAAATGACCCTACCTTGTTTCTTCTACCGTGGGTCTGACTGACGTGCCCCTGCGGAGAGACGCGTCAGGTCGCTTGCACAAGGGAGCGCCGCCGCAAAAGTTAAGACACGGAAGGGGACGCAGACCAGCTCTATTTGTTCATGTGTTATGCTGCAAGTCGCTCATGCTCGAGAAGAGTTGCGCGGGATGTCAGCTACATTTCACGCCCCAAATATTGTGGCTAAAAATATGAAGCTACGAACATTATATTGCAATTCCCACACATGCATGCCTTTCTCGACGATAAAAGGGATTTAAAAATCTTCAAATATCCCTTTCATGTTGCTAAGTGCGCTAAGTGCGTTTTATGACGCGCATGCATGATCGATTGGCTGTTCGTGACTGCTCGGGAGATGAAAAGCATTCGTTAATTCCTTGATTCGAGTCAAAATACAACTTTTTCAAACCACTCAAACACTTTTTCAAAGTCACTCTCTCCCTGCGGGAGTAAAACAAAATATGGCGCTTCAGGTTATTTCATTGGTACGATATTTCGTACATGCAAGTCTTAATCAACGAAATACGGCATTTTAATTTGACAATAAGTAGAACCAATTGAAAACCCACCCGCCATTGTCCTTGAACATTGCGGGATTTCTAGACTGTAAGCACTTGCTGAGGCGACGATGTTTCTTCGTTTCAGTAAACTGCACTGCAGCGGAGGAGTGATATAATGTGTCGCGCCACTGGATCAGTTGATTTATTGATCTACTCTATATTGCAGTGATGTAGTGTTGTAATAGAGGGATGATATCGAGTTAAAGTTGAGTTGTGATGTAGTGCTGTAGTGATGCACTCGTGTTGTGATGAAGTGCTGTAGGGATGCACTAGTATTTTGATGTAGTGCTGTAATGATGCACTCATGTTGTGATGTAGTGCTGTAGTGATGCACTAGTGTTGTGATGTAGTGCTGTAGGGATGCACTAGTATTTTGATGTAGTGCTGTAGTGATGCACTAGTGTTATGGTGTAGTGCTGTAGTGATGCAATCGTATTGTGATGTAGTGATGCACTAGTGTTGTGATGTAGAGCTGTAGTGATGCACTTCTGTCGTGATGTGATGTTCTAGGCATGCATTTTTGGTGATGCTCCTATGTTTTTATTGCAACAACATATCTATTTTCCTAATTTTATTTCTCTTACCTTTAATCTCAACCTCTACTTACTCGAATTGCCGACAAAAATGATCGTTAAATATTCAAAACACCGAATTGAAAATAGGAATAATAAATGAAAGCAGCTGAAAAAAATTGGGGGAAAACATTCATAATTACAGTGTGGGCCAAATGAAGTCATCCGATGTTGTTTGGCTCTAATTTTTTTTAGAAATAAAAAACCTCGAGTCTGTTTTTTTAATATGTTTATTTGAACCTTTACAATTCTATTGTTCAAGTTGAGAAGATGATATCGGCCAAATGAGTGCCGCCACAATTGATTGCTATACGGGCTCGCTTTATGGCATTTTTTATCACTTCGGCGAGCACTTCGGGCGACAGATTCTTGCACTCGTGTCGAATGTTGTCCTTAAGTGCTTACAGGGTCTCGGGCTTGTTCACATGCACACGGGACTTCAAAAAACCCCACAGAAAAAAGTCTGGAACGGTCAAATCGGGCGATCTTGCGGGCCAGTCCAAATCGCCAAAACGAGAAATCAGGCGACCCGGGAACGCCGCCTTCAGAATATGGTTTGTCGCTCGCGCACTGTGTGCGCGAGCCGCAACCGATATCTACATCTGTCCGATATTCACATCTGTCAACTTCACAAATGTCAAAACAGATTTCACATTGGCCGCAATCTGCACAAAAAAAGGCATATTACAATGGAGTGACTTCTTTTGGCCCACCTGGTACATACTCAATTTATTTTCAACGTTCTCGAACTGTTCTAATTTCTGGAATCTGCTTCTTCCGTAAAGGCTTGTAAGAACGTAGCGCCACAACTATTGACCTACATTTTATTTACGGAGCACGGAAACACGCGTCACTGCAGCTGTTCTGGTGCTTCTAGAACTTGGAAAAATTGCTTCAATACTGAAACTTGAAGCTCTCTGTCGCCTAGGCGCTGAAGTAGAGCCACCTTACGTTCTCTACTTCAGGGGTTCTCAAACTTTTTTCAACCATGGACCACTTTTATTACGCAAAAATAAGCTGAGGATCCCCTCACATGTGTTCCCCTCAGGAATATATGTGTATATACATTGTACGCACTGTTTCATAATATCAACAGTCATGGTAAGCTGTAAATAAATACCTTAACTGCTTTCAATGTTTAATTCGGTAAATTTTGCAGACCCCACTTTGAGAACCTCTGCTCTACTTGATGTCTGTTTTGTGCAGACCACTGCAGCTGCAATACACTCTGCGCAAGTTCCTGAAGATTTCCCTCAACCACTGCAATAGACTCACCTTGTCTACAATATACGTGGTCACCTCAACTCAAAAGTTACCAGATAATCGACCGTTGAAGCAGTCGACAAATTTCTAAGTTCAAAGAGAAATTGAAGTTGGGAATTAAACAAGCACTGTTTAATCGACAGATTTGACTCGAAAACAAATTTTGTGTGAAATTGAATATTCTATTCATTTTTTATCATTTGTGACTCCAGATCATTTCGGTATAAAATGTAGACTTGATTTGAATGTCAAACATTGAAAGATTCTACGCTTACGATTTTAAATAATTTATATACCAAATTGTTATAGATCATCATCCATCTAATGTCAAATAACTATAATTATACTTCAGAATAATCTGAAATTAGCAAAAGGGCTCAGTTGCCTTTTTTGTTTTCACGGCACAAAACATGTTTTCGAAGCGGCACTTTTGACGCGATCATCTGACAGGAAGAACCGGCGGTAAATGCCATCCGAATCAGCTCCCTGATATCGTCCAGCCGAGGTTTATCTGCAATGCATACCAAATGAAGCTCTGGAACCGATACTTTTCTTCCTTCTTTTTGCCGAGGCTGCCACTTTTCGTGTGGTTCTTTTGGGAATGAGCGATTTCAGCTGCGCTCTCTGGAAGTCTTTTTTCTCAGCGTCCCTCGCTGCAGTGATGGTAAGTAGCTGCTGCCTCGGCACGGTGGTGTCTGTGGCTGCGGCCAGGCGCGTATTCCGACTCCAGTTATCTTGTCGCATCGTCGAAAATTTTCCTTTGACTGTTAACTGGTACACAGAACTTGTTCAATCTACCAGACGTTATTACTGAATTGCATATTTCTCATTTGAAAACTGTACCTACTGCGTTTTGTGTTTTTTGTAAAATTATATGTATGTGATGTTGTGTCCATTTTTTAGCAAAATGGCGACGTCTCCCATTGTGAGCTATAGAGAAGCAGTTATGATAATTGAATAGAGAATAAAACATGCGTTTTAGATCAAAATGATGATTCGAATAATTTTAATCATTGCTTGAACACCATGATAAACGTGTTCCCAATACATGAACAATAAAGCGAGTAAATAATCATTGCTTGAACACCATGATAATCATAAGCAATAATATAATCATTGCTTGAACACCATGATAAACGTGTTCCCAATACATGAACAATAAAGCGAGTAAATCGCACAAGCTGACCTGAAAACAAAAATGTGTTCTACTTGCGCATTTGCAAGGTAGTTATTTATAATAAATATTAGAAAAGGTGAGCCAGCCAAGAGTTTATGTATTCCGTTCTCCTCTTTCTAAATGACCGAAGCGTAGCGGCGACGCCTTCACGGAGCTGCCTGCTTCTCCGGTGTGACTGATAGCGCTGGCTCACCTCAGACATCCGAGGAGGAGTCCTCTGCAGCGTCTTGCTCCAACTGTAGCGGAGTAACGGATAAACCTAAACACTAGAAAGCACTTAATTGTACGTAATAGTGCCAGTCCTGAAACTCAATGATATGATGCAAGACATTTTCAGAAAATGCGAGGCTTTTTACGAAAGGTGTTTCTCGCTGATAAGTTTCCTAAAGCGGACATAGCGTCAACGTCTGCTAAACCTCACGTCGATTTGCTATAACATCGATTTGCTTTCACGTTATTTTATCGCTCTCACTTAGATTTGAGGACAGATAAAGATTGCGAATTACCGGCAAATTTTTATTATAATTTAAGTTTATCACCTGTTCGCCGGTTTGGGTTCGAAAATATTTTCTGACTAAATTTGAATCGTTCAGTTAAAATTTTAGCGCCAAGTAAAAATTTTTTTTATTCTTTCTACTCTCTCCCATGAATTTGGATGCATTAATTCTTTAGCTCATTAGTAAAATGGTGCCTGATCCTTCATATTCATGCTAGAACGTCGTAACTTTTTCACTAACATTGACCTCAGGGTATACGTAGTGAAATGTACTACGTGAGTAAAGAGTATTTGAACTGCATTGTCGGGATAAAAGTTTGCTTCGTTTCGCTAATTCATTGTTTTTTTTTGTTAAACTGGTTTGTGTGGCGATACATGTATGTGTAATGCATATATGCATATGGCGATGCATAAATGTGTACATGTGTAAGACGATGCATATATAGGAAGATAAGGTCGAAGAGCAGATGAAAAATTCTGTTTACGCAAGAAATTAATACATAACCGGCCACCTTTCTAATCTGAAGAGAAAATTGTTAATATCAAGTGAAAAATCTCTATTCTAGAGTGAAACTTTCTAATCGAAGAACCGGAAAGTTCTCCACCTCGCAAAATTGAAACTATATAAATTGTCAATTGACATTACTCGTGAGGGCATTCCCAAAATCAGCTGTGTTCGTGAAGTTAAGGAGTAAATGCTCCTGCTTATTGCCAATTATGCGCGGGTACTGTACGCTTTTAGGAGAACATGCGTGGCGCGGTGTTGGCGACTTGTTCACCCAATTCATTCTCACCCTCGAAGTAAAGATCTGAGGTTATTTCAGTCCTTGCTATAAGTCAGTAAAATTTGAGTGGCAATGAACTATTTTAACTACCGACGGGAGAACAGTATTAAAATTTCTTTTCTTTTTTTTTTATTGCAAAAAACAGTTGAAAATTAACCCTGTTATGCCAAATCTGTTAAAATAGATAGCGTAGTAAATTTTAACGAACATTTTACATGGTAACAATTGAACAATATTGAAAGAGAAATATAAGTTATTTATAATATGACGTCATAAATTATTAAAGACAGTTACTCAATATGTTTTTAGAAAAACTGGGTATTTGCATCGTAATCAGTAATGCCGGGAAATATGATTAATGGCTCTGTTTTCTTGGTTTGGTATCAAGGTAAGGTAAAATAAGTTTGCAAGGGTAATTTAATGAACGATTGAATTGAGGTAGAATGAAAAACAACTTACATAAGTTCTTCACAAAGAAAATAATGAATTTTAAATCTAAGCACTCGCTCTCAGAATCGACGTGACTTAACTTTTGTGTGTACCGGCAAGTATCAACAACTCCTACGAATTTCTTTGATCAAAGACGTTTCTAAATGTTCCTGCCTTATACAAAAGAGTTTATAGTACCGGGGTTCAAAATGACATATTGATTCATCCGTTGATTACGGAATTGTGGTGTTTTCAAGCACAACACTTGAGATTGAAAAGCATTTAGTTTGCATTTATGTTCGAGACCGACCACAAGCATCACCGGTGAGACACATCATCAAACGCTTTGAATCGATGAAGGAACAACAACAAAATACATGAATTGTTTTAAACTTGTTATACCATCGCAAGGATTTTCAGTTAACGAATGTATAGTTTGGTAATATTCCTTTCTTTTCCTATATGCATATCAGTTGTGTTTAGGCGGATTTGATGTGTGGGATTTTATTGCTGTACGTCGCACAAGACACACCAACAAGTAATGGACTTGCCCAGAGCTGCATCTCATTTAATTAATCTCAAAAAGTTAAAAAGAATTTCGTTCATCACGGAATTCTTTCAATCACCAGGAAATTTGTGCGAGGCACTATAGTCATATTATTTATTCAAAGTATCAAAGTAGAAATATTCATTTATATGTTATTTTTATACGATAAAACTTCACTCTGAACTGCAGTATTGTCAGTGAGTATAAAATTTGGGACGATCTCAGTTCATTGGCTGGACGCGGCATTCGTGTCACTGCTGCTGGGAATTGAAATATAAAATTAATTAACAGCAGCAGTCATCCTTGAAGTACAGGATGTCCAAAAAGCCTCTTGACTATTTAAGAAATTTATTACAAATGCAATTGATGGAATATATTACTCAAAATTGTTCTATTGTATTCATCATTTATTAAAGTTTTTACCATATTTAATAGACATCTACATGGGCACCATTAGTTACACGAAGCGCATCAAGACAGCACTCAATTTTTTGCCATGTTCGCTGTGGCATAGCCTCTGTCAATCGTGGCAATGACATCAGCAACCCTTTCCTTTAGGTCAGTAATGTCCCGGATCTTTTTGTTCGATACACGACGATAGCTTTAACATAGTCCCATAAAAAGAAGTCCAGTGGAGGGATATCTGGTGAACGTTGCGGCCAAAGAATTAGCCCGTCCCGACCAATCCACCAGTCTGGAAATATTTGGTTGAGGAACCCACGGACATGGAATCCCCAATGTGGTGGTGCACCATCTTGCCGAAAAATGATTGTCGGTTGAAGGTTATTCAGTTGTGATGCCACATGTTGACTTAATAGGTCATGGTAAAGATTTGTAGCAATTGATGTTTCATGGAAGAATAACATGATAAGGCATGCTAATGATAAGGCTATGCTACAGCGGACATGTTAAGAAATTGAGTACCGCCTTGATGTGCTTCGTGCAACTTATGGTGCCCTTGTAGAAGTCTATTAAACGGGGTAAAAAAGTTTAAATAAACGCTGAATACAATGCAACAAATTCGAATAAAATATCCTCTCAATTGCATTTGTATTTAATTTTTGAAATGGTAAAGAGACTTTATGGACACTTTGTAGATTGATCAAATTCATCAGACTATCGCAAGACCATTGTTGAGGTTTGAAATCTGAGATTCTTCGCATGTATGTTCAGAGTATTTTACTTATCAATGCCTTTGGATTGTCCTACCTCACTAATTGTTCAAACGTCAATTGCTTTCTGTCTGGTAATAGCTACTGGGAGAAACGCTGCTGTTTCATTTCACTAATTCTTCCGCATGCGTTTTTCGCGTTGTTTCTGCCAATCTTACCGCCATTTGTTCTACTTTTGATCGCTCAGTTGTAACATTTGGTCTGATATGCATTCAACGCAATATAATACAGAGTCGTTCCCACTGATTGTTGAATGGTGCGAAGTTTTTGTTAAAGTCGCAATTTGCTCGTCGACATCATCGGTCTTTTGGCTCGGGTGCTCCACAATTCTCGGCTCATGTCCGAATATTTCGGAGGATCCGTTCCGGCTTACGGAGAGTTTGGTTCCTGGGGACGCCGAAAACTAAAGGATTTTTTCTTTTCTTCTTTCTCTGCTCTGTTGATTAATATGTGATGGTCAGGAAAGGAAGTGATGTCTTTTTCAAGAGTATTTGAAGTTCCTCGATAGAAAAAAAATTAGTTTTGATATTGCAAGAAGGGTCACGAAGTAATATTACATTGTGGTTAAACGTTTATTCATGTCAGATATTCATTTAGACCATTAAAATCATAAAAAACTTTTCCATTCGCAAAATTTTTTGGAATGAGTTGAATGAACTCTAGGTAAGCTTAAGGTTATAAAAAAATTAAATCTGGGTGAATTTGGAGTTGCGAAGAAAAAAACAAAAAAGAAAGAAAGTGAAACAATGTAGGCAAACAAACATTTGAAGAAAACAGTAAATATGTTACTGGCAAATTAAATTATTAATACAGAAAATAAAAAACTTCTCAGTTGAACATTTTCCCTTGCGTGCGAAAAAATTTATAAATACAGGTCTGGAGTGCAAATAGCGCAATTTTGACAGAGAGAGAAAGCTTTGAAGGGCATATCTTCATTGAAATTAAAACACAGGCGTAGTAAAATTTTAGAAAGGTAGTCGATTTCAAGTAAATATAATCAATGGATATAGAAAATTGTACTTTTGAAGCTAACGTGTAATAAGTTCATTGGTAAGAAATTTGAAACGAACTTTTCTCGCATAAGCGCAGAAAAACGAGAAACAGAATATTCTCAAAATATTGACGAAAAATTTGGTACCTTGAATTTTAAAACTTTTCTATTTCGTAGGGTGCTCAATTAATTCGATGGAAATGCCACAGTCATCATTCTAAAATTCATCGCAATGGTTGAACGAACTGAGACCAAAACAGTAAAAATGTTCTCACATAATTTCATGTTATGAAAATCTGAAAAGAAAATCGTAACCACTCTATCAACCGGAAAACTATTAAGTTTTTCAAACAAAAACGCCGTGAATTACTTAGCCTTTACATTGATACATGAGCCAGCACGATTACACAATCATGACCAATGATGCAGTGAGCATTATGAGTGAATGTTTGAATGTGATAGGTGTGAAAAAGCTTCAATTATGACTAATTTAGAAATATATTACCGAAATAATACTATTATACGTGACATTTAAGATGTAAAAAGGGTTGGCTGATAGAACTTACATAAATATTTCATTCCACGCGCGTATAAAACAAGGAAGCAAACAATTCCTTAGAAATACATTTCTAAGCTTGTACCTGGTACAATGTGCAGCATGAGAACAGGCGAGGTAAATGGTTTATAAATCTGAAACCCAACATTACGTACATTTTTATTAATTAAATATTACTTCAATATACTGAAACATAAGACGCCGACAGGGCTGACTATAAATCTCTTCATGGAAGAGTGAGTCAAAGTGCTAACTGTATTTTGAATGCAAACTACTACTACTACTATTACTACTACTACTACTACTATATTTTGAATATCTTTGTCATCTCTGATTTATACTTTAATGTTTTCAGGTCGCAGAGCGTTGAATAAGCCTAGTTGTCAGGATTTATAGTTATTTAAAAAAGAGAGGTCTAAAATTTTAAATTACAATTATGATCTAGTTTCTAATTTCTGGACGGAAACGTTGGAAATAGAAAGTTTCACGTATCTAATTTACTTGTTATTCCCAAAAATATAAAGCCATTGGTATATGAGATTTTATGAAAACGTGAGAGATTAATGCATTTTAGAAGTAACAAACAATCACAAAAATTTTACATTTAAATTCCAAATGAACATAAAAGGCTTAGTGATTTAGGGACCATTCTTCCCATGTATTTTTACACGAAAGCTTAAAGAGATGCAAGGAAATGTATGTGAATGTATTTTTCGATATTTTAACCCTGGAATGCGTTGACTGGAATATTTGTGTCAAACTTTATTCCTAATTTGTTATTCCTGTTACGAATACTACCTGATAAATGTGCCATCTGTTCTCAAGTTGGAAGAGAGGAAATAAGTTTCTTGAAGATGAAAGAAATTGAATTATTGCTTATCCGTTGAGTCTCAACGAAGAAATAAGAAGAGGGGTTGAGGGCATCGCTCGGTCCCGCCGTTGGTGAAGGGAGAACGATCCACTGATTATTTAAACAATTTAAACAATTTAAAGAATTTAAACCTTTTAAGCAATATAAACCATTTAAACAATTTGAACTTTTTAAACAATTTATTCATCACCAGTGATACAGCAATAGATTTTATCTTAAGTCTAGTACAATGGACATATTTGAGTAGAGCTACTTGTGGGCTCAAAAAGTATAAAGTTATGTTCATAAGTGGTAGCGACCCTACGCCAGCGGTTTTGGTATTCTTTTGCTTTTGTTGCCGTAATTGGCCTCTCGAATATTTTCATCCTCAATACTATCATAATTTGAAAAAGATAAACTGAAGTACACATTGAATAAAAAAAAGTAGGAAGATTACCTTGAATCATCTGGAACATGTGTTTTGTTGCGATAAACACTTTTGCTTGGGCTTAATATAAAGGTTTTACTATAGGCTTGCAGTTAAATACAATGAAGTAATGTAGAACCGACAGTGCTAGTGATGGAAACGACTTCCAATGGGTAGAATATTTCTTTCTTGAACTTAGAACGCTCAACTTCACAGAATTCAGAACGCTGACCTTAAAGTAGCATAGTTTTAAACCTTATGAGCAGTTGTTTAATTTGATAGTTGAGAAATGTTGAACTACGGATAGGTGTTTTTAATATTATTTTAAATTGCAGTATGTAATTTTTACAGCAAGAATTTGAAACTGGATAACATGTAATCCTTGAATTCTTTCACTGTTTTTTTTTAATGCTGGAGAAGTTTGTTCAACTGTACAGCACTTGCAACTGAAAGAGCTTTTTGTCTCGGGTCAGATGAACGGCAGCTGACTTCAATATCATTCCTCCGAAGTATTATTTTGTTCGGAGAATTGGATAGAAGAAATTTTTACAACATTGTCGTTGCCCGGAGGGAGGTAGACAGAGAAGAACGCGTGTCTGGCTTTATGAATGAGGAATTTTGTTTGGATTGGGGAACTGCCCTGTTTATTTGAAAGAGGGGTCGCATGATCGTTTTTTTCGAGTTTGTTGTTGTACACAATTTTGACAGCAAAGCGCATCTATTTTTGTTGTTTAAACGTATTTAAGTATGTCTCTCCAGACCAGATAGCACTAGTCTAATACGTAAGACTAAATTATAAATAATCTAGGCTTCACACTATGTGCATTATTAATCTACGAAAGAAGTTAAGATTGTGCTAATTTTGTTGCATAAAGCTTCCACGAGGGTTAGGACATGTTAGAAGGAAACCAAGATTTTTTTTACCTTTCTACAGGTTCAATCATATCGTCAAAACGTCAAAGTAAGGCTTGGCAGTTTTAAGCTTGCATTCTTAAATCTCAAAATCAAATATTGCACTTTATTTGTCTTAAATTTGAGACCATTTTGGGACCATTTTGGTTGTACCATGATTCCAGGTCGCTTAAGAGACCTTCAGCCCTGACTTTTGTTCCTGGTTCATCATCTGTCAAACTTGTCATGGCAATTCAACCATCATCTGCGTATATTGAGATATTGGTGCTTTCGAAATACAGGGGAAATCAATAATGAAAACAAAAAATAGGAGAGGGTCGAAGATTGACGCTTGAGGAATGGCAAAATCATATAGCATAAATGATGACATTTTACAGTTCGAAGCATGCTGTATGAGGGCGGGTTAGACGGTAGCTCTCAAACCTCAGTTGGTCTTTCCAATGCTACAAGATTTTTTTCAGAAGCCATTTAGACTCGACGCTGTCGTACGCTTTGAAGAGATGGAGCATCAGTAAGAGAGTTACAGTTTTTAACCCGGTTGATTTTTTTCTGTAACGTTTTGTAAAGCATCTTGAGTACTTGAGTTCCCTCTGTCAGTATATTGATTTCGATGAAGTAGGTGTGAATCATCCATGTGAGTTGAGTGCTCATGGGATACTGGGATACAAGTGGTGGGATGCGAATCTGTACTTTTTATAATATTCTGGACACAAAGTGTGGACGTGTGAACATTATAATTCCTGTGGTGGATTTCACAGGGCACTCAAGTGGTCATACTTGGTGAATGCTCTCTGGAGGCAGTTTGTCAAATCAATGGCGGGAAGGAAATTGTTGCTTTACGAATTCATCTTTTTTTAATAGAATACGGGAATTTGCTCTTCTGTCACTTTAGAAATTATTTGGGGCATGGGGTGGGTCCCAATGACATTAAAGTCTTTTCGTCAATATATCTATTGATCAGTATGTCGAGGTTGTCATTTTTCTTGTCCATAGATTTTGAACATGGGTTTTTGTTTTCAATGCTTTCCGTCTTGGTGTTTTTTAAAGATAAATAGTTCCACTGTAGAGTTCGTCGTGATGCAAGCTAAGTTATCACTGCAGGGAGACAACGTCCGACAGCTGCAGGGTTTGCGTAGGCTCTATTCTGAGCGATTTTTTAACACTTTCTCTACGTGTTGGTACATATGTGTACCACTTGGTAAATTGCTCATTTATGTACCAGCAACAATGGCTACCATTCAACTGATTTCACCAACTTCGTTTAAGGGGGTCCTCCGGGGCCCCTTTTCTCTCCGATGGTCATTTTTCATTTTATTGTTGGAAAAGAACCCTTAGGTGGTGGACTATTCGGTCCTAAAATTTTATGGCGCTACGGACAATAGATCCCCCCCCCAGGGGGGGGGGGGGTAAGGGGACCAAAATCTTAAATTTTCGAGCCCATTTCGACCCCATATAAAAAGAAAACAAAAGAAGAAATAAAAAATTTGCGAATGTACTGTTGTTAGATGTGTTTTAAGGATTCTAAAAGTGTCTTTGTTTTTGTTCTAGCCTGAAAACTCAATGAGTTCTATTGTTTTGAAATTTCAATACCAGTGGACTAAAAACCAATATGATAATTTTTTTCAAAAACTAAGACCTGAATCAAAAAAATGTATAGAAGAAATTGTGTTTCTTTTCAAAAGTTACATATAATAGTCAAATTTCATAAGAATCAAACTGAAAGCAAAAAATTTCATAATTTTTATGATATATGTAAAATTTTTTTTAATTTTTTCCTTTTTTGGAAATTACAATTCACAGTGTGAATATGATGTTATGCATGGAGATAATCGAAATAAAAATGAAAACAGCATTCAATTACATAAATTTTCCATTATATCACACTAAAACAAAAAATTTAGTTTTTGGCCTATACTGTAAAGTCACTTATTCTCAAAATTCAAAGGAATAGAAGTCATTGAGTTTTTATGCTAGGAAGAAAACAAAGACAGTTTTGGAATCCTTGGAACATTTCTAACAAAGTTATATTCCTCTTTTTTCCATTTTTACATTTTATTATTTTTTATAATGGTTCAAATCCAAAAATTTCGTTTTTTTTTTATTCATTGGTAAATTTTCGCGTATAAAAAAAATTAAAAAATAAATGCAAAATCCCCGAATATATCTTTGTTAGAAATGCTTCAAGGATTCCAAAACTGTCTTTGAATTTGTTCTAGCATAAAAACTCAATGACTTCTATTCTTTTGAAATATGCATATAAATGACCCAAAAAAACTATTTTTCAAATTTTTCGGAAAAACTAAGGCCTAAATCAAAAAATTTCAAGTTCAAATATGTTTGTCTTGCAAAACTACATATACTCACCAAGTTGCAGACCAATCGGATCAAAAAAATTTTCAATCCGGAGGACCCCCTTAAATTAGACTATGGGGTATAAGTTCAAATGTTATCGTGCAGTTATATTTTTCCCGCTGGTTAACGAGGATAAGAATGTATTTAAGCAATAAAGATGGTTTTCAATTCTGCTTCTTTCAACCCAACCAAAATGACTGTAGCCACCACGCAAACGTAATGAACGTGTTAAGTGGCCCTTTGTATTTACAACACATGTGCAAATTGTGTTTGATAAGATTATGTGATTTTTCGGTGTGGGTTTAATCGTTGATGGGGCTAGACATTTGTTCACGTGTTGTTTTCGTAGCGGTGTCCGAGCTCCAGTTTTCTATTTCTAGATAGAGGATCCACTGGGAACAGGTAAATCCTAGTTTATATTTTTATGCTAATGATGATTGTGCATGTTGATATTTAGTTGCTCCTCTGTAAAATTTTGGTTGAACTTTAAAGACATTTTTTTCTGGCGGCTTCGCGGCTCCTGCGCATGCATTGGAAAATCGATGGTTTATTGATAAGAGCAGCATATCATGTTGCTGTCCTGGAGTCAGTGGGGCTCGTAAAGACCACGCATAATGGATTCGTGGTCGCCAAATTCTCATGCCTTCCTATTCCAATACTGTTACACTTGGTTTGCCCATTTCTCTCGACGCCCTCATCTGGAGGCGACTTTTGACTTAAGATGAGGTATCCTGTGTACCATTTTGCTGGACGCATAAAAAACCAATGAATTAAGATGCGATCATCGCTCTAATGTCATCCATTTTGCAACACATGATATCTTAAAATATATTATTTGAGGAAGTGCACCACAGATGAGAATTTACTGGAGCGAATGCTGCGAAATCGTCGTATGATTCGATAACAACGCTTTCTTTCGATGTAGCGCATCCAATTAGGAGGATTTTCGTCGGTACCAATGCAACTCAGCCATTACAGTGATATGGCTTCAGTGCGTTCGCCGTCATCATCCTCATTGTTTTGCGCACTGCAGTTGTTGCTTTTCCGCCTCCAATTCTCCGTTGGAGATGGACTGGTCTCTACTGATGGAGATTTTCTGTTCTAGGGAGACTACACTGACTTCTTATCTTACGGACCATAATTTGAGCAATGGAGTATACGACAGCATCAAAGAAATATCTTTAGTCCGGTTCTTACCAAGAGCGACAGGGTTTTCAACCGTTGCTATCGTCCATGAATTTCGGACTGACTTTCGAGCGCTCTACTTTCCACATAGATGACATCTTTCAGGAACCGATGACGTTATTCCAGATTAGATTTAGTCTCCAGCTGAATTAGATTGGAGTTTGATTCGAGTTATGATGTGAAGAAGGCATTACCCATCAGTGAGACAGTGAGCTGACTCTGCTGTCAGTATTTGCTTTATCATGCCATCTAGACTCTTGTACGTTTTTTTGAGAGAAGCGTAAACTGACGTTTGAAAAAAAGACCGTGTCTGGAACTAGATTCTATTGATTGATTGCCTGATTTGCTATGCAAGTACATAGAGCGTAAGGATTCATATTTTCCTGATACCACTCATGTTCATCCATTAGTGCGTATTATTTGATCGATATCAAACGGAGATTGAACATTTGCAGGACCATCTCTGATCCTCCACAGTTGTGATTTTTCCAATTACTCAAAATAACGAAGGCATTAAGTAGCAATACTCGATAAGGTTGAGTCAAAGAGCAAATTATTTATTTGCGATTGAAAGTAATAATAGTCGGAAGTTTATAATGGGTTCCGTTAACTTACAGTTCATCATATTGCTGATAGTTTACTGCGTCATCACTTGTATTACATTTAAATTATTTTTTCAATTCCATCAATTGGAACCATTTGCTTAAAGGTATAATATAATGTTTTGAGTTATTGAGTATTGATATGACTGTTAAATTCAGTCGAGAAAAAGTTTTTCGTTTCGATTCTCAGACCGGTTAGGAAATTAATATGCTAATGCTAATGTAATGTTATTATAGTACTACTTAGCTGACTTTATTACAATATAATTTAGTGAAAGACGCGTTTCAGCTTGAGTGCATATTAATAAAGACAATAAATCTTGGTGCAAGAAAACGTTCAGTAGTGCATTCAGTGGAGTTCATTTCAAAACTATTTTTATAAAATCCGCCTCATAAAGTCAATGCTGATCACATCACACAGTTATGATGAAAAAATTTGACTACAAATGATATTATATCTTTTATAATGAACCAAGAACACAAAATAGACTTCGCTCATTAGCGAAGATATCTTCTATTAGGAAGTTATTGGTTCACAGCTCAGTTGTACTCGACATGCCACGCTATCGCCTATACTGTAGATAGTATTTGTACATATTTTTCCTAAGTATTATTTTCTTGCTATCGTTTTAATTTGTACAAGTAAACGATCGGTAATTGAGCTTTTCATTTATAGAGCCTGAGAGTAATTGCTGGAAGTAAGATTTAAAATTTTTCTACTTTCATTAAGGAGTGATTGTTGTCCTCTTCACCTACTGTCTGAGAGCTCTATTTTTTTGAGTTTATTAGTAGCGCTTTTTGTTCATTTAATTGCAAAGTTTTCGGTATAAAATTCTCTCGCACAAATTCAATTTTTCATGCGGAACCAATGAGTAGGTACATACGATTTAAATTTTTTAAAGCATGAAATATGTAATCAAAAAGTTATCATTAATGGAGTCCAGAAGCCAAAATTTTTTACTGCATATAAAGAACTTTACCCCATATAAATAACTTTACCCTATATAAAGAACTTTACTCCATATAAATAACTCCACCCCATATAAAGAACTTTACCCCATATAAAGAACTTTACCCGCTATAAAGAACTTTACCCCATATAAAGAACTTCACCCCTTATAAAGAACTTCACCCCTTATAAAGAACTTTACCCCATATAAAGAACTTTACCCCATATAAAGAAATTCACCCCTTATAAAGAACTTCACCCCTTATAAAGAACTTCACCCCTTATAAAGAAATTTACCCCATATAAAGAACTTTACCCCATATAAAGAACTTTACCCCAAACAAAGAGGAACAGTGAGCGAACTAGACACGCACTGGCAAATATTGCCCAAATATATCACTACTGTTTTATAAACACAACGCAGCTTACGTTTTTTAAAAATGTCTCTTTTTTCTTTTTAAGACCTAAACTGTTTGATCAACCGTGACCAGCACGAATGAACTAGATGGTACACATCAACAATCAACATTGAAGTTAGCGAAGGCCGTTGGACCAATGCCGACCCAAGGGAATTGCGGCTGCAAATCTGACTCCATCTTCTCACAAATCTAACTTACTTCGTACCTAATACAGTTACATTTTATCCAACACAAATGCGCCACTAGGCTGAGAATTTTCAACCTTCCTCAGCCCTTTGATTTCCCTAGCTCTACATTTTACGTAATTCAAAAGCACGCTGAACGAGTCTCTATTCTTCCGTCCATGACAGCAAGAAAGGAGGCGGGGCTCGTGAGGACGCTGCCTGTCGCATCCCTCGCATACACGGCTCCTTCGCTCCTATCTGATGTCTCCGTGTTAAAGTTGTTTGCCAAATTAAAGTATTATTTGTCAACTTTTGAAACTCATTCGGGTTCCATTATTTGTACTTATTTGCGCCTCACGTGTTAAAACCGTTTGGTTATAAGTATTTTTATAAGTAATTGCCACGAAATAGGAAAAGTAATTCTCACACATCGTACGTTGCCATCCCTAATTTTACAGCGCACCTCAACATGCCATCTGGCATCGAGGATAAATTATGATTAGTAATTTTTTCTATCATCTACTCGAGAACATTCTTTGACCATATATGATAGGGCAGATTTTGAGAGTTTTAGACAAGGGTATGACCATTTGCAGGTGGCATGGGGTACGTCAAAATCACATGAGCTGCAACTTTGTCAGAACCGCAAGGAAAAATTTGGAATCCTAAACATCTGCTTCGAAAATTGCTTCCGGACAAATTCCATCCCAGCATGTGGCAGTCAAAAGCAGCGCTCCGATCGAGCATTGCGTGATGGCTATGAGGCTATGTAAAAGAACATTGCATTTTATGAAACAAACAATGGTGAAATATTCCAAACTTGATAGTACTCGAATCCTAAACGAGGAAGATGTTACTTTAAGTATTGTCCGGAAAGTATTAAATAATTCTGGTTAACTGTGTTCTCACTTTCAATTGGAAATGCAATATGTCGAAGTGTGCAGAAGTGCGAAAATAAATCCAGGATGTTCTTTCAACATTTGTTACAAATAAAAATATTCCAAACTTCCTTTATTTTAAAACAGTATTCAAATATGTTTACAAGCGACCAAAAACATGAAACAGAAGAAACAAACAGGGAATACTTTGAAATATTACTTATAATATATTAGAAAATTAGTTGAAGAGTATCATAAATACGAGCACGCTTTGAAGTGTTCGTTTTTCAAGTTGGTCGTTGTCGTGTCGGAGCCGTTGCCGCGTTCCGAAGAAAATGTAAATAATTTGGGAAATTCAAGACTAGGAAGAAATACGATAAATCTGTTCTTTGGCGAAAAGTCGCATGTCTCACTATCATCTTCCCATGATATTCTCAAATTATTCGTATTCGTCATTACCAGCTCATTGAAAGAAGTGTCTTCATATTTGATCATTTAAAATTTTCGCGAGTTGAAGTATTAGAAATACTCGTAGATTTCTAAAACACGTTTCACGTAATGAAAAACGCATACAGGCAAATTAATACAAGAAAGGTCCCAAGGAATAAATTTTATGGCTTCTGTTTCTTTACATCTTTGTTTTTTATGAGGCAAGCTGAGGAATTTCGCAGGGTTCTAAAAATAGCAATGCATGCCAAGATCGAGGAACTGGGACGCAGAGATGCGCTGGAGGACGCATTAAGAAAATTGACCTTCGTGGTACTTCAAGAGTGGAATTAAAGAACCTGATCACATCAGTATTCATATTAAGCTGCTCTAAAGAAAACAGGGCTGTTTCCTCGCAAAATAGGACGCGTGGAGGCGTTAAAAACGCGCTGATCGAGAGCGTGACGGTCGTCGGTCTCATCTTGCTAGAGCATCTCACTTGCTCGTCAGCTGTGCAGCTCAGACTAGGATCTGATCTTTATATTGTGAAGAAATGTACATTTTAGAGAGAAATATGGAATGGGAGAATGTAAGTAGCATATTAGTGCATTGCAGTATGAATAATTTCCCCGCTGATGTAATATTCAAAATAAGTGATGAATTTTCAGTTGCCTGTTCCTGTATTCTTAACGTCTGACTCGTTCCATACAGGATCTGACGTAGACTGGATAGAGTAAGTGCCGTAAAATGTGTGCCTTCAATTTCATGTGCCATAAAAGTATTCATAATCGCTCATGTGACGACTTCATAATAAATGATCATTTATAGGGATTTTAGTTCATTAGTTTGTTTAGCTTAATAAATATTAATTTGTTTTTATTTTCCTGATCAGTTTACTTACTTGAGTACAAAGTGTTACTTTCATTTGTGGTTTAGTTAATGGTTTGTGTGATGTGCGATTTATTTTAATTCGAATAAAATTCGTTGGCAATATTTTAATTTTATGAAATATAATGGTATACAATATCATAATTTTAAAATCTTAAAATTCGGCAGTAAAGTTTGGTCTACATTGTAAATATTTTTGCCAAATTCATTCTTTTAATTCAGCATCACAAAAATATTCATGCACTTAACCGTTTATTTTACACGAAAAAATGCATCGTTTTTTGTTCCATTGAAATGAAATATGTAAAATAGTACGGTGTGTAATATTTTGCTTAATATAGCGTGTTGTGTCACAAACGGTTTTGGACAGTAAGTACTACATCTAAGGACATGGTGCAGATCAGTCTTCCAAATAACGTAAACGGACCTCTACTAGGTAATCTGAAATGGTAGTGTACCATTACAAATCTATCATTTTAATTACGGTCCAAAGTTTCAGAGGTCTCAGGTCAGTTTCCCATGTCTTATTGAGAACTTACTAAGATTTATCTGTCTTGGAGTGTTTATTCCAATTTTCAGTTTCTTGTTTTTGCCTCTGAAGCAGATTTTATAAATGCTTTTGGAGCATATTTTTAAGATAGATCATGGGTAAGAAAAGGATATTTCAGTGATTGAAAAATGAAAAACAATGAAGCTCGCATGGAGGCATGACCTCATGGGTTATTTTTAGGCAGCTCGGTCGAGGTCATCACAAAATTCGGAAACAAGCAAAAAAATACTACAGAGTACTAAGAACTCAAAACCATTCCAGAAACTTTTGCGTGAAACATAAGTGTCAACTAGAACGCATTCGCGCTAAAAAAGCAGCCATGTTCAACAATTGTGAGAGCTTTCGAATGCTTAAGATTAAAAAAACCAAGAGAGACATAACGTGTAGTATCATTTAAGATATAGTTCCAGTAAAGTTGTAAAGTTCAAGATGTTCTGACGACAAGAAGATGATAATAAGGAGATCCTGTATCATTGTATATGCTGGGATTGCTAAAGATCTCTCACTGGATCGCTTAAAGTTGACGGTGGGTTAAATTCAGCAGCGATAATAATTATAAATTCTTCAGTTAAATTTTTTTCAATGACCCAAGCGTCGACCTGGTATTCCTCAGAGTAGAATGTATGTTTAAGCGTGGCGATGCACCGACGCAAGCTTCTCGCCTAACTGATGAGTGAGTTGAATTCAAATGATTTGCATTCAATCAATAGAGATCTTCTAGTCATTAGTCAAACAGAAAAAATTGGTCAAACCCTATGCAGGAGGCAAACACTTTATCACCGAACCAAAACCCGATGAAAATTAGTATAGCAACATTTTTGGTCGATCAAATTTGACTGCTAACAAATTCCATGGATTAGGGATTAGTATTTTATTAATTTGTGTGAACTATGTATTGGAAAATATTCCCTTCAGTAGTTGAGAAGTTCATTAAGGCATTTTGGAATTCGTCTTGATGAAGATATCAGATTCGAAAAATCAGTCAATTTCAGATGGCCAACTTCATCAAATTTGCTATAAATCACGACAGAAGTTCAGCTCCATTTCAAGAGAAAGCCTTTGAAAAAGCGAAGTGAAATGCCACCCTCTTTTGTACAGAGCCGATCACTCAGTTGAAAAATACCTCATTTGTTCATACACAGACCTCGTCTCATTCCAGCCTCGGGTTCCTGGCCTTGACGGGGTAATGGTACGAGGGTCGCACGCCGTGTTCTCCCCTCACGCGCTGCGCAGTGCAGCCAGCGCGAGCAACCAAGTCATCGACAACCTTCACGTTCGCATGCACGCATACTTTAACATGTTAACCGCCATGGGTTAAGCTAAAGTTAAATATTAAATTAAAATTAAAAATCAATTGTAGTAAGCAATTTGAAAATAGATAACATCATATGGATCGGGCCTTCATTTAGCTTTGATTTAGTATTTTTTGAAAATTAATTTGTGACTACGGGTCAGCCTACAGCATTATGAAAATTCCCTCCGTGTACCACCGGTGGTACACTTGTCCGTTAACGTGTTAAGCATCTCAACTCCAGTGACCTCAGAGTCGAAAATTGGGCTCGCACGATCCGTTCACCACGCTAATGGCGACGAAGGGATTGCCTCCTAAAAATGAGTTTTTGATTTCTATATTTTTAAGTAACTGTTTCTGCCCGTACTTTATTAGCATAATTTTCTTATATTTTCTTACAAATTTAGTCCTTTTTTAGTAGGTTTTCAAGTGAAACGGACCGTCGTGTGAGTCGTTCTTAATAAATGTCTCGTTGAATTTTATCTTACACTATACAGTTGAAACTGGTGTAGTTTCATTGAAATGATATCATCTATTCTTCTCTAATTACTCAAAACAATTAGTGCAGTATTTCAAAGTGCAGTATTTCAAGGTAGAGTGCATAATTTCACAAGATATGTAACTGCAGACGAGCTTCTTATTCGAACACGCAGTAATTCCACTACCAACTTCCTGAGATAACCTGATCTGAGTGGAGCAGTAACGGTTGAGTATTTTCACTTCTTTAATCATTCCATTCATGAGGGCGGCAAC
The DNA here is from genome assembly GCA_030386875.1 of Morinoia aosen. Taxonomy (NCBI): domain Eukaryota; kingdom Metazoa; phylum Arthropoda; class Malacostraca; order Amphipoda; family Talitridae; genus Morinoia; species Morinoia aosen. The sequence continues at coordinate 65,954,014 of CM059565.1, read as the reverse complement.
GTTCAAATAAACGTTCTCGACGGCAGGTCACAGAACCAGCGCAGTTGGCGCGCAGCTCCCGACGTGTGAGGTTGTCACTCCTCGTTTGGTATACGTTGCCTGGGTTGCCTTGAAGTTATCTAGCATTTTGTTGGTTTTCCGAACTTTTGCAAGGAAAATAGTAATAGCGCCTGCATAATTGCTTCATTCTAGTACAACGCAACCCAAAGTAAAGAAAGGAACGCTATACTTGTTGCATTGTTCACTAAGTTATTATGACAAAAGGTTCAATGATACAACTGATCAAATATCCGACGTTTCTATGGTAGCCTAGTGAAATTCGTGGCCAAGAATGATCAAAGCTCACCCAAGTGTCTGCAGCTTGAATATTAAAAAGATATCAGAAGAGCACACTGAACTTGCTTAAGTGCTTCATTTCTATTAATTTTTTCAAGAAGTTATAGCGAAAAAAGAAGGCACAGTGATCGAAAAAACGTTCTTTTTCCTCCTCATTCAAAAAGTTATACCTGTTAAATAAGGTCCAATGATCGTACATCTAAAACAGGAGCTGAAGTTATCCACTGGGTGAGTTTCTTTTTGCTGAATATTGCCGACAAGAGATTGTTTCAACAGGGGACTAAATTCCGCTTCACAACTGATCCAGTCTGCAAATAGACGAAGCCGGAGGGCGAAATGCTCTTGTATGATTTTTGTGACTTCATTTCGTATCTCTCTTTTCTAACGTTCCAGACTGCTGCTCAACTCTTTGACTGCGGCAGGTAAAACTGCAGTTCAATGTTCTACACAAATTTAAAGTTAATTGTGGTAATCAACTTTGAAAATAGCAAACATCAACTGGATCGAGCTTTTATTTAGCTTTCATTAAGTACTTATAAAAAATGAGTTAGTGACTGCAGGTGGGTCAGCAGCACTATGCAAATCACCTAAGGGACCACCGGTAGGTCACTTTGCAGGAAATGTGTTGAGTCGCCAATTTGAAGCTTCTAGCCGGGATTCTTGAGCCTGCAACATGGTGAGTAGGCATTCATCAAGTAACACTCGTTGAGGCTTACTATCCTATTTCTTTTAATGATGTTTAATATCACTCCCAATGTGACAAATTTCGTATGAATAGGCAAGGTGAGGTTTTCTATCCTATTTCTTCTAATTATGCTTAAAAATTGCGTGCAATGTGATAAATCTCGTATGAATGCGCAAGGCTTCATGGAAGGGCACGTCAAGCAACTTCACCCAATCGTGATCTCGTGCAGCCAAAGTGCGACATCAGTTGACAAAGCCCGAGTTTTCTGCCGGGTCCGGTGTCAGAAGAAACGCTTCACTGTTCACACGAGGAGGTCTGCAACAGGAAGCTTGTCTCTGCCCCATCGAGCTCACAACTTTTAGCACCGGTCAAATTTCTATCAAGATTCTTTAGATCACATGCGTCAGCCTGCGGAGCCGAGGAGATCACTCATCCGCTCGCAAAATTCGCAACTCTTGCCAGCGTCGGGAGGCAAAAAAGGTTCCCCCGCGAGCTTCTATACTCTAATATGCATCATAATAATTTAAAGGGAAAATAGCAACCATTTTTTTAAGAAGTAAAGGTAAGCAAAAATAGATATAAATAGAGCTTGAAAATTTTTAGCGTGTTGGAATTGTGTGAATGACGCAACTATAGAGCAATGTGTTGGTGAATGTATACTCGTATGTTTTGACTTGTTTTTCATGTCTGCTGCAACAGTCAACAATTTTTCATTACTGAAAGTTTGTTGAGGCTGCTACTGATTCTAGTTTAGTAATTTTGTGATAACATTTTTTACTTTTTCAATTTAACTTGAGTCGTAATTTGCTTAGCTCAACATTTTCAACACTTATAAACGGGAAATGAAAGTTAAAACTATATATTTGAGATCAATATAACTCGATAACATGTACTTGTTATTAAAATTTAGCATTCTTACTCGTACATAGGCACCAATGTGTTTGAGTGAATCACTTAATAATTTCGGCAAATAATCAGTGGTGGCTTGGATTTTTTGGACAAAACTCCAAAAATAAATTTATTCGAAAATACTAGTTTTGTCCTTACAATTTGTGCAAGTTAGATTTATTGTATTGAAGGAAAATTACTCCCGCTACTCTTCAAACGAAACGCTGTTTACACATTCCATTGTCGACTCACATCGTAATTCACGACGTTTTTGCAATTCATTATTTTGCACACAGTGAACTCGACTCGCTTAACTGTCTGGTTGAGGAATATAGATATTTCTATTACTCCATCATAGTATGTTATTTAAAATAAAAATAGAGAGCTTCGTTCCTCACCAACCTCAAGAGAAGTGAAAAATAACTTAGTTCCTTCAAGCGTGAAATGTCCGTTCCTACTGAACAAATAAAGCAAAAAAGTTATTCAGGAACTATTTGTCGTGGTTTTGCCCATTTCGTTTGCGTTCATTGACAGATAACGCTCTCAAATTAGACATTTTCGAAGAACCAAGAAGTTTTCTCATTTTGAAATAATCCTAATGCTACAGGATCTCATTTCCCATGCAAATATTACAGTGGACTTACAAGAATTGGAGACGCCCTCCAGTACTTTAACGTTTGGTCGTAATTCAGGTTGCGATGGTGTCTCCGGAAACGTTGCCAAACTCTCGCCTCCGCATTCATGAAGTAATCGGTATCGGAGTTAAATTGTTCATTTAATGTTGGGCAAGCATCAGCAAAGTGATAGCTTAAAGTCCCAGAGATGGGCAAAGTGGTCGATATCGACTCCTGACGGTCGAGGACAGAACTCAAGGGGTCAATAAATGTATGGGGGTCCTTTTGAAAAATGGTTCAATATTTTTTTCATTTATTTGTATGTGTGTGTGGATGAAGAGGGTCGATGTAAATACAGATATCATATGAAGGGGTCGACGAGTAAAAAATTTTGCCGACCCCTGGTTTAGACAGAATAGAACTGTTCTGTCCTGACTGCCTGCTCACGAGACGACTACGTTGAGCGCGTCCCCTTTAGCTGAGGAGTGCATGAGCCGCAGCTCAGCAGCAGGTCGCCACTACCTGCTTGCATCAACTTGCAGTTTCTTCTCTTTGCCTTGATCTCAGGTGAGCCGAACATGGAATTCAGCTCAAAAAGTGGTTGAATATATAGCTAGTTCCTCATGAAATGGCTATTCTGGTATTGACTATGGATATTCTACTATTGATCCATGTCTTTAGTACACACCCCCCTAAGGAAAAAATATCATTTTACTCATTCGATGGAACCTAAACTTGACTCACAGAGTGCATTGAAACCAACTCGCATAGACTGACCGTAAATGTCATCAAAACAACCACCATTGGCTCAAGCTCAGATTTGGCAGCTCAGTAAAACTCATTCCCGTGCCGAGCTTCGTCGCTTGATCCAGAAATTGCAGCTAGCACAAAACACCGGATGACCTACGCTAAACTCTTCGGTGGAAACAACGCAAGTCGTATCCACTGGGTTGAGCGACCGTCCGTCAATTCTGGCGGCGGAGAGAGATTTCTGTTTCATTTTCTGTCGCTGAATATTTTCGTAAAGCTGGAAAACTTGGATGCTCGTGTGATGAGATCAGCGTCAAATGCAACCATCTGGTGAATTTTCTCTTGCCATATTTGCTTGAGGGAGGATGATTTGGGAGCGAGTTGCAGTAAACATCACATGCCATATCAAAATAACGACGAGAGACCATTAAAATATATGAGAACAGAACATTAAACAGCTTTTCAAAGAGCAAGAAAAATTTGAAGTAATTCAATTTTTCTTGATCTTTGAAAACCTGTTTAATGTTCTATCCAAACAAAACATTTATGAAAGGGGTTCAAACTCGTTGCTTAATATATGAGAAGGTATGCAGAATTCTCTAATGGTGAATACTGCAAAATTCATCCTTGTTGCTGAGAATGTGAGTGGTGCTGCGTTCTCGCCTACGCTTCACGCTCCCACTGTCAAATGGGCAATCCAGTTTCATACGCATGTCATCATTGAGCAACATTCTCAAATTAAATTCACACATTCACGATTGTGCGTGTTGTGCATTCTGTTTACCATCACTTCACCTTATTGAGCTCTCACAGCAAAATGTGAAAATGTGAGGGAGTTGCATATTCAGTTATATTCTAATGAATAAAAAGTACTGAGAATGTCAGATCTGTAAAATGCTTTATTTCGATCTCTAACAGCGAGCTTTTTCAAACATTGAAACGTAATATTTAAGAAAAGTAAGAAGAAAACAAATAAAAAAGAGTGTCAAGCTAGAAAATTGTAAACATTTGTGAGTAAATGAGTTAATCTCATAACTCTTTTTTTGTAGCTTCACCTATGTCACTCATGCGGGCGGGATCTTCTACACAAGTTGAAATTTCTACTTGATGTTATGATCAAGTTCAAATTTATCAATTACTAGTAATTAAATGACGATACTTTTGAATCCATCATCTGTGCTAATCAATTATTATTTGTGGCGCACCCCAACATACAATGTGATTAAAATTGTGAACATATAATAAAAATATTTCACTTTCCTCTTCAGAATATTATACATGACGTCGGTGTGCTTCATACGCTCCGAAAGCGAGTGCCCAGTCTCAAGGATAAATATATACGAGGCCTGTCGAAAAAGTATCCGACCTTTGGCCAGAAAAAATACTTCAACAACCTGACGGGGTTGGGACCCTAATCCCCTTCAAAGTAGGCTCCTTGTGCTTCCACACACTTAGCCCACCGATCCTTCCACTGCCGGAAACCCCTCTGGAAGTCTTCTTTTGGAATGGTGTTCAGCTCTGTCGTCGCGTTCCGCATTATCTCTTCTCTACTCTCAAAACGGGATCCTTTCAGTGGTGTCTTCAATTTTGGAAACAACCAGAAGTCGCAAGGAGCCAGGTCTGGAGAGTAGGGAGGTTGGCGAACGGTCGTAATTCCATGTTTGGCCAAGAAATTGCGGATCAAATGGGATGAATGTGCGGGCGCGTTGTCGTGATGCAAGTGCCAGTTGTTCGCAGTCCACATGTCTGGTCTTTTGCGCCGAACTGCATCACGAAGTCGCCGGAGAACATCCTGATAGTACTCCTTTGTCACTGTTTGTCCTTCCGGTGCGTATTCGTGATGCACAATTCCACGGACATCAAAGAAAACAGTCAGCATCACCTTGATTTTGCTTCGCACCTGCCGCGCTTTCTTCGGCCTTGGAGACTCGGGATGCTTCCATTGGGATGACTGTCTTTTTGTTTCTGGGTCGTACCCGTACACCCATGACTCATCTCCAGTTATCACTGTGTTCAGAAACCCAGGATCAGTGTTGGCGGTGTCCAGAAGGTCCTGTGCAACGTCACGACGGAGGTCTTTTTGTTCCGGCGACAACAACTTGGGCACGAATTTCGACAAACACTTAGAACAGCACCTTACTTGGCGACCACCAGCCAGTGACTGGCCCAAGTGAATGCGGTGAAAAAAGTCAAGCATGCGCATTAAGATTCCTCCTTCCACCGTGCACAGTGGCGCCGCCTTAGAATCACTACTTTGCGCGGGAAAAATTAAGGTCGGATACTTTTTCGACAGGCCTCGTATATATATATATATATATATATATATATATATATATATATATATAGTATATACTGTGTGTTCCACAAGTTCCACAAAAACTGGAACCGAGCATTTATTTTCCCGCATCAGTAATACCATCATAAGAACTCCATAAGCATTTAATTTCTTTCAAAATTAACCTATAGAAAAAGTTTCAATGATTGTGATGGTATTACTGATACGGGACAATAAATACTAGATGCGGGTTTTTGTGGGACATAAGGTAAATACAAAAGGGTAATCAAAGCGAGGAATGGTATAGGCACACTCGTGTGGCTTCAGAACTCTGGTTTAGTTTGCGCTAGGTAGTTGTTAATTGTAGCTAGATTCTTGTTCTCTAGCTTAAACTTCATGAATTTTGAAGGTAGATCCTGAGAAAAATTGTAGCTGCTTTTAAACTAAAGTATCGCTATCACATGCTGGGGTCCTTTGTTACGACTAGTCTATTCACTGAAAAAACAGCTCTCTCATCTCTTTCATGAAGTTGCACTTATTTTTCTTTGATATCAGGCTTTGATTATTTTTCGAGTAGAAACAGAGTGACCGTATTCGAGTTTATTCGATTTTAAAACCCCGCATGGTCGCTTGCATTTTTAATCTCTTAACCTGAACATATTCAGCGGAGGAAAATTGAGGAGACTGACCAACTGCATTGAAGCGCGTGAACATACACAGATGTTGTGTTAAGCAACTGAAATTAACGTTAGACGATTTATGTCCTGCATGGTATTTGCTTGACTTCTTATAAATAATGTGATAAACGTCCCAAGCGTCCGCAAATTAGTTTTTTCGAACTGTGAAGCAAGATGAATTAATCGTTTAAACAGAGTTGGTTCACAAATTTAAAAGGTAAAGTATTGTCGACAAAATTTTCCAAGCTTACCATAGTTGAACTTGTAGACAGATTGAAGGTTGAATAGCAATGAACGTGCTGTAGTAGATAAAATACTTTCAATCAAGCAAACGTTTTCATTTGTAATATAAACTTTAATTTGGCATTCTAGTTGCCTTCCAACCTAACAATAGATTCATCTTTTATCAATTTTAATGATCTCACTTTAGAAGCGTTGTACACCAGTTAATTGAAACTTCCGTTTTGAATACTTCAGTTTGTTTTGTTTATTCACTAAATATCGTACAGTTACGTACTTTGATCGTCTTTATTTCCAGTTTAATATTTACATCTCAATAGATACATGTGTACAAATTATTCCCTATATCTGTGCATTATGTGAAGTGTGCGTGCGTCGATTAGAAATATATTTGTTTACGTTTTTTTATATATATCTTATTCCTTTTATCTTGAATTTCATACATGGTTTTCCAGATTTTATTCGGAATAGATTTAACTTCAGTGGTAATTTTGAATGTTTCATTTTTTCCTTCCTATTTCATCACTGTATAATTACTCCGCTGGAGATTTCTGCATTAATATGAATCTTGAATTCTCGCTCTGGCACACAGCATTCGACTGACGCATACCTTAAATTATTTATTCTTGCGTAGAATACCGCACGCCGAGCTCTGTTCCTTTAACGCACGTCTTTCCAAACGTGGAACATTGAATGCTTTAGTCAGAACACTCTACTGGCATCCAGGGCGCCAACTTAACGCTGTGATATCTGCAACTTTGATTTTAAATGCATCATAAAAGGTTCTCAGAGAATGTTGAAATGAATAAATCGCAAGTATTGCGTTCCCTTTGAAACTTCGACGCAACGGAGATTGATCCTTACAACTAAATATTTTCCATTTAGATTCACATCACTCATTCATTAGACGCCGCGGAAACCAGGCGAGAGAGATAAAAATACTGTATGCTCTAGACGCCAATATACTCCATTTCTCTTACAATATTACATTTCACAGTGACGTAGAAGTAAACATAATTTGTCCGTCAGCTGTATGAGTTATTGCAGTTCATATAGTGCATTCGAATTTTAAAATTTCAAAGCAGATAATGTGCGGAGTTATATGTTATGCAGAAGGTACAGTTTTTATTGCTTCACTTTAACGCAAATTTCATCTCCTATCTCCATCTTCAAATTTCATTGCCTATCGCGGAGGAATGGCTCTGCAATAGGCAATAACCCTCCAAGTAGCAAGGCTATATTTCTTTCATTAATTACTCATAATTTAAGAACATCCTCCACAACGTCATCTACCAACCTCTTTTGTATAACATTTCTCAGTCCTTTTCACCCTATCCGGATTTCTTTCAATACGTACAGTATTTTAATCATTGGAAAATATTTCACAATACGGATTTTAATAAATCCTTCAACTTATTCATTCTGCTTTCCATTTTTCGAAGGATAAAAAAGGTTAATTTTTTCACTAAAAAATGGAAATTTTTAGCGTTTCCAGAAGCCGGAGCATCCCGTAATATAGCGGGAAATCAGCAGCACAAAAGTAGGTAAAGGTGTAAAAAAACGCGAACAGTGAAGACGCCAAATATGAACCGCGGTGCAACAATGGGCAGCTGTATTCAAAATTTATTAATTGTTAAATTAAATTAAAGGGCTATACAGAAATGCAAGGATCTACTAATTTTGAAATTTAGAGGAAGCTAATGCCAAGACTGTCTAGGTGATGTCAAGACTAACGTGTATCGTAGTTATGTCCTACTCTTTTTGCCTGGGGCCTGCATAGTATTTATCAAGGCCTGCATGGTATTTATAGCTTATGTCGCCATGAAATTCCTTTAGGCCATGGTTTCTATGGAGGCGATCAAATAATTATGTTTATTACAAATTAACGGACGCGACCTAATTGCTTTGTGAAATTCATCTACTTCTAATTTAATTATGACTTTTATGCAGGGAGCCCTGGAAGACAATCTTGATGGTTACAAAGTCTGAATAGCTCACTCAGTGTCTAATTAAAGACGGTAGCTATTTCATTTGTTTTTCAGAATGATCGATGCTGTAATGTTTTGTTCCGCATTTGGAAATCGTGAACGCGTTTTTCCTCTGCTGTGATTCATACGGGAATTTCTTCGGCATGGTTCTCCCCTCGACTAAATTGATTCTTTTTTTCGCGGCGAGAGTTCCTGAAATTTTCCCGCTGCGACAGTTATTTCATTCTCTTGCCCCTATTTCTGTGTGTTCAAGAATTCTAAAGCCTTTGAGCTTGCTTCTCATTTAGGGTTCATCTTCTGAGAAATTATTTTCTTGAAAACAAGTACACACATGGCGTTGATACGGACGGTTGCTTACCGAACATCTATTGTATCATTCAAACGCATCGAACAACTGTGGTCGTTGACAAATGCATACGTACGTTCTTGAAGCTATATTGAAATTGATATCGCCTATACTGTGCCATAGAACACAGAAGTCTCTTTCCAATGTTTCAACATCAATCCCATAACTGAGACTCCGACCTTTCTATTGCCTCGTAAATTTTTCCTCGCGTCCAAACAGAGATGACGGTGTCCGTTGTACGACACACACAATCGTGCTATATATTAGGATGGCGGTAAGACCGAATCAAATGATCGGTTGTCAATTAATTACGCAAAACATCGTTCGTATCATTTTTCTTCGTGTGGAGTGCGAATCAAACAAGGAGCGCAATTAAATCAGCATGCAGATCTTGTTCCAAATTCCCGTTCGTCATTATTGAAAAGGATTTTCAAACATTGCTTAAGATCAGGTCCTAGTCTTGAGTGGGCTATTTGACTTCGTGCTCCTCACCCAATGGGTGTAAGCAGTCGCACTTATTATGTTAAAGTCTGTAAATGAGAAGTCGGCTTTTCACCTGTCAATCCCTCAAAAAAAGTTGAACATTACTTAACCTGTGACGATAGTCATTGTACTAAAGTGCCCGATAACCTATGAATTATGGCTTCTCAACCAAGTGTTCAAGGCGCACTTGCCCACTTTCGTCAATCGTCTGCAGTGACTTTCATAAAACTCAGCATCCTGACCTATTCGGTTTACGAAACTGATTTAATTACTTTTTTTCTCGGTCATAGCGTGAACGTAAACGTCTAATATCAATCGTGAATGACATATACAGCACGTTAGATTGGTTCTTAAGTTGTAAATTGTAATCTTCATCTCAAGTGTATTAATTCCCATCTGTTTTGAGAAGATGTGAGATTGACACGAAACAAGTCCTCGTTATCGTACCCAAAATATGTATAAATATTCAATATACATTGCAATAGAAGGTCTCTATCCTTCAAAAAATAACTTACGTGTGTAGACATATGTGGGGGTCAGCATATTAAATATTGCAATGAAAAGAAATGAACGCATGATTATGAAAAGAAAATGCTTCATGATTGATTTGATGACGAGGACACGGAGAAGTTGAAAGTAAACATAAATAATACCAATACGGCGGAATATCTACTTCGAGTACGAGAACTACAACATAAGTGGTGAAAGCGGTGGAATATCAACACAAAATAACAAGATCACCACATGAACTATTCTAAATTATTTATTACTATTATGGTGTCCACCCGTTATTTCTAGTACGTACGTGATCGTGTCGGGAAGCCCTTAATTAATTTAATGACTAATACCGTTAGAACCGCGAAGGTATTTGTCGGCCTCGATTGCAGACACCGCTCTCTCCTAGTCGAGACCGAGGGAAAACTAGAGTATAGCTAAATGATAACATTTTTTCAAAGCATCAAAACGCCGTTCATGTCCCAGGTTTAGGGTTCGCTTCACTGACTATCACACATTTACACTCAGTATTCTCAATTTTGTTGAATTCTCAATTCCCAACACTGAGTAGAGGCGAGAATAGCTCTGCTCATTACGCAGGTGTTTGAGCATTCATCCTGGTGTGCCTGGTGAGGAGAGATGGAGAGAGTGACTCTTTTAGTGTCAAGTTTAAACTAACTACTTTTCTTATGATCAGCAGTAGAATTTACATAACTTCTCTTATGATCAGTAGTAGAATTGACATAACTTCTCTTATGATCAGCAGTAGAATTGACATAACTTCTCTTATGATCAGTAGTAGAATTTACTTTACTTCTCTTATGATCAGTAGTAAAATTTACTTTAAACTCGACGTGAATAAAGTATATTCTACAGCTTGTCATCTTGGGAGTTCCGATGAACAGTTAGTTATGGCTGAACAGATGGAGGCTACAGTATTAATGACAATTAAAACAGCCCTAGGGACTAAAAGCCAAGCAATAAGTCCCAAACATAAGAGATCACCATCAATATAAGACGACTGATTCACTTGTTATTGTTTTGAAGCTCAGTATGTGCATGCATGAATGCAATGAGTTATACTCATATCAAAGCAATATCTCTACATTCTCGTTAAATTCCTAAAGCCCTTGTGAACGTGCTGCGTACATTTCTCTGACATTTCTGCGATCATTTGTCTGGCGCGTCACCTGCAATGAGCTCGAGTCACGCTGATGGCCTGAGCTCGCCTCCGAGCAACAAGTTACGCACAACTTCAGAGCTGACGCTGACGCATGTGGAGGCAATGCAAGTTTGCCGAGTCGTCCTCAGTATTTTACGCATTTTCCGGTCGGTAAAACATGAAATTCTGTGCTGGGATGCTAAGAAGAACATCTGCTATTCACAAGAGTGCATAAATTCCTCAAAAGTATGATACGATTTATTCCGTTCAAATATTTCAGTCGAACTCGTAGAGACTGGTTATGCAGGCTCAGTATTTAGCAAAAATGACGAGTTATCTCATTTCTATAATTATTTTTCCATGTACGTATACATCATATCTCTTTAACTCCATAATTTCATTACGCGTATAGGGTCATAAATTTAAACTTCTATTTTTTATGAACAGTCATTCCCCTTGTCATAGGCCAGTCGCATGCCAAAATGCGTGGTCGGTTCAGAAGAATGTTCATTTCTGTCTTGTTAATATACTGTACCTCATTTAAAATTTCACGCTAAGGCTTTTTTTTTTTACCGAGCGTCGAAGCGAGTCTGTACACCGTACAAGCACTGCTTGCACAGGTTACTTAATTTCTCAGTACGAGTGCTCTTTACTGTGGACTCAGATCGAGTGATGCCGCTGAAGGCTCCTGCATGTTGTCAAGAGAGCGTCCTGAATGTAGTTCGTCACTGACAGCTTGATGCTTGATTGCTGTCACTTGCCCCGTAGCTCATGACCGAATAATTCTTAAATGTATTCATGTACTTGAATTTCCTCATACACTCATTTTCATTGCTTTATCATTATTCGTAGACAATTTTTACAAACGGGAACTGCTGTATGGCGCGTTAGTTTCTTCGTCAAAATATTCCTGATGCTTTGTTCCAAATCAGTAGATTTTAAACATTTGGATCACAGGATCAGCTTTCAATCCTTACATTTACTTATAATATTTTTTACGCAAAATGCACCTTCGAATTACTAACTTACTGGCAATAACGCAACAAATCAATTTTTAAATGTTTTAAGCTGAAGTTGTCACGCAATGTCCTATTGACGCTGGCTCCCAAACGTCGGCGTTTGCAACGAGTTGCAACAATTTGTATACTTGATAACTCATTTCATGAGCACATAAATATACGCGAATGAGTACGTAGAAATTTTTAGCAATACATATTCCAAACTAAATTCGTTTAATATTTTTTGAGTAGTTCTCGATCTTTTACTGTCAGTCTAAATTTCATAAGCAAAGGTTGGGCCACCCTTTACCTTTTCCAGGCAAAATACGAGGCATTACTGAGTGTAAAGGTATGGAGTAAACGGTACAATTCTAACACAAGTTCAACAAGAGCAGGCAAGCAGACCAGACCCTAACTTTAAGAAGGTTGGGCCTGCGTCATAAAGGCCCGACCGCCCTGCACCTGCTGCACGGTACACCTACTGCATGCAGAAGACCAACGCTTGCAATCTTGAGGCGTCGTGTGGCGTTCCCATCCAGGCTTTTGTTCTCCAACTTTTTCCTTCAGTTGGTCCTCCGCATTTATTTTTCATGAAGCCGCTCACCACTGCATATAGTTGCTTCATGTCAAATTTAAACGCATTTAAAGACCTAGTGATAATATTAAGGAATGAATGTGAGTTCAAAAAATGGATTGAACACTCGGTTTCGCTTACAGAAACTGCCTCACTTTACTGTCTTTTCCGTAGTTTCATTTGATAGTTTCATAACTTTTGAAGACAGCGGAAATAGTTGGAAGAACCATTGTATTCCATCATAAATTAGGCTTTCTTTGCTTAACCGTACACCCGTCGACATAATCTGTGCAGAATCGGGCACCTTTTTTCAGAAGCCTAATGTGCGAGGCGTTAATTTCTGTGAGCGTGACTGCAGGTCGAGATTCTCTAATCCCTCCTTGCTCTCTTCCCTTTAAGTGTTTCATTTTCTATTGATGCGAATGCAGCTTGAATATCTTGTTCTTCGATCTTTGTAGCTTGAACAAAGAAATCTTCGACTACTTGAATTTTCTACGGCTAAAAAGCATTCTTTATTCTAACGATACATTCATTTTATACAACATTGAAATTTGTTTTCGTTTAAAAATTTCTACTACGTACCATAACTCGGTTAGGTGTCAGCGATATTATTGCTAACACAGAAGGCAAGCCTGAAAAAATCTTTATTAGTTACTTATGTTCAAATGTACTGTCAAAAACGATGGGAACTCATTTTTGTCGTGCTTTTCTGTCCATAACTTTTTTTTGTATCGACATACATTTACCATAATATTAAGATATCAATATGTAATTATCAATGTTAAGATATTTCAAAAACCAATGTCCAACATTTCATGTTTGAACTTTGTTGGAAATACGTTGTTTTTTTTTGCGAGATGCTTCCACCCACTCCTGGCCCGGCTGAGGTAGATTAATTTCACGTCTATCCTTACATGAACAAGAGAAAGATGAAGCTTTCTGATACTTTTTATCCCTTCTGTTTGGTTTTATTTTATTTTTTGTTCTGTGCCTACAACTGGAAGTCCTTCAAACGCTCAGTCTCCTCGTTGAAATACATGCGATGTTTACTAACACCACCCTATTTCCAGTCGTGCCTTTCCATTCAATTTCCCACAAAACAAACCATAACAAAAGGGCCTGTGTCATTGAATTGAATTATTCCCTTTCACGAGTTTGCTATAAGATTCAATGCAAAATCACCATTTTCATTGTGCAAACATAATTTCGAATTAAACCTTTGCTTCGAGAACGTTTATTCCATGATCTTCATGTTTCTTGCCTCCTTAGACTGCATTATGACCTCACATTATGATTATTTCGAGACTGCTTTTTGATTGTGAGCATGTACAGAAATGCCGGGTTTGAGCCGCTGTGCGTCAAGCTCAAGTCAACCGAAACCAATTTTAGTGTCCTGGTATAATATTTTTGCACCTGCTTTTAGTTCTTCATTTATTTGTTTGCAGTTGTAGAAAAGGATGCGCTAGCCCATTTTCTGGGCCCTGTTTCTGATGCATGAAAAAAGCGACGATTTTGTATATCCTCGCTGACTCCTTTGCGAACGTGAGAAGTACAAAGCGATATTCTTTATTCAATTGTCAGATAATGATTGTAAATCAATCACGCAAAATACATAAGCTACGATTAGCTATCTCAGTGAGAGTGTAACAAAATTAAACGCGAACGATTGGAACAATTTTCCATCCTCACTGCTTTATCTTTTTATTAGCGAATATATAGACCGATTATTTTGAGAAATGTAGACGTCTGTATTTTTATAGTAATTGTGACGAATACACTTCTATTGCATGGATATGTTAGGCATGAAACATTGATAAAACTGCTCTTTACGAGGTTCCATTCAGATTTGCTGCTGAGTTTACGAACTTGGAACTAATAAACGGTTTGCTGATGATCGATAAAACAATTACATTGCATTTCGATTTTGATGTTCCTAAAAGTTAGTCCTATGACAGAACATTTGACCGTAGGCACAAGCACTTGAATGGTGACCAATCGAGTCTTAACCCTTCACTGCATGAATTATTTTAGAAAATTTGGAAACGCACCACGGTAGAGGAAACAAGGTAGGTTCGAACCAGTCTTTTTTTCGTTGACGGTGTGGTTTTGCTGACGCCACGGCAATGAACCAATAGCAGCGCTCATATTGCATCTGGCAACACTGCTAGACCCAAATCTGGCATCACTATTGGCCTAACGACATGGCGTTTTTGCTGACGTCATAAAATTTGTTTGCCATGAAGCCTTTCTATTGGCTAGCCGAACAAGAGGATGTGTATTTTCTCCCATAGAAATGACCCTACCTTGTTTCCTCTACCGTGACACGCACTCATCAGCAATGGCGTCCAAACTGAACTCTGACACTTGAGGGGCATATCGGACACGTATCATAGGCGTTTATTTTGTGTGTAGTGTGTCTCATTAACGGTACACACCGTAGAAATGTACTTTTTTCGGTTACTTCTTACTACATACAGCAAAATTCGGTATGTGTCACATTCGGCACACCGTGCAGTGAAGGGCTAAATATTGATTGACATCAAATGAATGCGGACGAATATTGTCACTCAAAACGTGTTCGTGGTACGGAACAAAGACGTGAATAAAATCATTGGTGGCGTTCCTATGCCCCACGGTTTGTTTATTATCAAATGAGAGTAGTACTTTTATATCTTCTTTGCAGTACAGAGGATAACTTAAAGCCTTTCTGAGAGTAGTCCTGTAGTGGTAAGATATAGAAAACATCGGGTGAAATCTATGTTCAATCAATGGATAATCGAGAGAAGGCTTCAGCTTTCATATGAGTTCCAAAATTTGACGGGTAGCGCAGTGTTCAGACGAATACTGCGACGAAATTGACTTAGGGAAGTATTTCAAAAGCAATTCAAATAAGGTATGATCACTCACGGGGCCGTGCAGTAGGTATGAAATTATATGAAATAGACTGACTTCTGGGGAAATAGACTGATGTAATTAAATAAAATAGACTGATTAAATTAAATATAGCATCCTATGTGCAAAGTATGAAGATAGTAAATATAAAGCGAGAAACACGAGCAAATGGAAAATCCCGTGCTGCCATTTTGTATTGTGAGTTGGTTTATTGTTTGGATAAAAAACAGCACCCTCTTTTTCCAAAGTTTCCCTTTGCTTTAGGGTAACAGTGACGACTTCTGACTTTTCTCGATGAAGTTACTGGCTCGAAGTTCCTCCTTGACTAAATAACTTTGGGTGGAGACTAATTCTAGTCGATCTACAAAAGCCCTTACCGTGTTTGACGCCACTCGTTAAAGTCAAAATTTTCAGCCTACGCTGTGCCTAAAGCGAGACCAAAACAATCGTTTTAGTTAATGGAATAATGGAATACTTTTCACCACAAGCAGAGCCTGAAATCGGTCTAGATTAAAATTTGTAAAGAGAAACGCACATCTGGCTATTGCGATAACCAGTGCACGAAAAAATCTGTGTATTTTTTAAAGGCATAGACATCACGAATCAATTCTTACTTACATTTCACGCCATGCGTTATGAAAACGAATCATAAAATATAACCCAAAGTGTAAGGGATGAGTAAGTGCTAAAACATGAAGCGTAGAACAGTACACACGCATGAGTGGATATGGAACAGAGAATGGAATAGTACGTAGCAGGGCAGGCAATAGACAAAAATAAAATAAAAGAAATTAAACACTGTGCTTTTCACTCTACAAAAGAAAGCCGAACAATGAGGAACATGGAATACACTGCCTATACAGGGATTCATCAAAATTCTCAGAAATACTTAGGTTGTTTGATCTTTATCAGTTTTCCCTGTAGAATTTCATGTAAAACTTTTAATGATGAGGACGATAAAGATCGTAAACCATTAATAACTTCCCAACCTGGACATTACCATTTTTGGGCAAGAAGCCGAAATAAATTCATACAGCCTTGCTTAAACAAAGCGCGATCTCAATTCGATTTCCACTTCAATGGAGTTGCGGCTTAGAACTCGATGCCTTCTAAAGTCCATGATAAAAACAGTTACAGAGCATTGGAAAAGGGTCTTGGATACCATTCTTCACCTAAGTATCGATGGATCTAGTTCCCAGTCTAACCTATTCGCCACCTGCATGCATGTTTTTCGCCGCCCAAGTAATTAAATTGCTAGGGTGGCAAAAAACATGCATGAAAAAGTTAGACTGGGTTGTTGAGAAATAGCTCCATAAATCTCCTTTATCTTCGATGGTTCAGAGTGAGGCGCCAACTGCCTTGAAATGAAATTAATCCTAACCTTTTAATTTTAATGTATAGTTCTCTGTCGCATCATTACTTAATCTGGCAAATGAAATTAGTTTCATTTTTTGTTTTATATATCTCGCTTGATAACTATTCAATCAGTCTTGACTCTTGAGTACGTTTAAGTTAAGTGTCCTAGAATAAATGAAACTGCAAGCATATTTTAAGGTTTCTCTAGGATGCCCTGGAAGTCAAAAAACTTATGAGGTTGGGCCCAAATGTAGTTATATCTCAACTTGTCCATTGCTATAATTCTAAATAATGATTTTAGTTATGTAGCACTCGCTAAAATAAATAATTTCGTTGATGGTTCCTTTAATTTCTAAGTACACACGTCGTAGCTAGCACACCTTCTCTTGCTAAGCCAGTCGTCTTGCTCTGGAGTCTCCTGCTTTTCTTTTTTCAACTCAAATTATTTGTGTGTTGTGTGGGTGGCATGCAGCATCTTTGGGGTGAGATCGGTTTAAAATGCGGCATGGAAGTATGCTTACTACGATTTTACACAATGAAATGATTTGCTCTAGCAGCAAATTCGTCATTTCTGCTCAAGTTTGCACTTTTTACTTATTTCGGAGATTCTTCATCGTCGACCTAATCAAGACGTGAATAAAACTTTCAAGTTTGAAGAGACTTTGAAACAACTTTGGTGTTCGAAGTTTTCTTTTAAGTGTATTAAAGTGATTATTGAAACGTTGAGAAGTTGGTCAGGATAAACATGTCACTAACCCCTTAATTGTTTGTGCCTCTTTAAGAGGTCATCCTAGCATAGCGGATGTTTCACTAACACTTCGACAGATGTGAAACGTTATGAACCTTCAACTACGTTATGATGATATCTTTCCGAAAGATAGCGCAAACTTACAACTATAAATTGACATGAACGTTTAAATAAAACTTGAATGTGTACGTGTAAGTTAACTGTTGTAATTATATTTTTTAGGATCATTCAAGTATATGTATTGGCCAGGTCTTTTTGGTGTTATAGTTCAGCAACAGCTCTCAGCCTTGATCCGGCACAATATTCTCATGCATTACAGTAAAAATATTTAATCAGACCTTTATAAAATATTCCACAGTTAATTACTCCCATATAGTGGAAGTATTTCCGACTGAATATCGGGAGAACGTTTTGAATACATTCATTAATTACAAATTCTATAAAAAAAAGCAATTTAATCTTCTATATTAAATACTAGATGTGAGAAGTTCACCACTTGTGCAGGCTTTATCCACTTGACTCAGCGAGCATGAATGATGTGAGCATCAAGAGCCCAACGGCATCGAAACAAAATTTTGCTGAATTTTTTCAAGTGGCACGATTTGCAATGTTTGTGCCGGTAGATCTCACATACTTGCAACGCAATCACAAGTCTTCTGATCGGTGATCAGGCGATGCGTCGCAGCACGATTGAACGCTCGACAGTTTCTGTCTCTCACCTTCGGTTTGGTGAATATATGGCGCTCCACATGCAGCAACTCCCTCGATGCCAATTGGGCCGTCTTTGCCGATAAATTATTAAAATTATAGTGGCGGAGTAAAATTACCACAACAGAATAATATTCAGCTCAAATTATCTTCTTTTTGTTATTTTGTAGAGGGGCCTGTAAAAACTGTTCCATTGTGAATTCATGTATGGGTAGCCTGTGATTTTTTTCATGCTTTTCTTAAGAACAGTAATTTTCTTTGTGCTTGGAAGCAAGCAGATCATTTAATAAATGCTGAAAAATAGCCTCGAATTCAAACAGGCAGTCTATGGAACACGCTCCACAAGAAGTGTACACTGTGAATTTTTTCATTGTTTTGTTTAGAACAGTGATATTCTTTGTGCTTGAAAGCAATAAATGCTCAAGAATAACCTCGAACTTAAACAGACGGTCTATTGAGCATGTTCCACTAGTGAGTTATGGTTTCAAATGGGATGTGAGGTTTGGGTGTACAATATTGGATTCAAATTTCCTGCCTGAAATCCAGCGGTTATATTGGAGTGAGAGTTATTAAATAAACAGATAGTTCTGCACGAATAAATTTTATTAATTCATTCCTGCACGAATAAATAGGGAGCTTCAAAGTACCTATTTAAGGTCGGAATTCAACAACTTCAATACAACAAATAAAATCAGCGTCAGACGACTATTTTTGGCCATCCAACAGATTTTGATGCACCTGTTACCTTACTAACGCAGGCAAGGACCCACTTACAAATTTATCGAGTTAACCGTTCGTATTGAGCAGTGTGGATTTTGAGCAGTGTTTGGCTTTTGGACATAGCTTTGAGCGAGTAGAATTGATTTAAAACCGAATGTTGATTTTAAGCTGAGGATTTATTTTGAGTAGAATATTGCCCTGAAGTCGAATGCTGATTTTGAGCAGTGCTAGGCTTTTGAACACAGCTTTGAGCGAGTAGAATAGATTTAAACCGAGTGTTGATTCTAAGCTGAGGATTCATTTTGAGTATAATATTGGCCTGAAGTGAATTGTTGATTTTGAGGCGAGCAATGCTGCAGGGATTTGTAGCGAGCGGTCAAGTGGATGCAGTGAGCTCGGCACCAAGAGTATCATTAAAGCGGCCCTATCATCATGTCCATCTCTGGGTCCTACCAACCCCACTGCATCTCACTCCCTGCTGCTGCTCTGTTCTGCAGGTCACATGGCTTCCTAAATAACTTCTAAAATTAGAACCCGACCATTTGATCCTAATATTTGCTTTGCGGAAAATTATAAGTTAATCGTTTTAGGTAACAGAGCGTCCAGCATTTGACGATCCTTTCACTCTTGTTATTTGCTTCTAATTTAGCGAACGTCACTTGCCACGCAGCGTTCCGTTCAGCCTGATAGCTAATCGGACCTACGTACACACTAATTTTTATTCGAAGTCATTTTCACAGATCGCCACAGCAGGGCACTCGTTGCGGGGACTTAACTCATGAGAGCGAGATGTCAAACGGCCCGTCGTGTCGTCGCAGGCTAGCGCTCGCCTTCTCACTTAACTTAGTTTTACGAGCATTAGTATTTATTTTCTATGATAAGGCCGGTGGGTTATCAATTAATGCTATAATAAATTACTGCACGTCTGTTAGTGACAGTCTTTGACTATTTCTTAATTCATCATTTTCGCGCGGATTTTTTGTCCGTAAGACGAACTAATAGAATGTTGGCAACTGTTGATTTTTTAAACGAGGAACTCAAGCGTTGACATTCATATATGAATACACATTGATGAATTGAATTTTAAGTTAAATTGAATATTTTAAATGCGAAATCACATTATCATTCATATATGAAAACCAGCTATTGGTTTAAATAAAATATTACTTACAGGCAGAAATTATTCGAAACTCTTGGCTAAGTTGTATTTTTAAGTTGTCCTTAAGTTGTCTTTTTAATCAATGCATGAGTCATGATGAGAAACTATTCTCAATTACTGAACTCAGAGCCGGTGCTCTTACTTTGTTTGTGAAATTTTTCAAACGTGAGTAGCCATTTGCGCATATGTGTAATGATGCCCCTTAGCTCATCTCGACCGACCCTGCCCCAGATGCTGAGCGAGCGCTGCGTGAGGCTGAGCGAGCGCGGTTTTTGCTCCACAAAATGCACGTAATAAAGCGCTCCGCCGTCTTTATCCGCCGCTACTCACGGAAAAGCTCCGCACTCACAACTTTTTCCTCCGGTTTGTCGCTCGTTAAGTAAGTCGGTCAGAGCTGCATCTCCCGGTCGTCTCTCTGAAACACAGCGCTCAATCCTAACGGAATATGAATTAACATTCACCGAACAATAGTGAGTGCCTCACTTAATTGTACGTAACAAAGCATTTTTCTCCGCTCTGCAAACAAGATAGAGTAATTCATTTCGCTACGATGATTTCTAAACCCTGGAAGTTTTTTGTTCGTTAGACGAGTTACGTGGCGAAGATTGTGCAGCGGTACGTACTTCTATAGAAATACATGCTTGTCCTGTAAGTAACTGTGATATGTTATTCGAGAAAGTTGAAACGCAAAAACGGACCTTAATTGAAGTATTCCAGATAATTTTTCCAGACAAAAAGGGCGCGAACTAAGAAACTGTAAAATCATTCGGGGGTCTCCCATCCATGTCGGAGACGAACGGTGAGTTCCAATTGAGGGTTGGGATGAGTAACGTTAGAAGAACCGCGGTAATGTGTTTGTTTCTTTAGCAGGAGGCTGAGATTGGAAACACAGACGCGCTTTGTATCATCTTCATTGACATGCTTTGCTTTGTAATAACTTTCCTATTTAATTGTACCCTTTCTCTAGGCCCTGATGGACGGGTAAGGAATATTGTTGCTCGAAATAAAGAAGTGAAGGATTTGTAGCTCGAACCTTCTATAAATTTCACACATAATTTTATCTTGCAGTCGTGCTACTGACGATGTGATTAAACACTCCCTTTGTTGAGAGAAGAAGCTGCTCGCTGTCCTATATAACATCGTGTCTGAACAAAATGCTGGCAATCTCAGTGAGATTTACCGCCCGTCAGCGGCAGCTGTCGTAACGGACCGCCCGTCACTCGACCGTCGGCAACATCAGCGGGCAGGGCCTATTTCACGGTCGGAATTAAACAAAAAGTACAGTTAAGTCCAGGATAAATTTGCTTCTGGCAGCTACGAGACATTTCAGGAAAGTCATCGGCGGCAGCAGATGGTGTTGAGCGAATCGGAAGAATATACTCCTGCCATGCGCGTCCATCCCGCGCGTTTTCGTTCTCGCACGACGATTCTCGCGTCGTGCGTTATATTTACTACTGATACACATAGCGCTTGATTTTTCCTTGCTCGTTAACCATCAAACGTTGCTCTAAATATACAATAAATATTACGCATTCATTTTAAAATGCCCTACTCGGACCAGTTAAAAAAATAACTGCTCATATCGTTTATTCTTAATTTCAGCAGAAAAAATGTGTCTAGAGATTTCTTTCTTAATCAAAAACGACTTGTATTCAAACCAGCTGACTCATTATTGCGGCCACAAGCGCCGCAGCATCCCTAGTTCACTCAACTCTTGCCTCTATTGATCAAACGTATTAGCTATTAGTGTAATTTTTCCCTTTACTTGATTCTTCTTGATTAAGTAAAATAAAATTTTTTATAAGCACCACATCATATTTTAATTAAATTAAAATAAATTAAGCTGAAGGCTAAACAAACGTTACTTACAACAGCGTCATTTAGCAGACGGTACAATCGCAACGAAACCTGGCGTCACATCGTGAATTACATTGCGTATCGACTGCTGCGTTCAAATCTAGTATTATACATATATATTATATATAAGTATGTATTTTTTGTTGTATATATAGAAAATTTGCATAGTTTTTCCAGAATTGTTATCGCTTACACGTTGTTGTGTTATGAGGCTGAGAGCTCTGGTTTCGATAGAGCAGTCGTCGAGAGTTGTTGGGTCGACGCATGAAGTGCACAGGTAACAGGATGATGAGACCTGCACGTAGACACAACAGGTGCACTTTTCGACACTAATAAGATTTTTATGCTGCAATGGAAGTATTTTCAAGAGCATATTTATAACTATCAAGGACGATGAGCTATTTTTGTGTCGAGACGAAAGTTGGATAATACGGTAAAAAGTTGTTTATGAGTTATTCACTCAAAATCCTAAACAAAGTTTTGGTGCTGGTCGCTGCCAGCATTCTATTCTCGGTAATTGACTTCTTGAAGAAGAGTTTCATTATTCGTGTTCTACTTCGTCACACTTCTTTTGTGTCATCGAATACTGAAATGTCGCTGAAATTTTCTAAATGTACAACTCTTAACCGTATAGTTCCCACCATGAGCCGCTCTTGAATAAATCTGCCACGTCAGAGGTGCACGGCTGTGGTAGCAGACTCGCTGAGTCGGTACCACCCTTATCATTTCATGGGATTGGAGAAAAACATGATAATCGGATCGTTTCTGTTGCGATTTTCTATTTTATTGTTCCATAACTCTTGCTCGAGAGACGAAAACTCGCTCTACTCGACAGGTTCGTTGTCGAGACCTCAAGATGTAGCACAGCCCTTCAGGGTGGCCCTCATGAAGCCCAGATGCTACCCTCAGGCATCTTGTCCTCGTAGAATACAGCCACGACTGTGCGTGAGTAGAGCGCAATATCAACGCAACACTGAAACACTAGGTTTTGTATGTAGAGTTAGAACACGCAGCTGATATATACCTAAGCGTCTGCAGCTCATAAAATGTGCTCTGAGAGGCGCAGGATGTGAGAGGCACAATATGTTGTGAGAAGCCAAGGAGCTGTGAGAGGCACAAGGAGCTGTGAGAGGCACAAGATGTTGTGAGAGGCACAATGAGCTGTGAGAGGCACAAGGAGCTGTGAGAGGCACAAGGAACTATGAGAGGCACAATATGTTACGAGAAGCACAAGGAGCTGTGAGAGGCACAAGGAGCTGTGAGAGGCACAAGGAGCTGTGAGAGGCACAAGGAGCTGTGAGAGGCACAAGATGTTGTGAGAGGCCCGAGATGTGGGAGAGACAATGTATGATCGACATAGCCCAAGCCTCTTGCGGTGCTCAGGCGAAGAGGAAACAAAGGTCATTATGTGCCTCATTATTGCCAAGACGGAGGCAAGAATGCCTGCAGAGGAAAAGCAATAATTACGCGGCCTCTAGCTCAGCTCTGCTACATTAAAGAGTGCAGGAAACCTTATCAATTTTTACGACGAATATCCGCGACGACGTATTGCACGTTGGAGTTCATTTTTTTCCGACCGAATTATGTTGATTTAGGACTCATTTCAGCGGGATATTTGGTATCCGCGAACACCATCTTCTAATGAGACAAACTGCAGTGTACTGATATATTTTTTTAATTCGTTCATTAAAAAATATGATTGAATAATTCACTTCGGTCAACGTGAGCAAACGATTGTGTTTGGTAAGCGTATGTCGAGCGCATCAGTAAAGCCGTATTGTCAATGCTCTCATTTATACGTGTATTTTCTGCCTCTTCAGTATCATATATATATATTTCGTCTCATTCTTTCCACCCTACATTCTCATTTTTCCTAATCTGCATAGGGAATTGAAATATGAGAGATCACTTATTTCACTACTGAACGCTGACAACTATGAATCAAGAAGCTGTTGAAAGAGAAGTCTGATAGATAAATGGTCAGGATTACAAAGACATAGAGATATTCTATTCGAAGTGATAAAGGGTAGCTGGCAGCCCTCTTGTCGTGGGACTCCCTCGGCGAAGGCGTGAGGACGGCGTGAGCTGTGACAGTTATTTGTGTCATTATTATTATTCTTAGTAGATTGTAAAGAGAATCGTAGAATTACAAAAATGTTGGATTTGTCCACGAGAACACATCTCGTGGATAAACAGCCTCACAACAGCCTCAGCCTGCAGAGGCTGTTAACATGACGCAGTTTAAGGCGAGGTCAGGGCAGGGAACGGTGCAGCAGAGCCTCGCAAGCCGGTCCACCACAGCCACACCTCACGTGAGCACCGTAACGGTGTGGAGCTGCTGACCGACGTCTGATTGTTGCTGTGCCCTCACGCGCTCGGTGATATGGAACTGTCTCCACTCGGTACACCACCGTCTCCACTCGGTGCACCACCGTCTCCACTCGGTACACCACCGTCTCCACTCGGTACACCACCGTCTCCACTCGGTACACCACCGTCTCCACTCGGTACACCACCATCTCCACTCGGTACACCACCGTCTCCACTTGGTACACCACCGTCTCCACTCGGTACACCACCGTCTCCACTCGGTACACCACCGTCTCCACTCGGTACACCCCCGTCTCCACTCGGTTCACCACCGTCTCCACTCGGTACACCACCGTCTCCACTCGGTACACCACCGTTTCCACTCGGTACACCACCGTCTCCACTCGGTACACCACCGTCTCCACTCGGTACACAACCGTCTCCACTCGGTACACCACCGTCTCCACTCGGTACACCACCGTCTCCACTCGGTTCACCACCGTCTCCGCTCGGTACACCACCGTCTCCCCTCGGTACACCACCGTCTCCACTCGGTACACCACCATCTCCACTCGGTACACCACCGTCTCCACTCGGTACACCACCGTCTCCACTCGGTACACCACCGTCTCCACTCGGTACACCACCGTCTCCACTCGGTACACCACCGTCTCCACTCCACACCTCCGTCACAATTTTTGCAAACAAAGGAAAATTATAGCTGATGGTATTTCTAGTGAACCGATTGACCTCTTGGAATACATGGATCGTGTCTGTGAAAACAACGCTTTTTTCTTTACGTCTTTTAATTCCTCCGATGTAATTGCGTGCATAAACAACTTGAAAAATAAATCAAGTGGATTAAAAACGTTCTTGGCTGGAGTACGAAATGGTGCAGCTGATATAATATCTGTGTTCTTATCTTTTACCATCAACCAGCCGCTTTTCCGAGGTATTTTCCCGAATTCTCTCAAAATTGGAAAATTAACCGCCATTTTTAAAAATGGTGATTAAACTTGCGTTAACAATTAGCGATCTGTCTCCTGTTTTATCCCTTATTAGCAGAATATTTGAGAAAATTTCATTTAAAAAAGTGTATTCCTATTTTGAACATAAATCCCTTCTCTATGATATACAATATGGTTTACGTTCTAAAACATCAATAACACAAGTTGTATTAAATAATTTACAATACCTTAATTGTAGAATAGATGATGGAAAGCTTGTATTATCCGTGTTTCTTGACCTTCGAAAAGCATTGCATTGAGTAGACATAACATTTTACTCCCGAAATTCATCTGTTATGGCATTAGAGGAGTTGCGTATGAATGTTTCAAATCAAACCTAAGAAATCGAAAGCAATACGTTACCATAATCATAATCCATAATCATGCATAATCGGGACTACTGACAATTAGCCATGGAGTACCCCAAGGTTCTATTCACGGGCCTCTCCTATTTTTAATTTTTATCAATGATATAGTTAAATCTACTTCTTATTTTGAATTCATACTTTTGGTCGACGACAGCATGTATTGTACTTCTCTTCCTAAATGAGAGTCCCATTTTAATTGCAGCGAGTATGAATAACGCGCTGCTAAAGTTTTCCAAGAGCTAATTAAATAAGCCTCAATATCGATTAAACAAAGTGCATTATAGGTTCATACGAACGGAATAACTCTCTCACATATATCATGATTAATAATGTTGAAATTGAAGAAATCGACTCGTTTTTTTTAAGAAACTGAAGAAACCAATTGATGAAACCAAGTTCCTGGACATTTTAATAGATAAAAATTTGCCATTCAATTAAGGACCATA
This sequence comes from Morinoia aosen, assembly GCA_030386875.1. NCBI lineage: Eukaryota > Metazoa > Arthropoda > Malacostraca > Amphipoda > Talitridae > Morinoia > Morinoia aosen. The sequence continues at coordinate 65,927,932 of CM059565.1, read as the reverse complement.
TTGCACATATCAGTTCTAAATTATCAAAATCCGTAGGGATCCTAAATAAATTTAAGAAATGTATTACCTGAAGAAACTTTGAAAAAACCTTTTCAATCACTCAATTCACTTTATTTACAATACAAAATGGAAGCATTGCACGGAACTGATAAAAATAAAAGCACTATGCGTTGCAAAAAGAAAGAGCCATTAGAGCGGTAAAAAAATTAGAACATAATGCTCACACAAATGATTCATTTACAAGTTTAAAAATACTTGAGCATTTGGGTCTCTAGAAGTTCTCCATACGCAATTTTATAAAATATTGACTAATGAAGACGACAAAGACCTTGAACAATTATTAACACCGCACAAACTGGCAATCATGATCATATAACCCGAAATGGAAGTAACTTCATCCTATGTTACTATTCAAAAACTCGGTCACTACACAGTATTCTCTACATTGCAGCCAAGGCGTGGAATTCCTGCTGAGATCCCTGAAAAAAGTTTTCACAGAGCTTTCAGAACGAATTTTGAATCCCTATTTCTATCGGAATATTAATCACATAATGTAATCAAGTCAGATCTTTTCTGCTGTTTAAATCATTTTGCTAGGGTAATTTACCATGATTAAAGACTTAGATCGTACGCGTAAGTCTGGACTTGAGTCTTTAATAGAAAATGCTGTTCTCATTTAGCCCATATTAAATGTTGTTGTAATTAAGCATCAAATCTTGAGCGAATGAATTCATTGATCAGTATAGAGTGGAACTAGGTTAAGTGAATTAGGTTAAGTATAACTGGACACCATAAAATGCGTTGATGATACAATGCCCCCATAGAAGTCACTGAACTTATTCGGCCCACAAGTAGCCACTCTCAAATGTGTCCATTGTAATAGCCTTAAGTAACAATCTACCGATGAATCGCTTGTGATAAATGAATTGTTTAAAATTTAGAAATAGTCAAATAGCGCAATTGCAACGATCAGTTTTGAAGTAGTCGTAAGCTGTTGCTTTATACTTGTCTTTTAAACTAGTAATCTCTGGCAAAAACATTAGCGACTGTATAATTAAACCTGCTCAAGTCTAAAGGCGCAAAACATGTTACGGAGGTTTGGTGTTTTCGATATGATTTTAAAACACATGCTTTCTTCATTTGCCATCCCGAAAAACCTTTGTTTTAATTTTTCATCAAATTTGTAAGAACTTGTGCATGAAATACTCTTTTGAAGTACTTCAAAAATGAAAAATTTTGCCATACGTGAAAATTAAAATGTACTCAAACCTTTTTGAAGCTTCATTCTTGCATTCTTCTTCTTCAAACATAAATCAATATTGATGCACAGACAGTAATGCTTTACCTTAAAAACATAACAGTTTCAATTATTCACGACATGCTGCTACGCAGGAACAACGCCAGCTCTGTGCTCTAATTATACCATGTGCTCTGATTAAGCCGATCTAATTCCTTTCAAAAACCCCATTTCGAGCGCTTTATTTTGATCAGCAGCTTTCCCCCAGGGAGAGCAGAGCATTCTGATGAAGTTGCAGCTAAAGAGAGATGATTCCCGCGCATTGCATCTTAATGCGTCTCCGGCTCCCACGCGTGAGACGTGGGAGAAAAACTTGTTGCGTGCAATTGGGAATTGAGGTTAAATGCTAAGAGAAGAATGCTACGAGGCTGCATGTTAATTAGAGCATCTAATTGAATTGACACACACTATCCGCGGCGGAGTTCCAGCTCGTTACGGCAGAGACGAGCGAACTGCCGTGAACACAAAACCGAACTCACTCTCAATTAATTTCCATTAATTCCAAACGTGAAGTCTATTCTTCTCGCTCCGTGCAGCTGATAACATGAATGAACAATCAGACGTGTGATCCATCGTAACAAATACTACTATCGAAGGATAGAGAGTAGGCTACGTGGTCTGCTCGTATCGAAGTGCAGCGATGACCGTTACCTAGCACCTACGCCTGCTCCGCATCTCGCGTGAGGCGCCCTCGTATACAACGTGTACAAGTTCTGACGCTTCTGTGTCAGATGCTCCCGGCGATCGTCACTTCTGCTGTTGAAAGTGCGCTTCCACCGCAGTAAAACTTACACAACTTCACCCCTGTGTTCCTCCTTTCTATGTTCTTATAAAAGCGAAACTGGTCGCCAGATTTCAGCCTGATGAAATATTTTCTCGTCGTTTTATTTAGAAATTATGATAGGCTTCAAATTATTATCGTGGATGAAAAATATAATGGGATTTACGGTGTAACCTAACAAAATTGTTTCAGAAGCCTTCATTTTTCAAGAGTTGAGAGATTACATTTTTTCCGTAAAAATAGCTGTTTCATCGCTGTTGTCAACTAATTATCTTACTTAGATACAAGAGCTTTTTTTGCAGCGGAAAATCCTTTTTTACAGCAACCAAACGTTCTGCGTTAAATTTATTTAATGAAAAACTCAGCATTTACAATAAGAAAAGATACTTTAAAATGCACCTAAATTCGATGACAAAACCGTTAATTTTTACCGGGCTACGAAGTGTGTCTGGTGAAGAAGAACAAGCGGCTGCAGCAGCTGTAACTTTTATCTGCGGCTAAATGTCCAAGTTGGTGTCCTTAAAGCGAGACAAACAACAGAGCACAAATTTCACGTGCTCTTCATGAACTACATTTTTAACGATAAAAATTGAAACGCATGAAAATTTTTCGGATTTGATCACATTCCAGGCTTAGTATTTCAAACCATTTTCCATTTTAATTCAACTTAAAGAAACTCCGAATGCATTTCACTTCGTTTTTAAGATAAGAAATAAAAACATGAACTGACAGTTTCGAAACGTTGTTTTTGGGCGCTTAGTACGAGGGGAAGCTCTCAAGGTCAACCATTTAATTGCGTTACAAGAAAGCTCGCATTGCGACCAAAGCTCGCGCTGTCCACAAAATTTAGCCGAATTCGAAAAAATAAATTGATAATCACCAGAAGAAAAACAACTTCGTATAGTTAAACAGACCCGTTACGTTTGCTAGCCCTTGACAGGGTTAATCTACTAACACGCTTCGTATTGTTTGTCTATTTGTACTCCTCGGATCGTTTGTTTATTAGTACCCTCGAATCGTTTGTCTATTTGTACCCTCGGATAGTTTGTCTATTAGTACACCACGTATGGTTTGTCTATCAGTACATCTCGTATAGTTTGTCTATTAGTACACCACGTATGGTTTTACTATTAGTACACCTCGTATAGTTTGTCTATTAGTACCCTCGGATAGTTTGTCTATTAGTACACCACGTATGGTTTGTCTATCAGTACATCTCGTATAGTTTGTCTATTAGTACACCACGTATGGTTTGACTATTAGTACACCACGTATAGTTTGTCTATTAGTACCCTCGGATCGTTTGTCTATTAGTACACCTCGTATGGTTTGTCTATTAGTACCCTCGGATAGTTTATCTATTAGTACACCACGTATGGTTTGTCTATCAGTACATCTCGTATAGTTTGTCTATTAGTACACCACGGATGGTTTGTCTATCAGTACATCTCGTATAGTTTGTCTATTAGTATACCACGTATGGTTTGTCTGTCAGTACACCTCGGATAGTTTGTCTATTAGTACACCACGTATGGTTTGTCTATCAGTACACCTCGTATAGTTTGTCTATTAGTACCCTCGGATCGTTTGTCTATTAGTACACCTCGTATAGTTTGTCTATTAGTACCCTCGGATAGTTTGTTTATTAGTACACCACGTATGGATTGTCTATCAGTACACCTCGTATAGTTTGTCTATTAGTACCCTCGGATAGTTTGTCTATTAGTACACCACGTATGGTTTGTCTATCAGTACACCTCGTATAGTTTGTCTATTAGTACCCTCGGGTAGTTTGACTATAAGTACACCACGTATAGCTTGTCTATTAGTACGCATTGTATGGTACGTTTGTCTAAGGACGTGTAAGTTTAAGAAATTTTTAAAATCCAATATGCTGTCATGCTTCTCATGTGTCAGCTTTTTTGGAAATGCACGTTTTTTTTCTTTTTTTTTCTTTTTTCATGCTGAGCTGAAGTACCTCTTATTATTTGCTTGTAGAGCGTTCTGGTCGTGCTCTGTTTCTTACGAGTTTTCTCAGTGTTGATTTAGTAACAAGGCTATTCCCTTTCTAAACCTGTGCAGCAAGCAGGTTATTTATTCATATCAGTTGCTTTGTTGGCGCATACCTATTCTATTGTAATTATCGCACATCGTATGTTGTATTGTACTTTTATTGTATATTGAAATAAACCAAAGAAATAAGAACCAAGATATCGAAAACAGCTATTGATTGCTATGAGTCCAGCTCATGCAGTTCGATGGAGGTACCTGACGCACTTTCTACTTTAACGTGGCCATCAAATCCCTTATTATCATGAAGAGATGTGAATTTCTGTGAAAGCGCTTTGTCTTCTCTTTTTATTCCACTTCATGAATTACGAATAACATACTTTGTTCGTCTTCATTTCAGTGCCAAAAGTCGTTCTTTTGAAACATTATGCACGTAAACAAGCTTGATACACTCACTGAAGAACGAATAACAGTCTCTGTAGGTCAATTTCCTCTCAATTTATGCATTCAGACCAATCAGACTGGCAGTTGTCAAAGGAAAATTCCCAAAAATTTCAAACGTTCCAAAGCCAAACTTGTTTAATATGATGCCGTGACAGCTAACTTTGAGAATCGGCTCGTCTACAGGATGTCTGTCTGGAGTTAAGATAGGCTAAGCACTGAATTTTTATTTGTCGCACCGGTTAGATACATCGCAAAAATACATCTTAATTGCAATATAAAATAAAATAGAGCACGTTACTGCTGAGAAAATTTTATGCGTAATTGCTGAAGTTCGTAAAAATATGAAAATACATTCTCAGGAGTTGAAATAGATGCCTCCTTGATGAGGAGAATATGTCGAATAAAATCCGTTGTACTCAAGCTGATGATTGCACCGGTCAGACGTTGCAACTGCCGCGATTGAGCAGCCACCGTTAGCTGCTCCACTCGGTCTTCAAAAGTCACCTTCGGCAGCTGCGGGGTGGTCAGTAAGAGTGTTTATGGGAGGAAATGATAGCGCCACTCCGGCAGTATACGGCCGAGGCTACAACGCTATAAGCAAAGCAACCGCGAGCGTCATACCACGAAAAAAATGAACTTGCGAGTTAACTATTTATTCACTCACTCGAATATGAGAATCAACGCGTTGGTGAGTAGTTCTTTTACTGATATACTTGAGTGTGAATTTTTTATGCTTTAATTCGCGGTTTGTTCACGAGCCTCTGCACATTTCAAGTCCTTTAAAAACTCGCGTAGTTCTGCAACCTCACGGGACATCGCACTGCAACGGTCCAAGTACGACACCCAAATTTCTAGCGTGAACCTGTTACATGTAATTTTTGTACGTTATCTTTCACTTATTTTTCATCGCTTCTTCTATTTCACGATGTTTACCGAATGCAAGTGTGTTTTGAAGATCCCAAAACTACTTATGGGTATTTTCAGCAACAGGTAAATTATCTCATTCGTACTGGGATGCATCTTCTTGATTCACACAAGCTGATTAATTTCTGTTGAGCTGATTAACACGCTTTAAAGCTGAAACGTACCTGTATGTGGGATTTCGAAGACAAACGTTGGAGTATGTGGACATTGTAGGACCCAGTTTTTACTCTAATGCACGTGAGGCTCGGCTGTGATAGCACCGGACTTCACTTTAGTTAAAGTCAGGCCCGCTACCGACGGCCCGCTGACCAAGCGCTCTTTGTTTTAAGGACGCAAAAGCTAACTCGTCAAAAGCCACACAATTCCTGACAACGCAAGGATTTTGATCTTCTCTCGTCGAGCAAAGTTTAGATTGTTTCAAAGCAGAGAAGAGCACCACACTATCACTGACAGCCACGTTGCTTGTTCATGTGCAATATTGTTGGTCTAGTTCTTCCTGTTGCCTTTCACATATTTTTAGAATAACTGTTACTGAGGTTTCTAACTTTCAGAATGAATGCATTTTATACTACAGTGAAAGTTTTTTTTATGTTGGTAAATTTATGACGAGTCAATTCAACTTGGATAATGAAGTTCACTCACCGCTTCCCTCATCCTAGTTTCGGCATTGAGAAACAAAAAATTCAAAGGCTTCGTGTAACCAAAGCTTGTGTCATCATTGAATATACACATACAAAATTTGTGTTTAAAAACAATACCAATCAATGCTTGCATTACTTAATTTTAATGTTCCCGAGAAAAGTTTATGGAAGCATTATTTAGTCAAAAATAATGCGCTATCATACACGGATGTTAAAATTGAAGACCACAAAAAATCCATCGTTATGTGCTTTAGTTCGATCGGAAGTGATATACGAATTATAACTGTCGCATCTGTAGCTAGAGATTATCTTGTAGCAGCGGAATGCTTCACTATAACGAATTTGTCAGGCTAACACGCAGGTAATGTTTCATTTTATCAGAGGGAGCTTTAGGATACATATCGTAAATTTAGACCTCTAGTTTACTTTGGGAATGCTGATAACATTAATGAGACCTATTTTACCATTGAAGAGATGTACAGTAATCGGGAGTGCAATTTGGGAGACCTTGTAAGCAAATCATCTTCAGGGTACGAATGATGGGACCACATGGTAGCATTTTGAAGGAATTACGCATCACCAACTGTTTAAATGCTTTTAATATATTCTTTAGTTATTTTGATTTAAACGGAAAGTATTAGAACGACATCTAATACATTTGCACGTATATAGGTTTGAATTACGGAGATTGTAACCTGTTTCAATTTGTTAGGAGTTAAAATGGCTCATTACTACGCTCATTTACGTTTCTTTACTATCTCTTCAGTTTGACATTTCATCCAAGGAAGGAAATTTTACTTAGATTGCTATTAAAGTAATAAAGCAGAAGCACTATTGAAGAAGAAATATGGAGTCCAAAAAAGGAAATAAGAATTTCTCAGGGGACTTTAATTTAATTCTTGGGCTCATTCATCCAACTTCTTATTGGTTTCTGGGAGCGCTATAAAGCTGCCGAGCGTGAAACCTTCGCGTCTCTAAGAAATCCATTTAGATTCAAAACACAAGCGAGTCGGCAGCGCATCGTCGCCCAAATGTTTGTATTTCTTGTGACCAATTTTCGAGGTAAACGAAATGGGGCTGCCGTTTCTGCTCTGCTGTTCTGGAAACTCGTTAAGTGCGAACGAACATGACGCCGCCGCTGTTTTTTCCTTCACTCGGGTCTTCCCTTAGTGATGTCAGTTTCCTGCTCTCTCCAATGTACCCAGGTTGCAGTATGTGTGTGTAGTGTTTTTATAGCTTTCAAGCCAAATAACTTGGTGTCTGGCCTCTCTTTATTGACTGTTTCAGATTATGAGTATTTTTGAAAATCACTCTATTTGAGTGGGTGAAATATCTTTCTGACAACAGAAAGCGTCCACTTCTGAGAAATCGGAAAAAGTGCTGGTTTTTATTCTCACCTTAACGGTCTTATTCTAACTTCATGATCTGGGGCTTCAAGAAAAGTTTAAAGGATGACATCGATGATGAACTTGGAAGTCATCTGGTGAGAACCGACTTGCTCTGGACGGAGAACCAACCATCTTATTGTGGGCGATCTGTGGGCGCTGAGTATTAACATTTCTGCTGGAAATTTTTGTTGAAAATAATGGGTTAAATGGAAAAGTTAGAACCACGAATACATTTGCGCGTATATAAGTTTGAATCATAAAGGATGTAACCTGTTTAAATTTATCAGGAGTTCAAATGACTCACGCTGACCTTTCTTTACTATCTCATCAGTCTGCTATTTCATCCAATGAAGAGAATATTATATACTTAAATTACTGGTGAGGTACAGCTTACGCATGAACTTTCACGCTGCAAATTTTTGTTGATAAAAATTGCGTACGATCTCGCATGAGTTCTGTGAAGAGCATTTTAGTAAAATTGTTCAGCCTCATTTACAATCATCATCAGCTCACTTTACACGACTTGCAAGAAATGATTTAGTTTTTTCAGTCACTGCGAGATACAACGAACAGCAAAAAATTCTGAAAAAGTCCGAGTTGAAAGATTAGTGAACATCTTCCTCATAAAACCCTGAGGGCTTATCATGAGGAAACCAGTGAGCTACTTGCTGAAATTCCAGTAAAGGTGGAATGGAAATGCCAGATCTTCTATTGACTGGAATTGTCAAGCCGTTCTGTAATTCGTGACTTCATTTGCAAGTTGCAGGACATTTGTCCCCGAATGATGAAATTGCTTACGACACGCTCAGTGAAATATCTCGCTGTTTTAATTCTCGAGAGAAATGAGTTCTGCTTTATTTCTTTAAAATTTGTGTGTAAATTTATATTTTTTTAGAAAATTTGTGGATCCATATTTTGATACGATGGATTCGGAGTGCAAGAAGTTTTAAAAATACTGTACTTTGGAGCACTGACTGACCTCCAGCAATTCCAGATGCGATGCAAGCTCCACTTGTCTTTTTAATTGTGTTCGATTTAAATGATTAATGAATGAATAAATATTAATATTCCTCGTATATCTTCAACTGCCTCGTCATTTAAATTCAAATAAACAGGGAATAAATAACTTTTAATCTTGTACGTATTCGAAAATTGTCTCTATATCCTCTACCCCACTTGTTTTGTGCGCTTTTTGCACGAAACTCATCGCAGTTCGAGCCAGGAATCCTTTTTGATCATTTACGGTTTGGCAATTATAATGGAAAATCTTTCCTTCGAGTGATTTGACTTCGTGTGGTCAAATTGAAAATGATATGGAATCTTTATCACAACAAAAATATAAAGTCCAGTATGACAGTATTGCCGATCGAGAAGTTCGTATCTGAAAACGAGTAGTTTGAGTTATCTTGGTGAAGGATGATCTCTTAAGGTTAGGTTAGGTTAGGTTAACATCGGCATCTTTGGGATGCTTTATTTCCAATCAAGCCTGATACATATGATCTTAGCATTGGTTTTTCAAATGTCTTACAACTAACCCTATATATAGGACACCATGACGGTTCCCCCGTAAAGCCGGTCCCCATTTCCGACACCTGGGTTGAGTGGGGTATTGTGCAGGAGCTTTCCCTTATACCCAACGGGGAAAATCTCTGCGCCAGCGCCGGGATACGAACCCGCGACTTCCAGCATGCAAGTCCGATCCCTTAACCGCTGTGCCACAGAGAGCACTACTAGCACTAAGGACTACACAGACACAAACTGGCGTTCCATCGATGTGAGAGCCAGGTGTGGCAGGTGCTGGTGTGGCAGGTGCTGTTCAAAACTGTACCATTCTCTGCAATCGTCGCTTTGTCCGCCTGACCTTCGATGTGAATGATTCCTCTCAAATTCCCCGAAATCCTGAATAGTTCTTTTCACGTGGAGCTTCTTTTTTATTGCTCTTTCAGTTGTTCACTGAATGAAGTGCAGGTAGTGAGGGAGCGTTGTTGCCTTTCCATTGAGAATTTCCATTCCATTGAGAATTTCCATTCCATTCAGAATTTCCATTCCATTCAGAATTTCCATTCCATTCAAAATTTCCATACTATTCAGAATTTCCATTCCATTCAGAATTTCCATTCCATTCAGAATTTCCATTCCATTCAGAATTTCCATTCCATTCAGAATTTCCATTCCATTCAGAATTTCCATTCCATTCAAAATTTCCATACTATTCAGAATTTCCATTCCATTCAGAATTTCCATTCCATTCAGAATTTCCATTCCATTCAAAATTTCCATTCCATTCAAAATTTCCATACTATTCAGAATTTCCATTCCATTCAGAATTTCCATTCCATTCAGAATTTCCATTCCATTCAGAATTTCCATTCCATTCAAAATTTCCATACTATTCAGAATTTCCATTCCATTGAGAATTTCCATTCCATTCAGAATTTCCATTCCATTCAGAATTTCCATTCCATTCAGAATTTCCATTCCATTCAGAATTTCCATTCCATTCAAAATTTCCATACTATTCAGAATTTCCATTCCATTGAGAATTTCCATTCCATTCAGAATTTCCATTCCATTCAGAATTTCCATTCCATTCAGAATTTCCATTCCATTCAGAATTTCCATTCCATTCAAAATTTCCATACTATTCAGAATTTCCATTCCATTCAGAATTTCCATTCCATTCAGAATTTCCATTCCATTCAGAATTTCCATTCCATTCAAAATTTCCATACTATTCAGAATTTCCATTCCATTGAGAATTTCCATTCCATTCAGAATTTCCATTCCATTTAGAATTTCCATTCCATTCAGAATTTCCATTCCATTCAGAATTTCCATTCCATTCAAAATTTCCATACTATTCAGAATTTCCATTCCATTCAGAATTTCCATTCCATTGAGAATTTCCATTCCATTCAGAATTTCCATTCCATTCAGAATTTCCATTCCATTCAAAATTTCCATACTATTCAGAATTTCCATTCCATTCAGAATTTCCATTCCATTCAGAATTTCCATTCCATTCAGAATTTCCATTCCATTCAGAATTTCCATTCCATTCAGAATTTCCATTCCATTCAAAATTTCCATACTATTCAGAATTTCCATTCCATTCAGAATTTCCATTCCATTCAGAATTTCCATTCCATTCAAAATTTCCATTCCATTCAAAATTTCCATACTATTCAGAATTTCCATTCCATTCAGAATTTCCATTCCATTCAGAATTTCCATTCCATTCAGAATTTCCATTCCATTCAAAATTTCCATACTATTCAGAATTTCCATTCCATTGAGAATTTCCATTCCATTCAGAATTTCCATTCCATTCAGAATTTCCATTCCATTCAGAATTTCCATTCCATTCAGAATTTCCATTCCATTCAAAATTTCCATACTATTCAGAATTTCCATTCCATTGAGAATTTCCATTCCATTCAGAATTTCCATTCCATTCAGAATTTCCATTCCATTCAGAATTTCCATTCCATTCAGAATTTCCATTCCATTCAAAATTTCCATACTATTCAGAATTTCCATTCCATTCAGAATTTCCATTCCATTCAGAATTTCCATTCCATTCAGAATTTCCATTCCATTCAAAATTTCCATACTATTCAGAATTTCCATTCCATTGAGAATTTCCATTCCATTCAGAATTTCCATTCCATTTAGAATTTCCATTCCATTCAGAATTTCCATTCCATTCAGAATTTCCATTCCATTCAAAATTTCCATACTATTCAGAATTTCCATTCCATTCAGAATTTCCATTCCATTCAGAAAATCCATTCCATTCAGAATTTCCATACTATTCAGAATTTCCATATCCATTCAGAATTTCCATTCCATTTAGAATTTCCATTCCATTCAGAATTTCCATTCTATTCAGAATTTTCATTCCATTCAGAATTTCCATCCCATTCAGAATTTCCATTCCATTTAGAATTTCCATTCCTTTCAGAATTTCCATTCAATTCAGAATTTCCATTCCATTCAGAATTTCCATTCTATCCAGAATTTCCATTCTATTCAGAATTTTCATACTATTCAGAAGTTTCATTCCATTCAGAATTTCTATTTCGTTTATAATTTCCATTTCATTTAGAATTTCCATTCCATTTAGAATTTTCATTCCATTTAGAATTTCCATTCCATTCAGAATTTCCATCCCGTCCATTGCTAAAGCGATATCTAGAAAAAGAGTTTCTGTTTGACATGAATGATAAAAAATGCAACTTTTAAGCGATCAGTCATTGTACAATTTGGTGAAACAAGTACTAAGAAAAGTCTAGAGCCTAAAGCGCTTACATAGGCCCCGTCATATTTTCAAAACGAACTCATTTACACCTCCTAAAAATGAGGGGTGGAATTGCAACTGAAGGGATTATTTCTTCAGCAATTGATATCTTAGTAGAGAGAATATCAAGTATAGATATTTTAATTTACACTTTTGAATATAGCTAGAACGCATTTAACTACGAGTTATTTTCAGTTTGAGCTCTCAAGACTGTTTGCAGTCCCAAAATGTGTCCTACTTTCAGAGGCAGAAATCCTATCTTACTGAAAAGAACCCTAAGAAAAACCTTCAGTTTTGCTCGTCAACGTCAGCGTTGCTGTCAACTTCCCAAGAACTTTGACTAACTTCTTTCTTGAAAATAAGGCCAGGCAGAAAAACAATATTCTTCAGCCGATTACGTCTGCTGGAATCCATTGCCAGCAGGCGGAAAATAAGAGACTATTTCTCAAGAATAAGCGACGAGACTATTGTTACAGGATACTTTTGATTTAGGCAGCGCAGCCGGGATGGCATTATAAATATATAAGTATTGGAGCTCTGCGTGGCACAACGTAGTAATTATTTCTTGTTTTACTGTGGCGACCGATTCTCCATGAACTGTAACATGAGTTTCAGGTCACGTATTGTCTGTAACGTTATACGTCTGTAGCGTGGTGTATAGTCTGTAACGTACCGTATTGTCTGTGACGTGATACGTCTGTAACGTGGTGTATAGTCTGTAAAGTACCGTATAGTCTGTAACGTGAGTTACAGTTCGCAACTAAAAAAACCAGCGGTGCACTCACCGAACACGCGCGGCTGCCTCCGAGCTCGCGGCACCGCTACCGCGCTGCACAAAAAGTGTGCATGCCTCAGGGCACGCCAGCGCTGCCTCCTATACATCCACCGCAGATGGATACAAAAGGTATCAACTTCAGAGTAGTATTCTGTTGATATCGAGGTAAATGCAATCTAAAAACGACAGCCCAACATGTGGGCGCAGAAGGTTTTATTATCATTTATTGTCGGATACTGTTAGTTGAGTTCTGATCTAATTGATGGGCACTGTCATTGAGGTTTGGATCTAGTTTGGTGGGCACTGTCATTGAAGTTTGGATCTAGTTTGGTGGGCACTGTTATTGAAGTTTAGACCTAGTTTGGTGGGCACTGTTATTGAAGTTTGGACCTAGTTTGGTGGGCACTGTTATTGAAGTTTGGATCTAGTTGGTGGGCACTGTTATTGAAGTTGGATCTAGTTGGAGGGTTCTGTTATTGAAGTTTGGATCTAATTGATGGGCACTGTCATTGAAGTTTGGATCTAGTTTGGTGGGCACTGTTATTGAAGTTTGGACCTAGTTTGGTGGGCACTGTTATTGAAGTTTGGATCTAGTTGGTGGGCACTGTTATTGAAGTTGGATCTAGTTGGAGGGTTCTGTTATTAAAGTTTGGATCTAATTGATGGGCACTGTCATTGAAGTTTGGATCTAGTTTGGTGGGCACTGTTATTGAAGTTTGGACCTAGTTTGGTGGGCACTGTTATTGAAGTTTGGATCTAGTTGGTGGGCACTGTTATTGAAGTTTGGATCTAGTTGGTGGGCACTGTTATTGAAGTTTGGATATAATTGATTGACACTGTTATTGAAGTTGGATCTAGTTGGAGGGTTCTGTTATTGAAGTTTGGATCTAATTGATGGGCACTGTTATTGAAGTTGGGATCTAGTTGGTGAGTTCTGTTATTGAAGTTGGGATCTAGTTGGTGAGTTCTGTTATTGAAATTGGGATCTAGTTGGTGAGTTCTGTTATTGAAGTTTGGATCTAGTTGGTGGGTTCTGTTATTGAAGTTTTGTTTGAGTTTCAATGGAAATGAGAATTGCTGCGCTGAGGCTTTTATTTTTCAGGCCAAAACAATTCAATTATTTGCCTGTGTTGCCTAACGTAACTCTTATTCAATGCAATCAATTTAAGTTCGTAAAAATGATGAATTTAAAGTTATTCATATCGTAATGAAACAGCGATGTAGGTAACAATGTTTGCAGAAAAAAAAAATTATACAGCAAAAGCCGTAGAGAATGAAGGAGAAAAATGGGACCATAGCAAAAAAAATCGTGCTGCGAACTCGAGGCAATTCAAAATTATTTATTGCTCCGCCCGTGAAATTAATATTTCTGCGTGCGAAATGTGCTAAAATGAACAAGTGATTTATTATTTCTTTTCCCTCTGAACGGAACATCGACGGGAAGATTGTTCGGGCACAAATGTCAAAATATTGAACTATGAGGGATGACAGTATCCTGAGTTCATTACTGAGCACTTTAGCATTTATTGTGTTTCTCTGACGTGAGTGCTTTGCGCATTCGTCGAATCAGGATTTAATGCGAATATATGGGAAAAAATTGCCAAATGAACGCGATCGAGCCACAAAAATATCAACAGCGCGCAATAAACCTCGAGAAAATTGTCGAGTCCCGCAGTCAAGAATATAAAGAAGAGTGAGGGTAAATCAATATCAGAGAAAGTTAGTGCGACTTCCTCATGGTGTTTCTGTAAAAATTATCCAAATTAATCACAGAGTCTTGCAATAACTGTGCTCGACTCACAACAGCTCCGCGCGGTAGCTAGGCCGCAGAGATGCCTCCAAGACGCCTAGCGGCCAAATACCGACGGGAAGCTGCCATGTGATCTGATAGGTCGCTAGCCTTGCTGATATCTGCTGCTGGACATGCTGTAGAGAATGCTAAATTAATCTTGCCATTGTACGGCTTTCCAGTCTGTAGTCATCGCTGTGGCATGCGTGATTGAGTGGTTAGAAGGTAATTTCAATCTATTGTTGTTTCATGGTAAATAAATTGTTTAAATTGTTAAAATGGTTTACTTTTTGATTTTTTGAAAGTAACAATGCCTTAAAGGGGATTCAATCAAACGGCCGTTAAAGGTGATAATTTTGTAGCACTGCGCGTCTCAAGAGAGAGGTATAGGCAAAGTCCTGGAGAAGCAAACTGATTCGATTCATAAACAGCTCAAGTTTAAAAATGGTTCAGCCATCGGTGATCGATCAATAGTAACTCAACTATCTCTACAAAAATAACGGTAAGCAACCATTGAACTGAACAGTCTGTAATAATGTGTTTAGAGCGTATATCATTAATATAAGCCTCAGTTAGTTTACGCTTCGCGGCATCAAAGTGATGCTGGAAGGCAAAGACTGAGACAATAACACAACGACTTAACTGGTCTGTCTTACGCCTCTGACGCTACCACAAGCCAGTAGGGCTCATATATACTGTCCCACAAAAACCCGAACCGAGTATTTATACCCGTATCAGTAATACTATCATGAGAATACCCGTATCAGTAATACCATCATACGAATACCCGTATCAGTAATACCATCATAAAAATACCCGTATCAGTTATACCCTCACAAGAATACCCGTATCAGTGATACCCTCATAAGAACACCCGTATCAATAACAAAATCATATGAATACCCGTATCAGTTATACCATCATAAGAATACCCGTAGCAGTGACTCATAAAAATACCCGTATCAGTTATACCCTCATGGAAATACCCGTATCAGTGATACCCTCATAAGAATACCCGTATCAGTAATACCATCATAAGAATACCCGTATCAGGAATACCATCATAATTTTGCTTAAAATTAAATGCTTATGGTATTCTTATGATGGTATTCCTGATACGGGAAAAAAAATATTCGGTTCGGGTTTTTTGTGTAACATACTGTACATCGAAGCCTGTCCTAATTTAGAGTCCGGCGTCAGGGTTAATTTACGGAGCGCAAGCTGCCTCGCTCTTATTGGTCACAAACGTTCCACTGCCCAGTCTAACTTTTTCACCGGCTGTATGCATGTTTTTCGCCGCCCAAGTAATTAAATCGCTTGGGCGGCGAAAAACATGCATGCTCCGGCGAAAAGGTTAGACTGGGAGTTCGAAGGAAAAAGATAGAGGTCGTCGTGGGGTATCTTTGCAGGGGAAGAGGAAGTTTGCAGAAATAATATAGGAATATTATATATATTATATTAATATTATATATATTATATTATTTTTACGAGGTAATGTCTTAAATAATTAAAGCTGTCGGAGACGACCGCCGAGCTTTGTATTGCGAATAAAATTCATGTTTTTCCAAGAATATTCATACGTTAGAAATATTCATATGTTCCATGTTTAGAATATTCATATGTTTGCTCCAGACTGTAAAAATCAGCATTAAAATTTTTGCTGCTCACAGAAAACTGTTTTTGATTTTTTCATCGTATAAAATGTTCAAAAGTACATTTTGAATATCGAAATGATTATATGTTTGCATTATACTGCAAATAAATGTTTGTTCTTTGTTACACTGTGTTACGCTGTACAGCTACACGCGGCTAAGGACACATCTACGTACATCTGAAGCACACGCAGGTGTGACATAAAAAGGGGAAAACAAAACGGGTTTTCACATCCATGCTAATTTCAAAACCAAAATTAAACTCCTGTGTGGAAAGAAGCCTTGAAAGTTTCTGCACCTTTACTATCGGCTTCGAGGGCCTTCACGATAAATATGTTTCGCCAGACGGCGATCTCAAAATTGAGCGATTATCGGAATGCCGCAGTGTTTTGAAACTTATAATAAAGAGATCACTCGCATCGAAATAGCTATGAACCGATAGTCTGAGAACTTTATCAAACAGATGACAAAACTTCCCATTCTTTATCCTATTACATCGAAGCTGATTTCATTTTGAAGGCCATTTAACGACAATCCTTTTTCCCCTTCTTTCATGTACTCGTTCTGCTGAGAGAAAAAGTGTAAGTTGCCCCTCGTAGGGTCTTCATTGACCAAGTTGTTGAACAATAATTAATGTGAGCGATCAACCACCGGTGGTAGGTCCGAGTGTCCGTTGGCAAATCTGTTTTGTACAGACACCGGGTGTAGCAGCAGTGAGGTATGACAGTTTTATATGCTGATTTACATCATATATTCTCAGGAGAGAAAGAACTGAGAAGTTTCTTTTTTAGTAAAAAAATTTTCAGTCGCATTTTTTTGCCAAATGATCGGTAAAGCTCCCAAGTACACCAACAAGTTCTCGAGCTAACTGAACAAATAAAAATTATTTCTTTGAGCATGAGTAGCTTGCCGCAAGACTTGGCTGCGAGTCTCGAGAGTAACTAAAGCTCCTCGCTGAGTTACTGAGCAGTGGTAAATCTTCACTATCTTGAATGCACATTTCTCTGTTTATCCTCGTATCATGTCTCCTTACGTCCATGCTTTCGTTCATTATTACTCCTCTCCAGGGAAAAACTTATTTTAACACTCATCTCTCGTCTCATGCAGTTTTCCCTACCGAGTTAATCTGCAATTACTTTCGAATTCAAAAGATTTACTCATTCATTTTCTTCTAGTGCAGTTTTGCTAAAAAGAGTGTGCAAGTTTCGACGCAGGCCAATCCAAACATTTACTCTCAGTAATGGACGCGCTGCTTGACAACTTTGAGAGCGACGGATTTGAAGCGCAGCCACTTCACCGGTGCAGATTTGGGCATTTCTCTTTCGCTGTAAAGTCCCAGAATTTTGTGCAGCTACATGGCGTGTATTGCCGCCCAAATTTTTACTAAAAATATCCCGCTCACTTTACGTTAAGTGAACGAAGCCATTTCAGTGATGCAGTTGCTGATCACACAACAGCAAAATACGACGAGAAATACCGAGCTGCTCGCCCGGATTTATAATCGATCGCGTGCATTTTTTGATTAACGGGTGATTTTTACACCGCATTTATGCTGCGATACGAGATGTATCCCGGGCTGTCTATTCTGTTTTCCAGGATGAGGACTGAAATTATCCTCTATAGTAATCTCGTAAATAATGTCATACGACGCGTGTCCGAGTGCCGTCACAGTTCGCCGCAGCAGCGCAAGGCGGCACCGACTTCTGCGCGTCCGCTGCCGCTCGCGTGCGTCTCGAGTTGTAAATGTCTCCATGTCTTGATTCAACTCCATGCTATGCTTCGCTCAGTGGACATTCTGAAATCATTCTACATTCATTTACTTCATTAACAGCTCTAAATTGTTTGTAGCGCGTCTCATAAACGTTGATTTGAGAAAACAGAAGGACGAGTAAACAGTTAGCATGGAAATATCGCAGCTGCTCAGCTGCTCTACTCCCCACCACACAGTTGCTGTCCAGAGTACTATTTGCTGGTTAAAATTCCAAATTTTCCAAGTTTCACTTTCAACAATTTGGTAAAAATATCTCACGAGAAAAATTTTTTCTTGCAAATAAGGTATCCAAAACTGCTATTCACAGGGAATGAAGTAGAAAGAACAGATGTGTTCAGTTTCCTAAGGAGATTTGCTCGTTTTGCGATGAAGAATTTCGACTCGCTATCATAAACGTATTTCTTTTCCCTAGTCTTAATTCGAGAATCAAAAAGTTTTGTAGGTAAGAAGCCTGTTTTTGGTGATTACAATTTTAATGAATAGTTGCCGGTGACATTTGAGGCGTAGGGAAGCCTCATTAGCCCCCAAATGCGAGGTCTGTGCCTGCAGGACATTTTTGTGGCCGATTTTTTGAGGATTTAATTAAGGTCTTCGCTAACGCCTGATTTCAGCTGGAGCCTCGCGAAGAAAACAAAAATGCGCGCGTGAGTTCCTGTGTCTACAGAAATCGTTGTCTTCTGAGGCGAATGGAGTTTTGGACAAAGGAAAATGAAGAAGAGGACGGTTCATTCCATTAGTTCTCGCGCTAAAGGGTGGGCTTTCATGTCACTGATTACTTTGGATAGATGAGAAGGTGAAAAGCGCCACTCATTCCTTTAGTGCTGCAAATTATCTCAAGTAATTAAAGTGGAGACATCTATATGCTCTTGATCAATAATTCTTAACCCTTTTTCTCTAATTTCCGGTTTTTAGCGAGCCAACTCGCCATTCCCCACCACAGCATCTTCCTGTTACTTGTCTGTGACATTCCTAACCCAGCCATGTTGTCCTTTTACCCACACATGACCTACAATACCTCATTAGGGTTGTTTTTGTTATTAAAACAGACTGTAAATGCATGTGATTTGGTAAATAAGGCAACATTTGGGTGTAATGTATTAGATTTTAAAATACTATTGTTTTTTTGTGAATGTAAACAAATGCACGAAATTTCCCGCATGGCAACTCCGCCATTCCCCACCAGTGGGGAATTCCCCACACGTTAAGAATCGCTGCTCTAGATGTACTGTTTCCTGATATATGTATATTCCAGTTGGCAGTGCCCTGCCTACTCGGTCGTCTAATGCGCGTATGCTTGAAGTTCTCATGACTCAAAACCTGTATAAGTGGAAGTGCCAACTCTGTTCTAACTATTGGCCAAATGCTGTAAAACGATGAAGGGTGAATTTATCTGAGGTGTTTAAAATTCATGTTTGAAAAAAACCTCGCATCGAAAATGTGCATTTCCTAACTCATTCAAAGGCTTTTTCTGTTTCAAGTACGCGATGTTTAGAAATTTAAGTTATCAAACAAAAGGAACTCAACAACTCAAAAGCTAATATTTCTTCAATTATACATGGGTTGCGTGTCCTATTCTTAGTTCAATTATGAGACCCAAAGAATAGGCCAGTTAGTATATTCGTTTGAGTTTTTCATTCCCAACAAATAACTTCCTCAAGTGTAATTCTTATTTATGAGACTGATCAGGCAATGAATTGAAAAGTAGCGTAGCTCAGTATTCACTAAGGATAGCTTGTCTTGAGATAGGATAAGAATGAAAATCAACTTTAGAACTCACACAATCTAGCGTAGGCCCCTGAGCCTAGAGAGTACTGTTGATTTATCCTGAATAATAAAATACTCGACTGAAGAGTATCGAGGCTAAATATATTATCGTAATCATGAATATGTTGTGCACAAATCAGTAACTCCGATACAAGTGGGGGCAACAACGATAGAACAGTTGCAGCATGGCTTCTGCGGCGAAGGATGATCAGAGGAACTGACAGAGTGCTGCAGCTCCGAGCTTTAGCTAGTGCAGGAAGTAAGCCTCAGCTCGGCCAGAGAGAGTGTGCTGGAAAAGCACAACGTATGCAAGCTTTACGGTGAAATTAATGTGTGCTTAGACAGTGTCCTAGCATTAGTGGTAAGTATGAGAAAGCCTAGATGCTCATTCTAAGGTACATAACTATGGGAGTCTACACTCTTCCGGTGACCGATTTACACGAAGATATATCAGGCGTACGCTGGTTAATTAGTTTTAATAAATACCCTGCAATGTGATGATTTCCAGATTTTCAAGGTGAATTATAAGAACCTGAAGCGCCACGTCCGAAGCGATTTTGCCGTACAATTTAAGTGAGGAAAAAGAAACATATGTTATTCCCAATAACGAAGAGCATGATGCCGAAACGCGCAGAAATTCTAGAACTGCCCAAGCCTCCCAAAATTCCACTTACTACTGAGTTTGGAAACAACGCAGAGCGAGAATGCAGGAGCATATAACAAATGTAGACTCAACTCGACGCTCTTGTGCCAAGAAGGTGATTCCAAATCCCGATCACGTTTGAATATTAAGCTCAGTTTTAGAGTAACCGATGTCCTTATATTTTTTACTAAAAAACCGACTTTTGCATATATTTCCCGCGATAAATATTGCCCAGTAATAAGGGCCTAATATACTTGGCTTCTATTCTCTCTGGTTTTTGTACAATTAAAGTCTTCCACGACTTCAGTAAAATCTAACCATATGATGAACTGGAATAATATTTTCTATTTCATCACTCTAACAAAATTTTCTTATAACTCTACGAAATGACCCTTGTAGAGTAACTAATTACTAAAAAACTTTATTATCCTCAATCGATGCAAATTTGCTATCTTGTAATACTAAATGATTAAAAATTTAACATAAAACCCATCAAACATTTTGAGTTCTCCATATTCGCTCGTAATTCTACAAACAATCGTAATACACGTAAGTCAGTAATTTTTATTATGCTCATACATATAAGCTGCAGATACATGTCACACGTTTGATCAAATGTCAAAGACGAAATGCCGAATTCAAACTAAGCATTTTAAATAATACCCCATATTTCCAAAAGGATAATGCTTCAAATTTCCTGCAAACTACAGGGCGAGGGTCAGCGTTATTGCGTAGCAGCATTGTGCCATCTATGGTAAAATGTTAACACTTTTCTGGTGCAGTTTATAACGTTTTTAGTCAACATTTATGCCTCGCAAAGCGGCCTACAAATATAGTTGCGCACAGTGTGCTACGTGGGCTCGACTACTCGAGCCCTCAGTATTCGTGTTGCAGAGCATGCCGGCAGGAGTTTTAGAATAGGTTACTTACCACACCTCCCCACTCTTCAGTCCGCTGTCATGCAGAGAATTGCTGTTCAGTCCTGTTCGATTTGGCAATTTTAAAGTAATTTCTTCAACATCAAATCACATAAACCTCCTCACGCATTTTAGAATCTCTTCATATTTTAAAAGAAAAACAGGTTTTAAATTATATACAATCAGCTTTACCTTTACAACTGATGCAATATTAATACTGAACGTTTATTTTTGGTTTCTTTCATGTGATTTTGCTTTCCTTCACCCATGATTGATGTATTTGATATAAATTTGACTATTTTTTTACGCTTTTTCACGTTGGTAATGACCCTGAGGTCGAAACGTTCCAAATATTTTTGTTCATTGACTTCCTTCAGTAAAATAAAGATCTCGTTAAAAGCGTGTATCTTAGCGCTTTAATTTATAATTTACAAAAGGCCAATCACTTACATATATCCAAATCATAATCTTTAAATAGCAGGGGTCACCTTCGCTGGTGTTTCGGGGATTCTCTTGATTTTCCCGAGGGAGCTGCTGCCCCACAAGCAGGTTCGAGTCCCCAGTTTTCGCTGCACAAAATTTCGCGCTAGAAATGATTTGTCATGGTATCGGAGTGGAATGATACGCACATCGCGATACGCCGCTATCTTTGAATCTTATTCAGTTTGAGCTGAACCAACTTATCCTCCATCGGGAATTTTTCGAAGCTTCTTTGATGTCAAAAAATATTAATTTATGCTTCGTGGAACAGTAGAGTATTTTTACATTCATATGATATGTTTATCGAATATGCGTACAAATATATTGAAAAATTTCATATTTTAGCTCAACTCTAATTTTCAATGCCGAGCTTTTGATATAATCCGAGTGACAATAATTTAAAGGGCACAATGCGAAAGATGTCGAGGACACATGCGGGAATTATAAATATTCTCAATAGAAGAAGGTATATTTTGCAACCAAATTATATCTCGCTGAAAAAGACATGGCAAGACGTCAAAGGTTAGGTTAAAGGTTAACATCGGCATCTTTGGGATGCTTTATTTCCAATCAAGCCTGATACATATGATCTTAGCATTGGTTTTTCAAACGTCTTATAACTAACCCTATATATAGGACACCATGACGGTTCCCCCGTAAAGCTGGTACCCATTTCCGACACCTGGGTCGAGTGGGGTATTGTGCTTGAGCTTTCCCTTATACCCAACGGGGAAAATCTCCGCGCCAGCGCTGGGAACGAACCCGCGACTTCCAGCATACAAGTTCGATCCCTTAACCGCTGTGCCACGGAGAGCACCAAAATATGTATATTAGATATACACTGTATATACACTCCCTCAATGAATTAGAAAACCCACAGAGGTCTGATACATTTCTGGAAGTATTTAGTACTGGTAAAAACCTCTTTTTACTAAGAAACAACATGATTTTAAGAACCGCATTCCTCTATTTTTCATGAAAAATGCTGAAATTGTGAGGTCTCTTAAATTCATTTGAAGCTCGTATTGTCTAACGTGTTGATCAAGTAAAGAAAGGATTTTAGATTTCATTTAAATGTAATTTTTATTTTCACATATTCTAATTTGAAGCCCATTGAATTAGAGCGTACCATTTTGAAGCCCATTGAGTTAGAGCGTACCAATTTGCACAAAGGTTTTTTCAGCGCTCAGAGGACTGCGTTTGACAATATGCAATTAACTGCTACGCAGACGGAAAGTTCGAAGATGAGTTCCACCGTGCACTGCCCATGCGTTAAATATTTACATAACGGTTCTTTTTGTGTCGAATCGAATCAAGCAGCATGGTGCGAGAAGGTGATTGTGCTACCACAGTTTGTTCCAATGCAAAACAACAGTCCAACAAGTGAAATATGGGGAACCTCAGCAGTGAGAACTCTAACGCGCTTCTGGCGACCACTCTTTTCATCTCCAAGCAAACATTGCCATTTGAGACATTACTAATCTCTAAATTGAAACTAGCTTCGAATCATTTTCAAACGCCTTGATTGTAGGTAATAAGTGTTAAATTGTGCTAGTTTAAAACCTACAATGTAACTCAATAGTAGTGTATTTGAGCGTAGCACTTTGAGCGCGGTAATGTTCTCGAATATACTCGTATGTAGGTGACGGCAATGAGAGTTTCGAGATTTTCCACTATTTTTTCATGACTATAAAGCTCACTTAATATTTGTCAAGTCCGTTTTTTTCTAAAAATGTATTAGTCGTTAAGAAAATATCCAAATACCAACGAACGAACACCTCAGGTACCGAATGAGAGGTATTTTTTAAAGAAAATGTGTTTGCCAAGTTTCCACTCCATCCACAGCGGAAGGCTCTCGAGACCAGTATTTCGCTATCACAAACCCTCCGTAGCTGAAACAAAGACCGGCGCTGCTACCCTCCCATTGGATTCCAAAGTATTGGACGCTAAATCTTCCAAATGAATAGGGACGACCCAAATAGAACGAGATATGTGGTGTGGGACTGCCTTCTGATCAAACGAAATCGAGGCCTTCACCAGAAGTTGTGATCGAGAAGTCATCGTTGGTGCTCAAGTTAAAAAGTTAAGCCACATTTTGCTCCCGGCTGCTCCTCGGAATCACAAAATAAGGCATGACGGCTTTTTCACAGAGGTGAGAGTCGCTTGGAGCAACATTAATTTTTTCCTGAGTTTCTTCTGAAAATAGTTTAGTCTAAGGGGAAAACGAAAATTCAAACGCACCTGCTTCCCAGCTCAATTTTTCTTGAGATTGACCTATGTCAACGCCGCAGAGGCTGGATTGGCCGCTTACGACCACACTCCCTCATTTAGGCGTTCGTATTTTGCGGGCATTGTGAGTCGTCCATTTTGTCTCGAAATTTAAGAGCAGCAGGTTTAGAACTTTTTACAGAAAAACCGAAATCTGCGAGGACCGTGAAGGAGGGAACAAACCTTGTGTGCTCTCCTGTTTTACTGATATCGGGAAATAATCTGACTTGCTGACTACCGCACAAGTTTGAGCGACAAGTTCTTGCCACCTACTCAACGCAGAAACTGCCTTCATGGATGTGATAAGCGATGCTGAATTCTATCATATTTAGAGTCATTTATAGAACTCATATGATCATCTTCACGAGGAAAAACTTTTTTATTTACTCTTTCGAACTTACTGATGGCTGGCATCAGTAAAAATTGCGCCTGCGATTGGAGAGAATGAGAACTATGGGAAATTAACAATTGCTAAGTGTTCAGATTGGTTCAAATCTACGCAGAGGTAGTGCCCGTATAAGGATCAGTGCTATGATAAGCTTCATGCCTTATCAGAGTTCACATACAAAAATACATTACCACTCTCTTCCAAACCTGAAAATTGTTCCATTATCGCGAATTTTTTTGGAGCTGACCATGACGTGCTGCTATGCGATGTCAGTATATGTACTGTGCACTGAACGCACTCCTGGTACGGTAACATGGTAACACCTGGTGTGGTACGGTAACACGGTAACACCTGGTGTGGTACGGTAACACGGTAACACCTGGTGTGGTACGGTAACATGCTAACACCTGGTGGTAACACGGTAACACCTGGTGTGGTACGGTAACATGCTAACACCTGGTGGTAACACGGTAACACCTGGTGTGGTACGGTAACATGCTAACACCTGGTGTGGTACGGTAACACGGTAACACCTGGTGTGGTACGGTAACATGCTAACACCTGGTGTGGTACGGTAACACGGTAACACCTGGTGTGGTACGGTAACATGCTAACACCTGGTGGTAACACGGTAACACCTGGTGTGACGAGAACACCAAACAATTTTCTAAAACAAAGTCACAGCGCAGGAATAATTCGCAGAAAGTTTCCCTAGCTCGTTTCATTGAAATATTTACGCGCAAATAAGCGCGGCTAATTTTTGTGTACAGGCCTTGGGATTGCTCCGAAAATATGATAAAAGAAAGTAATAGATTTTGCTGAAATTATTTTCTTCCATAGGTTGACATGTTGAACTTTAATGAATTCAGATATTCATAAAATGTGAACGTCTTACTTATAATATTATTCTAAGCGATGAAATTTTAGTACACCAGAGTATATGACAGCGAATAAGATACACTTTTTTGTTCCTATTTTCTGACTACAGCTTAACGGTCACTCTGATCATATAGCAACGTTATTAGCATTTCAAATATTCACATTCCATGTTATCGAAAAGTGGTTTTATATCTTCTTAACCCTTTAGCGCCCACATTTTTATACTCATATTACCGTTATGACAACCACTATCACTAAACCGACACTGGCATTAGGTAGTCACTGTTATCAAGATGGGGAAGTAACTGCCACTCGGCAGTGCAGTTCAAAGGACACATTAGTGAACAAATTGAATAAGAAATACGATATATTATTGTTATTTTTGAAAGAGGACAAATAGTCCAGTTGGGCAGTAAAGGGTTAAAGTGACCAGTCGATAAATAATGCAATTTGACGTTCTTTTTCGTCTAATTACAGCCTTTGTCCTATGGAAGATTTGCGTCTCTTCTTTTCGGCGGTAACGTAATTTGACGGACGAAACCTAATTCCTGCGTTACTTTGCATGTACGACTTGAAGAACACATTTGACTGTTATGAAAGAGCCTTTCTTCAGCGTAGGTTGAAATGGCCAAACTGTTTTTTTTTAGGATTTAAATATTAATTGTGTTCAATCGTTTCTCTGAAACAATCTATTACGTCAGATTAAACATAGTTTATGTTTATCTTATTCATGTGTAAAAATAGATTTAAAACATTTATAAAAACGAAAATGTACGGAGAAAATCAGTGCACTAATTTGAGCTGTAAACTAAAGATTGTCATCAAAGGCACAAGATCTCTGCCAGATTTTCACGCGCGTCGAGACCGGCAGCGCACGCGAACAAGAAGTGTTGCCATCACCAGGGGACTCAGGGGGGAAGTGTATTGATTTGTGAGTTCCTTCGGTGAGTGAGAAGTGAAATAAAAGGGTGTGATTGCCGTGAGACGATACAACGCTAATAAGTTATTTAGGGAAAAAATTGATTTCATATTTTCTAAACATTTCGAGCGAAACTAATTATTAAGAATGAATTTTGGTAAATATTTATCTCAGATATGGAACCTGGAAATGAGGAGTAGTCTGAAAATGATAGAGCGTCTCTCATGATTCCACGTATTCTGAAAGAATGCATCCCTCCTGAAGTTTTGAACAGGCCAAAATACAGGGGAAATGGACGGACGACATTTAACTTACCAATACAGAAAACATGGGAAATGAACATCTCACGAGTGTTCAACTTATTAACACTGTTTAGATTTAATTATTCGCTTCTCGAGGTGCTGGAATCTGTTATTGCTGAGACACACCCTTTGCTCATCCTAAGCTGGGTATCGCCTGCTGTATTTGAACTTCATAGCCGTGTGGTTTAAGGACCTACCTCCGTGCGGGCAACGAGGGTTCGAATCCCGGCGCCGGGTGGCGAATTTCTCCGTTGGGTATGAGGGAAAAATTCTAAGCACAATACCTTACTCTACCCAGGTGTAATGAGTACCGGTCTTGACCGGGAGAAAGCGTCATGGCGTCCTGGTGTTAGTTATAAGGCATTTGAAAAACCAATGTACAAGGTGATCTCTATCAGGCTTGAATTGAAAATAAAGCATCCGTAGATGCCGAGTTTGTTGTTGTTGTTGTTGTTCATATCAATTGTGCACCCAGCCACTCCTTCACTCTGAAGTCCAAATGAACCCCGAAATGTTCATTGTATTGTAAACTCAATCAAAACAGGTTGGCAATTGAGCTAAATTCACTTTGAAGTTGTCAATAATGAAGCGAAATCAGAAGCCGAAATTATGTTACAGAAAGTGATATAATCAGTTTTCGTTCACTGAACAGCGAAGTTGCGTTTGCAAATAGTGATCGGCGACCGTGCTTGGTTTAACTTTTGAAAATTTAAACAATTTATTGCCACAACCAATATATAATTAAAATAATTATTTGGAACTATAACAAAGGACAGGCCGAGATGTAACTACAGTGCGTCTGACTAAGTCCATTGGCTGTTAGGGTATATTATGGAAACATTCTTCGTTTACAATTTTTTTTGTAGAACACTTCACTTAAACATACTTTAGGCTGTTCGAATAGTTTTGGATCGAGAGAATATGAAAAAAACGATGATTTAATTTACCAAGTTAGGTATAAATGTATTTTCAAACACAAATTCATGATTCGTTTCATTTTGGGGCAGAAAGCCATCATTTTGAGCCATCGAATACAGAAGAGATAGTTGTATCTTAATCAGGTAGCTTCCTCAAGGCCTTCATAAGAAATGGTACCCAAGACTCTTTAGAGCACTTTTTTCTCGCTGGTGTTAGAGAGCGCTCAGCTGCTATTCCAGTGAAGTGGGGTTTTGTCGAGTTTTGTTATAGAAAAGAAGTATATATTCACTTCAGTTTCTACTGAGATGATCGTGATGGCCAGTTAAAAAATATCATAATTCTTCAAGATATTTTCAGATATTATCATTCAAAGTTTTATGCACGAAATAAAACAACGAAATTAAACTGGTAAAAATCTAAAAGCTTGAGTATTATTAACTAGGTGAATGTACCATTTGTTTGGACGTTGCATTCTAAGTTTCTTACTGTTTCAATGGCTCGCTTTTGTAGTGTAAATCGTACAGTCCTTTGCCATCGTACATTCCTTTCGAAAAAGGATGGAATATTATACTGGACAGTTTTTAGAAGTTCTTTAAGCAATTTAATTTGTTCTCTATGGAGAATTTCAATTGATTTAGGTATAGTCCCAGTATACGAGATATACATGTATTTTGAGCTCTGATTCTTAGCAATCGTTATTCCTAGCAGATTATTATTATTAGGAATTGAACTGAATTAGCGTCCTCAATCTTGCTGTCATCGATTTCGATGAGCGATAAAAAAGTTTTCGGCTTGAATAAGCATCATATATTTATGGTTTTATGGACATTGATGAATATTCTTTGCCCTGTTAGTTACATCAAACTTTTTCTAGTTCTTTATTTATTCATTTAGCTTTTGCATCGTAGTTTTTCCTTGGAATGGGTGAAGAAAGAGTATTATCATCAAAAAGTATGAAATCAAGAAATATAGTACATTGAAGAATATGTTACATGTTTTATTCTTCAAGTACCACGAATTGTTTTCTGCCTCTTCAATTCCAACTCCGGCCTTTATGCATGGATGCTAAGTATTGCCGCTGCGGTGGTCGGCAGCCCAACATTTCGAGAATGAGACTTTTGTTTTTCATAAGTCAATAGTCGATCACGTAGGCTGGCCGTCATCAACCTCCATCACCTCAATGGCCTCTTTGAAATGAACTCCTTTCTCTGATGCCTGCGGCCACGGCCCTTCCTTGGTCGTGTTTTCACTGCGAGATTACAATATTTCTGTTCAACATCCGGCCCAATCAGATGGATTGTCGAAGGCCCTTCTGCCCTTCTTGTTAAACTTTTTTGAAACAGAGATAGATTACGTTCGCACCCTGTGTTCAGAGAGCACTCTAAGTGCTTTGACGATCAACATATTAAATATATTGTACAGTATATCCCCGCGCTAAAACTTATGAAAATAGTCTTTATACATTTGTTGCTTCCTGTTTGATACTCGTATTTAAAGGGGATACTTTGTCCTCTTGGAAAGCGAGGCTTGTTTCTAAAATACTTTACAGTTTCCTTAAGAGATGAGCAACAATTTGTCCTGTGGATAAATTTATGTTCACTTGTTCATCTTGGATAATTATGAGAGGTTATTTCCAGTTTGGGGCATAAAAGCTCGCTCTATGACAGAAAGGCAAATTTTGCAGGTCTAAAATACTTTTCATTGGGAGTATGGAATGTCTGCGAAGGACTTCTCCACCTATCTGTCATTTTAACAATTAAACTTTGTTCCATCAGTGTAAAATTGCTCGTCTGAAAATATAACATCATATGCGAGCTTACCTAGTTAAAATTTTTCAAAAAGAAACTTTAATGTCACTAGTCGTTTTATTTCATTTGGAGGTTTTTGCTGATGCTGACGTTTTTACTTCTTGAACTATGGTAAAATCAAGTCGTTTTGATGATGTTCTTCATGTTTTTACAGTCTCATTCATTCCTCTGGCTACCTTCCTCTTCCTTCCTTTTACTTCCTTCCTTCCTAACTTCCTTCCTTTTGGGCTTTATTTGACCGTTGCTTTGATGGCTTTAATAATGTAGCAGGAGTTAGAAGCTCGATTGTGATCACATCGGAGGCGAACTTCGGTGGTTAAATTTAAGTTCGTCAAACCAACACCGAGCGCAGTATCCAGGCAATTTTTGTGATTTTCGCATCTTAACAATTTCCGAATTTTTCCTAACCGCGCGCGATATAATCGAAGAATAGCTAAATTTGCATCACTCATTTTGAAAAATACTTCAAATGATGGTGAATTCTAAGAAATAATCTCGGTGACCGCACATGTTTTACAATGATGAACCTTTACTTGCATCAAATGATATCTTCCACAGTTATTATTTTATTCTGAAAATAAGTCTAAATATTTTGTCCGCACACAGTGTCGCAGAACTCCTGAGGTGTTGCTTCTGTTCAGGCATGTCAGACGATAAAGATCATGTGGTAAGTATTTAGAGGACAGCATTATTATTATTATTATTATTATTATTATTATTATTATTATTATTATTATTATTGAAACAGATCCACAGCCACGTTGTTAAGGCTGGTGTAGGGTTGTCTTCAGGTTGTTCCAGTCAGAAGTGGTGTAACGAGTGTTTTACGCTCCTCTTCCTTTCTTCCTTCCTTCGCAGCCTTCGGTCCCTTTAGGCGTAGCGTTCCGGGGTGCGTCCCGCACCCTGAGGATCACCGCCTTCTTCTCTTCTCCATATTCGAATCCAGTTCGTCTGAGTGGGCTCGGCTTCAGCTCAGTGTCCGGTGTTATCCGAGCACCTTGCGAAGAATGTGGGCAGATCCCAGGAGAACTGACTTTTGCAGCAGTCCAGGGTGGATTTTATCACAGCCGATGCTGCCCAGATGCCTTTCAAGATTGGTGGTTGAGGCCCCAAGTGTCCCAATCACGATGGGAACCACCTCGGCGCGGCAGCCGTGGGTCGAGGCGAGCTCGACCCGGAGGTCTTGATACTTGAGGATTTTCTCAGCCTCCTTTTCGACGATTCTTGAGTCGTACGGAACTGCCACGTCGATGATCTTGATCTGTTTCTGGGTCTTGTTAATGACGACGATGTCCGGTCGTCTGGCTGTGATGGCCCTGTCAGTTTGGTGGAGGACGTCGTAGAGAAGTTTGATGTCGTCGTTTTCCATCACAGTCTTGGGCTCGTGCTGGTACCAGCGGTCAGCGCAGGGGAAGTTGTGAGTCTTGCACAGGTTCCAATGTAGAGTTTTTGCTACCTTGTCGTGCCTCCTCTTGTATTCCCTCTGCGCCAGCGCCGAGCACTCGCTGATCAGGTGGTTGACGGTTTCGTCTTTGGTTTTGCACATCCGGCATTTTGGGTCGTTGCTTGTGTGCGTGATTCTAGCTGCTCTGTTTTTGGTGTTGAGGGCTTGTTCTTGCGCGGCAAGGATCATGCCCTCAGTTTCTTTCTTGAGTTCACCTCGATTCAGCCAGTTCCAAGTGAGTTCGGGTTTTGCTTCTCGAGTTTGTCGGGGGTATTGGCCGGCGAGTGCCATTCCCTCCCACTTCTGGAGTCGCTCTCCCCTTCTCCTCTCCTTGAAACTGTCTGAGGTCTCTTCCTCTTTCAGGGTCTTCGATGTCCACACCAGTTTCATCCAAGGATCCTGGTGCTCTCTCGTGTACTGGCCGAGTGCTCTGATCTCACTTTGGATGCACTCTTCCACTTCAAGCAGACCTCTTCCTCCTTCCTTTCTCTTGATGTATAGTCTGTCAGTGCATGATCGGGGGTGGAGTGCCCTGAAGATGGTCATCAGCTTTCTGGTCTTCGTATCTTATATTATTATTATCATTATTATTTTTTTTATTATTATTATACGGGACGTTTCAGCACCGAAGACGCTACAAAGACGTTTCATCTGTGTATTCGGTATTCCTTAGTTCGTCATTTCTATATATAGGGCAAATATCATTTTTGTTATCGCCGTGTGGTGGCTTCGAGGACAGCAACGAAAACTATTGTCCATAATATGTAATTGACTACAGCGCGCATTGAATACCACTGCGCGTCTGCAGACACTGGACGCCGCACAAAATTTTCTTGGATCGAAGAAACAGTAAGTT
Organism: Morinoia aosen; assembly: GCA_030386875.1. Lineage (NCBI taxonomy): Eukaryota > Metazoa > Arthropoda > Malacostraca > Amphipoda > Talitridae > Morinoia > Morinoia aosen. Next base: position 65,896,574 of record CM059565.1, on the reverse strand, counting down.
TGCAGTGAAATGAGTGCACTACAAAAACAGTGCTTGCACTGTAGACAGACGGGAGCCACCACGTCTGAAGGTTCAGCAGCTGCAGTTAGATCGGCCGCCTGCAGATGTCTCCTTCAGCTAATTAATGCTCTTCGATGCGAACACGACAAAACATCTTTATTTTGGATATGGCAAACACATTAGCCTTTTCGAACACTACTTCAGATATTGTGATGTGTCCAATGCTTCATTGCAGAGGTGAATGCAAAAGACGGACAAACGGCAGCAAGCCTGTGCTCAAGCGCAAAAAACGAATAAAAATTGCATCTCAAATGAAACTTTGAAAAATCTGTCATAAAAGCTGTCTCATATATCTTTTTTTATAATGGTGATTTATAATTTTTAAAATATTTTTTCAAAACTGCTTCCTCTTTTGTTTGATCACAGTGAATTTACGGACTAGGAAATCTGTGAGAACAGCTGTAAAAATGTATCCACGCTGAAAAATTAGATTAAATCTACATTAAAAAGTAAAACATTTCTTTTCAACTCAAATACGATTCTGTACTTCGGATACCCCGATGTTCAAGCTATTTGCGAATGGAAGACTTACTGGGTATCATCCAAACAAAATTTATGCTACAAAAAAACACATTAACAGCAAAGTAACTCATGCGTTTGCTAGCTCTTGCTTTCATCTCAACGCTCAGATGGACACCTTTTCTCTGCATGCAAAGCGGATTGAGAAATTAAGAAGGCTGGTTTATGGAGAAATGGAAACTTGTGAAACGCTCGTCACTGAGGCAGTGGTTGTCGTGATAAGATATTATTCCTCCATCGGTTCTGATGCTGAGCGATCAAGACGCTATACGTATAGTGCGACTCTTACACTTCGCCGGCGCTGCTTTAGTATCCGCCTGAGTTGGAATCCTCTTACAGCTCCTCGGATAAACTCACTTGAAATATGCTACTTGCAAATGCTTCAAAAATTTCGCTATTTTAAATGCATTGTTTGTCGCGCTTTGTGCAAATTAAAAGTGAGTGATGAAAGAATACTTTCGTCAAAATATTCAATCGTTCACCAAATTTTGAGTTTTTCATTTATGATTCGAAGTGATACCCTGATCATATTGTGTGTGGTATTGAGTGGTATTCTTAGGTAACGTCATTGTAGTGCGGCACTTCGAACGTGGCGCCTCATTACGCGTCTTGCTTCTCTGGTAAAATGCTCATTTGAGATCCGCTGTGAAAAAATGTTTTTCTTACTTTAGCGCGTGCATGAACTAGCTGCAGCAGTCACACACTGCGGCTTCATCGTATCTCGACCGAAGCCGTCTGCTCACAAGTCATGTTTTTACGACCTCTACTTTTTTAATCCGTCGTCAAACCTTTAGAAGAGACCCTGACGTGTACGGAAAAATGAACGCATTTTCATACGGAATCGCTCGTTAAAGAAATGCTGATCAGGCCGTCGCAAAGAAAGTGCGCTGAAAGTCTGTAGAGTAGCGCAGCAGCTGAACGGAATCAGTCTTCGTCGTTTCTATACTAGCAAACTTTTACCTCTCTCATGCCAGAGCCGGTGAAGAAGCTCTTGCAAAAAGTAAGGTTATCATCACTGGACGAAAAAGATGACTTTATGCAGGTTGCGCTGTTGAATGCAAATATCCTTCCCTCAATAATTGCACAGATGGCCATGAACGGGAGACTTTCATGGAGAAATAAACATCTCTAAATAATACATTCGATGAGATAATTACTTTGATTTTCATTCCTTATAATTCACGGATGGCATGAATCGCGCAAGAATTTTAAGAATGAGCATCACATTGCGCACAGTGCGAATTCACTGATAAATAAGTACATGGATTGTTTTACAAAAATAGAAACTCATTAATAAACTTTACTAATTGAATCGCCGTTCTGTCCTTTTACACGCAATGAAAAACTTTTTCTCTTCAATTTCCGAGAATTGAGAGAAGGCTTTTAAACTGTTTCAGTGAATCGCTGAACGGCATTGTTACGGGTAAATAGAGTTAAGAATTAAGGTCACAGATGCGCAAAAAATAGAAATTGATGAAATTGCAAGTTTGCTAATGCAGTTGACTGACGAAAACCACATTTGATGAGACTTCCATCTACCACAAAGAAATCGATGTTCCTTCCAGCATTTCAAAATTTAGTACTTCATTGTGCAAATTATATTTTTCAAATAGGTCTACCATAATTTCTCAAATAACGCATGACTTGGACCTCATTGCTCATTTTGCTCTTTGATTAATACGACGGGATCTTCTTCAACTGATCATTACGAATGTTGCCCGTCCTCGCAACTCATTAACGTCTGCTAGAAGACTTAAGTAGACTTTTTCAGATATTGTTGTCGAAGGGGAAAAAACGCAGAACTAATTTGGAGATCTAGGAGCCATTCAATTTTTTGCACTGCAGTGTCTCGTCTTCCTCACAGCGTGTGAGCTTATTTTTCTCCTCGCTACACCTGATGCACAGTAGCGCTCCAAATCTTGTGTCACCAAACAAAGAAAAAGACATTTGCTTGTGTCACCAAACAAAGAAAAAGACACTTGCTTGTGTCCCCAAACAACGAAAAAGGCACTTGCTTGTGTCCCCAAACAACGAAAAAGACACTTGCTTGTGTCACCAAACAACGAAAAAGACACTTGCTTGTGTCACCAAACAACGAAAAAGACACTTGCTTGTGTCACCAAACAAAGAAAAAGACACTTGCTTGTGTCACCAAACAACGAAAAAGACACTTGCTTGTGTCACCAAACAAAGAAAAAGACACTTGCTTGTGTCCCCAAACAACGAAAAAGACACTTGCTTGTGTCACCAAACAAAGAAAAAGACACTTGCTTGTGTCACCAAACAACGAAAAAGACACTTGCTTGTGTCACCAAACAACGAAAAAGACACTTGCTTGTGTCACCAAACAACGAAAAAGACACTTTCTTGTGTCACCAAACAAAGAAAAAGACACTTGCTTGTGTCACCAAACAACGAAAAAGACACTTGCTTGTGTCACCAAACAACGAAAAAGACACTTGCTTGTGTCCCCAAACAACGAAAAAGACACTTGCTTGTGTCACCAAACAACGAAAAAGACACTTGCTTGTGTCCCCAAACAAAGAAAAAGACACTTGCTTGTGTCACCAAACAAAGAAAAAGACACTTGCTTGTGTCACCAAACAAAGAAAAAGACACTTGCTTGTGTCACCAAACAAAGAAAAAGACACTTGCTTGTGTCACCAAACAACGAAAAAGACATTTGCTTGTGTCACCAAACAAAGAAAAAGACACTTGCTTGTGTCACCAAACAAAGAAAAAGACACTTGCTTGTGTCCCCAAACAAAGAAAAAGACATTTGCTTGTGTCACCAAACAAAGAAAAAGACACTTGCTTTTGTCACCAAACAAAGAAAAAGACACTTGCTTGTGTCACCAAACAACGAAAAAGACACTTGCTTGTGTCACCAAACAAAGAAAAAGACACTTGCTTGTGTCACCAAACAAAGAAAAAGACACTTGCTTGTGTCCCCAAACAAAGAAAAAGACATTTGCTTGTGTCACCAAACAAAGAAAAAGACACTTGCTTGTGTCACCAAACAAAGAAAAAGACATTTGCTTGTGTCACCAAACAAAGAAAAAGACACTTGCTTGTGTCACCAAACAAAGAAAAAGACACTTGCTTGTGTCACCAAACAAAGAAAAAGACACTTGCTTGTGTCACCAAACAAAGAAAAAGACACTTGCTTGTGTCACCAAACAAAGAAAAAGACACTTGCTTGTGTCACCAAACAAAGAAAAAGACACTTGCTTGTGTCACCAAACAAAGAAAAAGACACTTGCTTGTGTCACCAAACAAAGAAAAAGACACTTGCTTGTGTCACCAAACAAAGAAAAAGACATTTGCTTGTGTCACCAAACAACGAAAAAGACACTTGCTTGTGTCACCAAACAAAGAAAAAGACATTTGCTTGTGTCACCAAACAAAGAAAAAGACACTTGCTTGTGTCACCAAACAAAGAAAAAGACACTTGCTTGTGTCACCAAACAAAGAAAAAGACATTTGCTTGTGTCACCAAACAAAGAAAAAGACACTTGCTTGTGTCACCAAACAAAGAAAAAGACATTTGCTTGTGTCACCAAACAAAGAAAAAGACACTTGCTTGTGTCACCAAACAAAGAAAAAGACATTTGCTTGTGTCACCAAACAAAGAAAAAGACACTTGCTTGTGTCACCAAACAAAGAAAAAGACACTTGCTTGTGTCACCAAACAAAGAAAAAGACATTTGCTTGTGTCACCAAACAAAGAAAAAGACATTTGCTTGTGTCACCAAACAAAGAAAAAGACACTTGCTTGTGTCACCAAACAAAGAAAAAGACATTTGCTTGTGTCACCAAACAAAGAAAAAGACACTTGCTTATGTCACCAAACAAAGAAAAAGACACTTGCTTGTGTCACCAAACAAAGAAAAAGACACTTGCTTGTGTCACCAAACAAAGAAAAAGACACTTGCTTGTGTCACCAAACAAAGAAAAAGACACTTGCTTGTGTCACCAAACAAAAACAGACACTAGCGTTTTTACTGAACTTACTTGGAACCTCGAAAGCAAGAATGGCCAAAATTTGATAACTTTATGTCACTAAACGATTATTTGATTAGAAATATTAAGAGTTGAATATCCGTAATAAAAAGTTGAATTCCTGTCTTGTTTGACAGGGTACATTCATTTAAACGTAAATCCCTTGCATCCTCGCGGGCTCTAATATTATTCCTTGCAGGCTCTAAAATTCCTCGCAGGCTAAATATTTGGAAACATTTTGATGTAATATTTGTAAATTTTTTAAGAAATCAGCTCGTAGTCCTTATTTTATAAAGCAAAAGACAATTATGCATTTTCTCAAGAAGTGTTATGGCAGCACTAGGGAAGAGCACTTTTCTCTGCCACATGGCGATGTTCGCAGACTCAGTCCTCATTCTTTTTGTAATTCACTTACATTGACAGGACTTTAATTTATTTATTAAATTTAATTTAATGTAATGTCTTTTCTGATGTTATTCTATTTCGTTCATACAGGTTCTGAGCTCAGAAAATACGAATGATTTTATCTTGCTGGAAATGTAAGATGCTGTAGTTAGGAATTTATTTTGTCAAGATTGCTCTTCTGTGAAGATACATCTCGTTAAGTTTTCCTGGGAGTTCAATTTTTGAACCACTATTTTCTTAACGCGTCGACTGCTCAGTCATTCACCGGTGATAACTGAGGATATTTCTATGATGACTCACCGGTGTTCACAAAATATTTTATTTACACTCAACAAAAATCCGATCATGACACTTTTCAATCAATATTTTGTCCATTTGAAAGTTGAGTGTTACAGTTGAGTTTCATTGCACTTGAGCTTCAAATTTCTATTTTTCTCGCCGCTACATACGAGCGAGTTGAGCCCGCTCCAGCCCCAGCTCACTCTGCAGAACAGAGTTAAAGGGCCGTTTACACCAGGGGACATTTCGGCCGTGAGGCGCGACACGTATACGAGGCTCACACGACACGTGTATACGAGTTTCATATATGTGTACATTTATACGAAGTTCGCTATTCACCACGGTCGTTACGAGGCTCTTGAGTGTCGCGCATTACGAATTCGATCAGAGCGAATAGGAAACTTCGTATAAACACGCACAAATATGAGCCTCAGTGGTGAGCCTCGTACACACGTGTCGCGCCTCACGGCCGAAATGTCCCCTAGTGTAAACGGCCCTTTACGCTCGATGTGGCATGAAATGCTTGCCCAAGTCTCCGCCCAGTCTAACTTTTTCGCCGGTGCATGCAGATTTTTCGCCGCCCAAGCGATTTAATTACTTGGGCGGCGAAAAACATGCCTGCAGGCCGCGAAAAAGTTACACTGGGCGGATATGGTGTGGGGCTGGTAAGAGATTGATGCGTGTGTGTGTGAGTGCTGATTTGCAGGCGAATTGTAACGCAGTACATTGCCATATAAATTAATCTTTTATTGATACGGGTAATTCGTATAAGTTTAAAGTTTAGAACTGTTATGTATAAATTGAAAGTGATGCATCTAAAATTTATAATATGCATTCACCAATCTCTAAGACTTTTTTATTTTAATTTTTATTTTGAAGAAATTAAATAATAAGTACATGCACCCTAGTAAATTTTTACGGAAATACGCCCATGCTCAATCTTGTGGGCTATGAAACTATCGAAAAAAATTCAAGCGTATTATCTGCTACCGGCAGGAAAGTTTCCGAGTGAAAAATTTCAGGGTCCTTGTGAGGCAACGAGAAGAGCGAAGTTCTTCTCTTTCCCTCAAAATGATACAAGGGCGAGTTGAAATGAGCATCGCGCTTTGAGTTGAGTTCTGTCGTAGCTCTCGATCTTCTAAACACTGTTCGGGCCGAGAAAATCGGGAAGCATCTTTCTCTGGCCTGAGCCTCCTTTAATTGCACATGTTTGCTCTTCAGAGATATCCTATTTAACGATGTGTTTTGTACAGGTTTTGATTCACACAGTTTTGGCAGAGCCGCCATTAGAAAGAATGTCAAGGATGAAACATAAATCAACCTTTGTATCTCCAATACGAGTTGATTTATTTTGAATCTCATCCGAACAACTTTCAAATTTTCGTCTGACGCTTTCTGCGTAAAACCATGCTCCGGAAACGAACTCATTACGTGAGAATCATTTACTCAGCGTTGCCAGCTTTTTTGAAAACTTGTATCTTCCAAAGAAACAATACTATAATATAATAAAACGTATAAAACGTAAACATAAAAGTATGATAAAACGCATGGTTATGTCGCTGGTAAAAACTCGATCTAGTAATGCAGACATTAGCAAAGAGACTTCTTCGAATAATTTTGTATCAAAGTTTATGTCATGAGGAGAACATTAAGTTGAACATTTCAAATAACTAAAATTATGATCCTCTCTTTACTAATTAACTTCTAATGTGTTATACAAGAGTTCGCAGATGGTGAGAAAAAAATTCGTCTCAAAAGAGTACATCCACGCATGTCACTCGCCTAAGATAGTATTAGAATTTCTTATTCACGAAGAAAACCTACATAATCCGCTTATCTAATAAGAAAAGCCTCCTTGCTTCTTCAATCCGGCCTGCCACTTGCAACCGTAGCAGCTCGAGGCGAACTCGGCAGCGGCGGAACCTTTTCCTGCGATCTGGCGGGCGCCTGTTTCTGTGATCTTCCTTCACTGACGTTTAATTCGATAAAGAAAGTTACTCCTCGCCTAAACGGGAGCAAATTTTCTCAGCATCTTCCAGCAACAATTTAAACCAGCAACTTTTCTCGCGAGCGCGGAATTAAGATTTCCTTTAACGGCCGCAGGAAATTGGCCCACGGAAGGTGTTAGGCAGGGAACGAGGGGAAAATACTTCCTCGGGGAAGATTTATGCACTCCTTAATCTGGCAGAGGATTATTCGTGTCAGCAGGGATTTGAGGAACGGCCGACGGACGAGCAGGTTCACAAAATGTACGACTTTAGAACAGAGCCGCGCCACCTGATCATTTTCTCTTCTCGGCGAGGTCGAGCCTCGCTGTAAGCAGACGCGATGCCTGTACCCGCATGCGGGGAAGCACATTTCGTCTGCCTCTCCAACGACGGCCGGCGCCGACTTGGAGCAGGGATCGGCAAACTTTTTACTCGTCGACCTCTACATAGCATATTTGTATTTACATCGACACCCTCCATGCACACACACATACAAATAGGTGAAAAGAATATTTAACCATTATTCAAAGGGACCCCCATAAATTCATCGACCCCTTGAGTTCTGTCCTCGACCCCCAGGGGTCGATAACGACCACTTTGCCGACATCTGATGGGAGGGACGCGGAACATCTAATAATTAGTTTAGCAAACTCTAAATATTGCTTTTGAGTAGCTCGAAAATTAGCTCTCTCATGACAGTAACATGTTAAGGTTGATCTTCAAAGTCGGAAACTGTTTGCACAATTATAAAAGAATTCTAATTTCCATCAATGCCTTAATTAGTAATTTAGAATTGGGCGTGTTTCGAATTCACCACGCTTTATGCGTTCATTTGCATTTCGGTTGAATGGCTAACTACCGCAAATAATGACGAAATTTTTCGATGAGTGAACATTAGTTACGTGTGTCTGAAGAGTCTTAACAAATGTTACAAATGTCGGTTGTTAGCATTTGTGGACGCAACAACTCATTCCTGAGGTTGCCGGAAAATTGGTATAGTAAAAATATATTAATTTTTAAATGTATTGTACTATGTGATTTAAAAACGTTAAGCCATGGGAAATTATTCAAGAGATGTCTGCCTCTTCTGCCATCGTTTCCTTCGGTAAATTGTGAGGTGCCGTCAGTTCAAAGAGCAGTAAATACGAGTAGGCTTTCAGGGTGAGATATTTCTCTCTTACCTATCAACTAAAGATGTTTGTTCACACTTTGTTTTGCGTGTATGGGAAATTTTCATTCTCCAGTCATCTTCATTTTTTTCATTCGTATTTAGTTTAAAAATATCCCAATCAGATAATTCTCGCAGTATTTAAGAGAACCGAGCACCATATAAGGGCAGGAAGGATTGATGTGGTAAACGCCGAGCGTGACTACTTACAGTAAGGGAATCAGAGTACTGATAAGCTGCTGAATACGGTAAAGTAAACAAATAATGTTCGGCCAGAACAGCAATGGTTGAATTTCAAAAGATCACTTAAGTAAAGAATAGAGAAATAAATAAGTTCTCTAATTGTATGTATCTTCGACTGGTATTACGGAAGTAAAAACTTTTCCAAAACATTTCCATAACAGCGCTATCTTCTAATGTACATGCGTACACTCAGCGAGTCTCTGGGGGAATCAGCGAACGTTCGTACGACGGCGCGCAGCCTTAAAGAAAAACAGTCTATTTCCTATGAAGTTGTAACGTGATATTTGTTACATCATTGGTTGGATAATATTTTTCAACATTCATACCCTTTTTTAGCACATAAAACTCAACAGGAATCAGAAAACTATGTCGATATTTGAATACAACATGGATGGGAAAACTTAAAAAGTATTCCCTTCGTTACAGTTTACCCTTGGTTTAACAGCTTATAAATAATCCTCGCAAGAAGAAAACGATGATGGCTGATTAGAAAAATTGTCTTTATTTGCACTGCCACATGAGGTGCTCGATTTTGTGATAGCAACCAACGTTGCTGAAAGCATGGTTGTTACGAATAGTACTATGGCATATTAATTAATAGTATATACCAGCGCTATTTATTTGCATTCGTACCTCTAATTTCTTATATGATGCACCGTTAGGGCATTTTGGTTATCAAAATTTACCGATATTAATTTCTACAGGAATTCTGGTAGAGTTTAGAGACAAAGTTTATGAAGAAAGTCCTTAAAGTTGAGCGAGCTCGGAAACGTTCAAACTTTCGAAATCAATGGTGCTAGCATGAGCGCATTTCGTCCTCTGTTTAAGAATTTATATTTCTTCTGTAATTCTAAGATGATTTTAGACGTGGACTACTGAATTCATCGACAACAAGACTGTGAAATGGTGCTTAAAAACAGCGGTTCGGTCTTTGATGCAGTAATACTGCGTTTAGAGTTAAGATGAAAGTCACAGGCTCATCTATTAGGCACCGACTCCTGCACATTTCCATACAAAAAATTCTAAATCGTTCTAAACACATTAAGGGAATCTCATACGCATGCAAACTGACGTTTCATCAACGGTCCTGCAATGTAGAAAAATGACTGGTAAAAAATATAAACATAACTTTTCGATTATACATCTGCATTATCAAGACAAAGGAACAATCGTGTCTATCTGAGAGAACATGCTTCACGGAGCACAAAAAATATTTGACATTTTTTGCCTACATTCAGGAAACATTTTAAAGAAAGATAATCATGATACGATTGGGGCGCAAGTCTGAGCAAAAACGCGATCCAGCGCGTAAACAGAATGATGAAATAAATATCTGCTCATGTTGAGCCAATATCGAAGGGCTATTTATCATACATTGGTAGCATTGATTTGCAATCTAATATTTGCTCACCATATATCGTCATGCAAGTTAGTCGCCAGAAATTCTACGTATAAAAGTTGCTACGTAGAATTCAAAACATTTTTCATCAGAAAATCTACCAATAAATATATCTTTAGTTCGTTAACGTACCGTGATAACAAAAATGATTGAACAAAAGATTACAAGAAAACATGCCTAAGCGTATTCCTTAGGGTCAGTTTAGTAAGTTTGAGAAGGCGTATAAATGATTCGATATGGTGCTGGTAACGGTGAAGAACGCGTCGGGGACAGTCTTTATACTTAAATTGCGTTGACATTTGATATTCGGTGTCTGCGCTCGACTTTGATACTGTTGAAATTATAATGAAAGCAGGTAATTGGTTCTTCATGCACACAAAACTAAAAAGACGATTGCTTGGAAGCTTCGAACTGTAACTTTTCGTATATATATTCAACAAGTATCTATCACTAGCTCGGAGAACATGCTCTACTATGCAACAAATTCATTAAATATTATGCGAAAAAACTGGCATAAAATATTCCCGAGCGTTAGAAACGAGGAATAAACTGACAGACGAGGCTAAGAAAAGAATTATAGAAGACAAATAATTTGATGAAATAAGCATTTACGCAGCAGGGTCTAACTCTCGACGCTAATTTCGATAAACTGATGGGATTCATCGCAGTCGAATGCTTATTAAATGTATGCCTGCAAATAATTTTGGGCTTCAAAAACATGCGAGATTATTCTGTGATAAAACGGATATTTTATTCTTTAATATACAAGCCGAAGAAGGTGGTCAATTGTTGACCATCGTCTGGTGGGCCATGGTTGACCATCGTCTGGTGGGCCATGGTTGACCATCGTCTGGTGGGCCATGGTTGACCATCGTCTGGTGGGCCAGGGTTGACCATCGTCTGGTGGGCCAGGGTTGACCATCGTCTGGTGGGCCATGGTTGACCATCGTCTGGTGGGCCAGGGTTGACCATCGTCTGGTGGGCCAGGGTTGACCATCGTCTGGTGGGCTATGGTTGACCATCGTCTGGTGGGCCAGGGTTGACCATCGTCTGGTGGGCCATGGTTGACCATCGTCTGGTGGGCCAGGGTTGACCATCGTCTGGTGGGCCGTGGTTGACCATCGTCTGGTGGGCCAGGGTTGACCATCGCCTGGTGGACCAGGGTTGAATACTTTACCAGAAACTTTATTTGAGAGAGCTATTTAGTTCGAAGTATTATGCAACTGAGTTTGTGACTTTACTTTTGTTAGAGGGTTCAAGCTCATTATTCGGGCTACTGGAATTTTACAAATAGGAGCTGCATGGCGCAGTGATTTGTAAAAAGATCTGAGAGAAATTTGTTGAAGGAAATCGTGCGTGTCTTCTTGTGTACAAGGCCATGTACAAGCAAGCATCAAAATAAGTTATAGCATAAGTTTGAAACTGAATTAGTTATAAACAAATCTTTTCACAAACTGGACTCCCTATACAACTGCTGACCACTAAATATATCAACTACACAAATCAGAAAAAAGCATGCTTTGCGTGAAGAGTTCTTTGTTCTTAGTGAGGCCAGAGCACGAGAAGAATAAATCTCGGAAGCAGATAAAATCCAACACAAGTTTTGAAGTGAAGCATTCTATTCATGGTGTCAAGGAGGTCATCGAAATGCTCGGATGTTGTAATTTTAATTTCGAACGATCGATCAATGTCTTATCTTAATTAAGACTATTGTGAGAATATTAACTCTGAAAAGATAAGTGTCCAGATGTTCTTGATGATTTGATTTGAAATATTGAGTGGTATTAGTCAAGGTTTCCAGCTCAAGATCAAAAGAACCTTGGAAAGAACCTAACGAAGAACGTTCTGAGACAAATACTTCAACACTTATCATTTCTTGCAGAGGAACTGAGGGCCACTGAAATTAGTGTTTACACTGGGAATCGATTTCTGAACGTTTTTCCTCTTCTCATGTTTACCCTCATGTATATATTAATAATGTTGCTACCGTTTGATGACTCGAGTCTTTTTTTTTCACCGGAGCATGCATGTTTTTCGCCGCCCAAGCGAACCGCGGTCGTCCGCAACCGCGGTTTTCCCAAAATTGACCACTGCAGACACAACCGCAACCGCAGTTTTGAAAAACTGCCCACTCGATCCATCACAAGTTACAATGAATATATTTCATTTTCCATTCAGACACCTGAATTTTTTCCAATTAATTTTACGAGGCATACAACGCTTCGCTTAAATGGTGGTTTCCCCCCTACCAATTTTCGATATTCTAATAAAGAGAACTAAATTGCTGGCAAATGTGGTCCTGCTGTCGTTCCATTCAGTATTGAAAGCGTCGTCTGTATTGGATCTTGCAGACAAATTGTTTTGCTTATCAATATTGATGTGGAATAAACGTATTCGCATATGAGGTCAGAGCCACTGTTTGGGGCATTGAAATCGATGAATTTTCAATGATGACATCCAGCATTGAATTGCATTGGATAAGAACTTAGGAAAGTTACTCGCAGCCTTGCACTCACCCGTATGCCTCGCCCCGCGCCGCAGCAGGGAACAAATCGCCCGACTGCTCCGTTCCTACGCTGACTAACGCGAGGCGTTGTCCGCAAATGCCCTGTAAACCTTGCCTTCTCTCCCGGTGTATTTTTCTCCGCTGGAGTACAAGACGAAGACAAAATCACGAAGCTTAAACACTTTATCCATGTTCAGATAAAATTTCAACTGTAGTTTCTCGGTTCATATAAAAGCGGTCAGTAATTCGGAGAAATGACCGTAGTGTAAAATAAAGCGTAAGTTGCGCCAAAAAAAGTGACTCACGAAGGCAAAACACTGCCAGTCATTTCACAGTGAGGGCTGGCATAAACAAGCTGTTGAATTGAGTAGCAACTGTCGTGTTTATAGTAATCCTTCTCCAGGGTGATGGGCTCTTCGATGCGGTCTTCAGTGTTCGACTTTGTGCTAAATATTCAAACTGTTGATACCTCTTTCGTTCGTCGAAGTTTCGTCCGCCTGGGCAATAAAATTGAGCAGTAATCAAATTTCCCAACCTGTTTGTTAGGCTCTCTCGCTTGACTTTCCTTACAGCGAAATTGGCTATCACATTTCATTGAAACGAAAACATAACACCAGTTCTGTGAAGAAAAACCAAATGTGTTGGGAAATTGATTCGCTTAGGATAAAATTCAATATTTACAGTGAAGTCATCATTTTTTTTACGCAGACACAGAACACAGCCTGGCAAAACTCGAGCAGCATTCCGTTTCGAATGGTTATCGTACGTCGAACGTCTCTTCAATATTACTTTCGTTCGTCATCGTCCGCTGAACATTTTTTTCTTCTATGTATTCTTTTATGTATTTATTCTTTTTTATGTATTTTTGACTCGAAGCAATTTTTTATGTAAGACTCAAACTTAATTGCTGTAAGTGCTTAATTGCTGACATCAAAACAAGTCATGGGTGACTAGACTAGGTGATCTCCTCAATTTGATTGTCAGTTTTCGTGCTAGTTTAACCTCAATTAGATATCATATCAGCTTATCCTCAACTTGATGTTAGCTTAACCTGAATCTATACAAATGTTTAACAGATGTGTTTGTAAACATTTATGATAGGTGTATGTGAACTTTTGCAACAACGCAATCAGCAATTTTTACCTCCCAATATTACTGTGATTTTTTTCATTTTTTACCACTAAAGTTTTTTTTGTTACGCGTAAACCATATTAGCTGATTATATCATTGTCATTAGGTGATCCCCTAAATTCCCTAGACTAGGTGATCCCCTAAATTAGTCAATTTCATTTTCATCCCCTAAATATGTCAATTTCGTATTAATTTAACCTCAATTAGGTATCATGTCAGTAAACCTCAACTTGATGCTCGTTCAACCTGAATCTATACAAGTGTATAACAGATGTGCTTGTAAACATTTATGACAGCTGTGTGTGAACTTTTGAAACAACGCAATCAGCAATTTTTTACCTCCCAATGTTACTGTGAATTTTTTCTCTTCTTAACCACTTAAGTATTATTACGCGTAAACCATATTAGCTGATTATATCATTGTCGTTGTAATCTTCTTATAATCTGATAATCGCTTCTGCCCTCCACTGCCATCGTACAACCATATTAGCTGATTATATCATTCTATCAGCAATTTTTCACTTACCAATATTACTGTGAATTCTTCCTTATTTACCACTACAGTTATTATTACGCGTAAACCATATTAGCTGATTGTATCATTGTCATCATAATCTTTAAAACTTATTCCCTCTTGTATGTGAACTTATGAAAACGCCCTCAGCAATCTGTTTGCACCAATGTAGTGATATCGAACTCCAATATTATAACAAATAAATAATAGATGTGTGTGTAAACATCTATGACAACTGTGTGTCACATTTTGTAACATCGCAATTAGTAATTTTTCACCAACCAATGTTACTGTGAATTCTTCTCTATTTACCACTACAGTTATTATTACGCGTAAACCATATTAGCTGATTGTATCATTGTCGTCATAATCTTTAGAAATTTATTACCTGTTGTATGTGAACTTGCGAAAACGCCCTTAGCAATCTGTTTGCACCAATGTTGTGATATTGAACTCCATTATCACTCGCTCATGGACTGAGTTTGTGTGTACTCACGAAATCGCGCTAGATTTTTCTTTTTTACTCTATTCTCTCTTACTTAATAAGCTACTTTTTAGACTGAAATATCCCTTTAAGCTTGACTCTGTATTTCGTCTTAAGCTCTATAGTACCTAATTCTTACTTTTACTTATTTTAAATGACTGATCACCCTGTAATATTTGAGGAAATCGATCCAGATTTCAATCATTTGAACAGAATATATCCAAACCTAAACGACTCTCAAGAGTGTAGGTATACTAATATATCAGAATTCAACGAAACTATACGAATAACTGACCGAGATTTCTCACTCCTGTGTTGGAACTGTAGGTCACTCTATCCAAAATTGGAAGAGATACAATGTACTTATTACTGAACTTAAATATAACCTAGACGTGATTAGCTTCACCGAAAGCTGGCTAGATGACTCGACTAAAGACATGATTCGATTTGAAAATTATCATAGTTACCATTCGCTAAGAAAAAACCAGCGGGGCGGAGGCATCAGCACATATATATCTAACCACATAGACTCGAGAACCATAGCAAGTGCAACCATGAATCAGGATCATATAGAATCACTCTTCGTAGAACTTTTTAGAGATGGTAAACGCATTGTGCTTGGAACGGTGTATAGGCCTCCTACAGCCTGTCCTATATCCTTCTTGAATGAATTGAATCGGATTATTTCTCAGTTCAACAGGCCCTTATACAATGACATAATAATATGCGGTGACTTCAATTATGATCTACTGAAACATGAAAGCCATGAACCAATCTCTAATTTCCTAACTACCTTTCAGTCTCAATCCTTCCTTCCGATCATTACAAAGCCTACACGAATAACCTCAGAGTGTGCTACGCTGCTTGACAATATCTTTATGACAGACCCTAGTGATTTTCTTGCTGGAATAATTACTTCTGACTTATCAGATCACTTCCCAGTTTTTCTTATTAAGAAAAATGTCTATATTGCTTGCACCAAGGCACGGGCTGAAACTTACTCATATCGTAAAATAAACGAATCAAATCTTGAAGAAATGCGCACCGTTCTAGAAGAATCAATGCCTACATTGCACATCTCTCAACAAAACAATAATACTACGAGCATTGATGAAGCAGTAGTAAAGTTGACTGAAACTATAATGACCGCATACAATCAGTGTTGCCCAATTGTAACTCGTACAGTTACCCCGAAAAATAAACATAAGCCCTGGATTACCAGAGACATCGTGATAAATATAAAGAAACGTCAAGCGTACCTAGCCCTCCTTTGCGAAGGACGAATATCCAGAGAAACATATAACCGATTTAGAAACTATGTAACAAACCAGATAAGAACATCAAAAAAGAACTACTTTACGCTCAAGTTTACTCAATTCAAAACTGACGTTAAAAATATTTGGCATCTCCTTAACTCCTGCTGTAAACCGAATAATGCCGATAAAAAGAAAATTGAATATGTTGTTCAAGATAATGTAAAATATCATGAGAAGAAAGAAATTGCTAATCTCTTTAACAACTTCTTCGTAAACGTAGGGAAAACAATAGCTGATGGTATTCCAAGTGAACCTACTGATCACCTGGAATTTATGGATCATATTCGAGAACCCAACTCCTTTTTCTTTACGCCTACAAACTCCTCCGATGTAATTACGTGCATAAACAACATGAAAAATAAATCGAGTGGGTTACAAACGTTTCCGACTAAAGTACTTAAAGTTATTGCTGACATTGTAGCCCCACTGATATCAAATATTATTAACCAGTCTCTCTTACTAGGCACTTTCCCGAACTCCCTCAAAGTTGCTAGAGTAACCCCTATCTTTAAAAGTGGTGAAAAAACCTGTGTAAACAATTATCGACCTATCTCCATTCTACCAATTATTAGCAAAGTATTCGAAAAGATTGTGTATAAAAAAGTGTACTCTTATTTTGAACAAAAATCATTTCTTTACGATAAACAATACGGTTTTCGCTCTAAAAAATCAACAACACAGGCTATATTAAATCATTTACAATTCCTCTATTCTAATATAGATGAAGGAAAGCCTGTCTTCTCTGTATTTCTTGACTTCCGAAAAGCATTTGATTGTGTGGACCATAAAATACTATTATCGAAACTACACTGTTATGGCATTCGAGGGATTGCCCATGATTGGTTCAGATCATACCTAACAAATCGGAAGCAATACGTTGTCATTGACGACGCAAAATCAGACCCACAGACAATTAGCCATGGAGTTCCACAAGGATCTGTTCTCGGGCCTCTCTTGTTTCTGATTTTTATCAATGATATTGTAAAATCTACATCATTCTTCAAATTCATACTTTTTGCCGATGACAGTACGCTTTCTGCGGTCCTTCCGAACCAAAATCCTGCTATGATTGTGGAGAGTATAAATACTGAACTTCACAAGGTTTCATCGTGGCTCAAAGCTAATAAAATAAGCCTAAATATCGATAAAACAAATTATATTACTTTCTCATACAAGAAAGATGTATCTCTCCCATGCATTAAAATTGGCGAAGGTGAAATCGAAGAAACCAACTCATGTAAGTTTCTGGGCATCATAATAGATAAACATCTGACCTTCAAAGAGCACATCACTCATATTAGTTCTAAATTATCAAAATCCATCGGAATCCTAAATAAAGTTAAAAATTTTCTGCCTGAAACAGCTTTACAAATGCTCTACCGAACGCTTATTTCTCCATACTTGCAATACGGAATAGAAGCGTGGCACGGAACTGATAAAAATAAAACCAACAAAATTTTTACTCTGCAGAAAAGAGCTGTCAGAGCGGTAAAGAACCTAGAATATAATGCTCACACAAATGATTCTTTCAAAAATTTACAAATACTTAAACTTTCGGATCTCTACAAAATCTCCATCTGTAATTTCATTTACAAAACATTAAGAAATGATGGCGACAATAGCCTAAGACAATTATTGACTGCGCAAACTGGTCATCACGACCATTTAACCCGAAATAGAAGTAAATTCATGCTTCCTTATTATTCAAAGGCCAGGTCGCAACACAGTATTCTCTTCGTTGGAACCAAAACTTGGAACTCTATACCTGCAGAGATCCGTGAATGTAATTCGTACAAAGTATTCAAAAGACATCTTGAGTCTCACTTCCTATCAGATTACTAGTAGTGTAAGATCACCGTGTCGAAATCTTGCCTCCTACATGTAACTAATGATAATGTCATAATGTAACTTGCCTTGTGTACCATAACCAATCTTCTCTCTGCTCTTGAATCGTTTTATCGAACATACTGTTAAATATAGCCGACTTGTAAAATATCGAGTTAATTATCTCAATGATCAGTCTAATGCGAAACTAGGTTAAGTGAACTAGGTTAAACTTTTGTACACCCTAGAATAGCGTGATGGTAGGATGCCCTAGAAGTCGCTGAACTTATTCGGGCCCACAGGTAGCTATATTCAAACTTGTCCATTGTACTAGACTTAAGAAACATTCTACCTCTGTATCTCCTGTGGTAAATAAATTGTTTAAATTGTTTAAATTGTTTAAATTGTTTAAATTGTAAGCGTATCTCATGCATGCTATTCAATTTCGTTATATAATTGGTTTATCAGCAAGATCGCCTCCAAATTCCTGGCTTCGAGGTTATATGTTGAAAATATGACTCCTCTTAAATTTTTCAATGGTTTCATTTGTTAGCACTTAATTTCAGTCCTCCAAGTGAAGATCAGGTGTTGAAATTGCCTTGCCATTACAACACACACACATTTCCCCACACACGTCAAGGAGCGGAAGGAAATGGGTGGAAGTTTCATTTCTTTTTTGGGTAAATTCATTCAATTGAACTTTAGAACTGAAAATGCAATAAGTTTCAATTTGCCCAAACGAAGAGGCTATCTAAACTCAAAAAGCACAAAACTTTAGCAGACTTGAATAATGAAGTACAAAGGTTGGGAAAATAGACTTATGAATCAAATTTAAGGGCAACATTCATTTATTTAGGAGATGATTATCTTTAAAGACTAAAACGTTACGCTACATACCAACGAGCTAATAGAAATTGAAAAGCGAAGAAAGTGCTAATTCAACTAGTCATATCTACTCAAATTGAGAAAAAACAAAATCGAAAACGTTTCGGAGTCCAGCTCCATCTTCAGTTCTGTAAAATACAAAGAATTCAAAAAAGTGCAAAAAGTACAAACATTACAAGATAATGAGTAAATATAATTGGTTTTGTTAGCATTTTCTTCGCTTTTAAATTTCTATTAGCATTTCGATTCAAGCAAAGTGATAAATTTTTTATACCGACAGGCTATCTTAAAATTTACGAACTTTTGACAAATTTCTGCAACAACGAATCTAATTCCAATACTAAACTTAAAAGTTTATTTCTTTAGGTTTGCAATATTCAAAAGGTTGCTTCAGGCGAGGAAATAAATCCGACCTTGGATTACTCGAATGTATGGAGTTCAAATGGGAGTAAGCTGAAAAAACTGGACCTACAGTGGGTCGAAAAATGCATCCGTAGAGTCCTAAAAAAAGTGTTTATTATTTGAAATAAATTCCACTACTTCTTTGATGTATGTAAAGCTTAGTTGATAAAAGATGTTATCAAACACAATAAAAATGTGTGCAAAACAGCAGTTATTGTAAATAGCACAATTAATAGCGAAACTCGTAAAATAGGGTGGTAAAAAGTGTTAGCATATAAAGGAATCCTAGACATACCTCTATTTAGTAGCATTAGATTGTTATAAGACCTAGAACATGTTCCCAGAAAAAGCGTCGAAAAATTTCCTGGTCAGTTTCCGTCGTTGATCGAGTAAGCAAACCGTCTCATCTTCACGAAACAATCAACCTCTTTTGAATCAACATCACCGAGGATCCACAAGCTGCTCAAAGTCAAAAACTGCAGTAGTCAAGGAAGGTGCATGACTATTGAACAGCACAGGAAAGAAATAGATAAGGGAAGATATTCAAGAAACTTGGGGTTAATAACATCTAGGCTATTATTATGAAAAGGAAGTCTGAGGGGGGAATGGCGAGTAGAAAAAGATCTTGTGCTTCTAGAAAATTGTGCCCCTCGTAAAGCATGGCAGCAAGGGCACAATGTCATGAGGTTGCTTTCCAATTGTAGACCAAAGGCAACTTCCTGTGGTAAAAGGAACAGTGAATTCTATCAATTAATGAATAATTTAGTCGGGACACTTCACTTCTTCCGTTCGGATCTCAGGTCAAAAAAAACTAAATGAGTGTGTCAGTAAGAAAGCGACTGTGAACACACCATGAAATTGACTTCATTTTGGCTGCGCAGCAAAAAAATCATGGTTTTAATTGAAACTATGCCACAACCTCCGGACCTAAATTCATACCAAATGTCTGAAAGCAACTCAAAATTCAAGTCGGTGGAAGTAATCTAATCTGATTGGATTCAAAAACGTCTGTTCTGAAGAATGGAAAGAACCTTCGGAATTTGCCCAAAACACTCATCTCTTCCCGTAAATATCGACCAGAAGCAGTCGTCGCCAATAATGGCAATGCGACCAAGCATCAACAGACTTGGATTTTACGTCTCGAATACTTTCTATCGACTTGATTTTGTGAGTTTTGTTATTCTATAATTTACAATAAATTTTGATTCTTAAGTGTTTTTTATAGTGTTCTATTTTGTTTTTTCTTCACTAGAAATAATGAATTTCAAAAATGTATTAGAATCCATTTAACAACAAAAAATCTCATTTTTTGGTTTGAAATTCTTTTGGCAATGAAATCCAATTCGATCAATAAAACAATTGCATGAAAGTGCATGAGCAATCATTCATTTTTTTTGTATTTGGCAAAATTTCTTCGAATGTCCTAGATGATTTTAAGGCGTGGAAAACAATTTCTTCTTAATTTCTTCCTTTATTTACATTGAAAAGGAAAAAAATTGAATTCTGTCGTAAAGCA
The DNA here is from genome assembly GCA_030386875.1 of Morinoia aosen. Taxonomy (NCBI): domain Eukaryota; kingdom Metazoa; phylum Arthropoda; class Malacostraca; order Amphipoda; family Talitridae; genus Morinoia; species Morinoia aosen. Next base: position 65,875,933 of record CM059565.1, on the reverse strand, counting down.
TTATTTACCTCGTCTGTAAATGACGTTGTAACTATCCCACTGTGCGTAGTGTTTTCCCGTCATATCTGTTGCTCACTCTTTTGTCCAAGTTGTGACTGTCCTGAATTAACTTTTCCAGCTCTATTTTCCATCGGAATCTTGAAATCCTTGATCTTATGATCGCTGTTTTCCAATCTCAGAATGTTAATTGAATCTCTAAGTGCTTTGACGGGCCGAGCACCTTGAGTTAGACATACAATTCCGGGCGCCGAATGTAACTCGAGTCTTGTGTTGCGATCGCTGCTACATGCAAGTTCTAAGGAAAATTTCATTCAACTCTTATTTCCACGTGCCGTCAGTCAAAAGACGTTGCAGCTCTGAAACTGTGCAAAGAAGTTTCCATTTCTAGTGTCGTAATGTGAAAAAAACTTCAAAATTTACCTCATGTGTCTACTTGGCGAAGAAATGTGTCTTCAGTAAGTGTCTTCAGTGACTCCGTGGTGTGAGGACGGGTGTGGCGCTCGCTCCGAAAAAAAGTGCCTATTGTTAGAAAGAATGTACCTCTAACCTAAATGGGTACCCACTCTCGTCCTGAGTATTCAAATGTGATTTAAATACCCCATATATAAAAATAATCAAACTAAAAGCATAATATTCCCTCAAAAGCGTGAGAGTATTCAACCCTCGTTTACACAACGACCGCACTCCCTCAATCTTCAAGATGGCTAACAAACGACGCAGTACCAGCAACAGCACCAACAACAGCACCAACAACAGCAGCAACAACAGCACCGAATTTCAACCGAAGTTTGGTCAATACCCTGATGTGTCTAGCCTAACGAAAGGCGGTAAAGAAGTGGTCTCTGTCTTAATAAAATACTTCGATTCAGTGATGACAAAATTTAATAGCGATATTGAAAAAATGCAAAATGAAATAAGCCACCTTAAAACGCTATTTGGAACAAAAGAAGCGGAACACAAAAAAATTCTCGATGAACAGAACAAGAAAATGGATAGCTTAACCTCCCGCCTCGACCAGTTGGAAAAAAATAATCAACGCCGAGACATTGAAGACAAAAAATGTACTCTCGTCATTTCTGGAAGGGAAATACCGCAATCTCACGCAAACGAAATCTGTAAGGATACAGTCTGCAAACTCCTGAAGGACAAGATCAACATTGACCTCTCCGACACTGATATGACGTCAGCTACAAGAATGGGGAAAAAACCAGTAACTGGGAACGTAGATCAAAGAAACATTGCATTTGAACTAAAAGATTACAACAAAAAACGTGAAATTCTCAACGCCTGCCGAGAAAAGAAACCAAAGTTCTTCTTCATAAATGAATACCTCATACCTTCACGAGCTAACGCCATGTACATTCTGAGGATGGCCAAAAGGAAATTCCCGGATAAAGTTGGAACCCCAAAAACACAGGATGGAAACATTTTCATATTTAACCCCGGAAACCCAGATTCAAGACGCCGCGAGATCAACACGCCAGATGACCTCGAGCAATACCTGATGCAACAACTCAATATGACATCAAAACAAGTCATGGGTGACTAGACTAGGTGATCTCCTCAATTTGATTGTCAGTTTTCGTGCTAGTTTAACCTCAATTAGATATCATATCAGCTTATCCCAACTTGATGTTAGCTTAACCTGAATCTATACAAATGTTTAACAGATGTGTTTGTAAACATTTATGATAGGTGTATGTGAACTTTTGCAACAACGCAATCAGCAATTTTTACCTCCCAATATTACTGTGATTTTTTTTTTTCATTTTTTACCACTAAAGTTTTTTTTGTTACGCGTAAACCATATTAGCTGATTATATCATTGCCATTAGGTGATCCCCTAAATTCCCTAGACTAGGTGATCCCCTAAATTAGTCAATTTCATTTTCATCCCCTAAATATGTCAATTTCGTATTAATTTAACCTCAATTAGGTATCATGTCAGTAAACCTCAACTTGATGCTCGTTCAACCTGAATCTATACAAGTGTATAACAGATGTGCTTGTAAACATTTATGACAGCTGTGTGTGAACTTTTGAAACAACGCAATCAGCAATTTTTTACCTCCCAATGTTACTGGGAATTTTTTCTCTTCTTAACCACTTAAGCATTATTACGCGTAAACCATATTAGCTGATTATATCATTGTCGTTGTAATCTTCTTATAATCTGATAATCGCTTCTGCCCTCCACTGCCATCGTACAACCATATTAGCTGATTATATCATTGTCGTTGTAATCTTCTTATAATCTGATTATATCATTGTCGTTGTAATCTTCTTATAATCTGATTATATCATTGTCATTATAATCTATCAGCAATTTTTCACTTACCAATACTACTGTGAATTCTTCCTTATTTACCACTACAGTTATTATTACGCGTAAACCATATTAGCTGATTGTATCATTGTCATCATAATCTTTAAAACTTATTCCCTCTTGTATGTAAACTTATGAAAACGCCCTCAGCAATCTGTTTGCACCAATGTAGTGATATCGAACTCCAATATTATAACAAATAAATAATAGATGTGTGTGTAAACATCTATGACAACTGTGTGTCACATTTTGTAACATCGCAATTAGTAATTTTTCACCAACCAATGTTACTGTGAATTCTTCTCTATTTACCACTACAGTTATTATTACGCGTAAACCATATTAGCTGATTGTATCATTGTCGTCATAATCTTTAGAAATTTATTACCTGTTGTATGTGAACTTGCGAAAACGCCCTTAGCAATCTGTTTGCACCAATGTTGTGATATTGAACTCCATTATCACTCGCTCATGGACTGAGTTTGTGTGTACTCACGAAATCGCGCTAGATTTTTCTTTTTTACTCTATTCTCTCTTACTTAATAAGCTACTTTTTAGACTGAAATATCCCTTTAAGCTTGACTCTGTATTTCGTCTTAAGCTCTATAGTACCTGATTCTTACTTTTACTTATTTTAAATGACTGATCACCCTGTAATATTTGAGGAAATCGATCCAGATTTCAATCATTTGAACAGAATATATCCAAACCTAAACGACTCTCAAGAGTGTAGGTATACTAATATATCAGAATTCAACGAAACTATACGAATAACTGACCGAGATTTCTCACTCCTGTGTTGGAACTGTAGGTCACTCTATCCAAAATTGGAAGAGATACAATGTACTATTACTGAACTTAAATATAACCTAGACGTGATTAGCTTCACCGAAAGCTGGCTAGATGACTCGACTAAAGACATGATTCGATTTGAAAATTATCATAGTTACCATTCGCTAAGAAAAAACCAGCGGGGCGGAGGCATCAGCACATATATATCTAACCACATAGACTCGAGAACCATAGCAAGTGCAACCATGAATCAGGATCATATAGAATCACTCTTCGTAGAACTTTTTAGAGATGGTAAACGCATTGTGCTTGGAACGGTGTATAGGCCTCCTACAGCCTGTCCTATATCCTTCCTGAATGAATTGAATCGTATTATTTCTCAGTTCAACAGGCCCTTATACAATGACATAATAATATGCGGTGACTTCAATTATGATCTACTGAAACATGAAAGCCATGAACCAATCTCTAATTTCCTAACTACCTTTCAGTCTCAATCCTTCCTTCCGATCATTACAAAGCCTACACGAATAACCTCAGAGTGTGCTACGCTGCTTGACAATATCTTTATGACAGACCCTAGTGATTTTCTTGCTGGAATAATTACTTCTGACTTATCAGATCACTTCCCAGTTTTTCTTATTAAGAAAAATGTCTATATTGCTTGCACCAAGGCACGGGCTGAAACTTACTCATATCGTAAAATAAACGAATCAAATCTTGAAGAAATGCGCACCGTTCTAGAAGAATCAATGCCTACATTGCACATCTCTCAACAAAACAATAATACTACGAGCATTGATGAAGCAGTAGTAAAGTTGACTGAAACTATAATGACCGCATACAATCAGTGTTGCCCAAATGTAACTCGTACAGTTACCCCGAAAAATAAACATAAGCCCTGGATTACCAGAGACATCGTGATAAATATAAAGAAACGTCAAGCGTACCTAGCCCTCCTTTGCGAAGGACGAATATCTAGAGAAACATATAACCGATTTAGAAACTATGTAACAAACCACATAAGAACATCAAAAAAGAACTACTTTACGCTCAAGTTTACTCAATTCAAAACTGACGTTAAAAAGATTTGGCATCTCCTTAACTCCTGCTGTAAACCGAATAATGCCGATAAAAAGAAAATTGAATATGTTGTTCAAGATAATGTAAAATATCATGAGAAGAAAGAAATTGCTAATCTCTTTAACAACTTCTTCGTAAACGTAGGGAAAACAATAGCTGATGGTATTCCAAGTGAACCTACTGATCACCTGGAATTTATGGATCATATTCGAGAACCCAACTCCTTTTTCTTTACGCCTACAAACTCCTCCGATGTAATTACGTGCATAAACAACATGAAAAATAAATCGAGTGGGTTACAAACGTTTCCGACTAAAGTACTTAAAGTTATTGCTGACATTGTAGCCCCACTGATATCAAATATTATTAACCAGTCTCTCTTACTAGGCACTTTCCCGAACTCCCTCAAAGTTGCTAGAGTAACCCCTATCTTTAAAAGTGGTGAAAAAACCTGTGTAAACAATTATCGACCTATCTCCATTCTACCAATTATTAGCAAAGTATTCGAAAAGATTGTGTATAAAAAAGTGTACTCTTATTTTGAACAAAAATCATTTCTTTACGATAAACAATACGGTTTTCGCTCTAAAAAATCAACAACACAGGCTATATTAAATCATTTACAATTCCTCTATTCTAATATAGATGAAGGAAAGCCTGTCTTCTCTGTATTTCTTGACTTCCGAAAAGCATTTGATTGTGTGGACCATAAAATACTATTATCGAAACTACACTGTTATGGCATTCGAGGGATTGCCCATGATTGGTTCAGATCATACCTAACAAATCGGAAGCAATACGTTGTCATTGACGACGCAAAATCAGACCCACAGACAATTAGCCATGGAGTTCCACAAGGATCTGTTCTCGGGCCTCTCTTGTTTCTGATTTTTATCAATGATATTGTAAAATCTACATCATTCTTCAAATTCATACTTTTTGCCGATGACAGTACGCTTTCTGCGGTCCTTCCGAACCAAAATCCTGCTATGATTGTGGAGAGTATAAATACTGAACTTCACAAGGTTTCATCGTGGCTCAAAGCTAATAAAATAAGCCTAAATATCGATAAAACAAATTATATTACTTTCTCATACAAGAAAGATGTATCTCTCCCATGCATTAAAATTGGCGAAGGTGAAATCGAAGAAACCAACTCATGTAAGTTTCTGGGCATCATAATAGATAAACATCTGACCTTCAAAGAGCACATCACTCATATTAGTTCTAAATTATCAAAATCCATCGGAATCCTAAATAAAGTTAAAAATTTTCTGCCTGAAACAGCTTTACAAATGCTCTACCGTACGCTCATTTCCCCATACCTGCAATACGGAATAGAAGCATGGCACGGAACTGATAAAAATAAAACCAACAAAATTTTTACTCCGCAGAAAAGGGCTGTCAGAGCGGTAAAGAACCTAGAATATAATGCTCACACAAATGATTCTTTCAAAAATTTACAAATACTTAAACTTTCGGATCTCTACAAAATCTCCATCTGTAATTTCATTTACAAAACATTAAGAAATGATGGCGACAATAGCCTAAGACAATTATTGACTGCGCAAACTGGTCATCACGACCATTTAACCCGAAATAGAAGTAAATTCATGCTTCCTTATTATTCAAAGGCCAGGTCGCAACACAGTATTCTCTTCGTTGGAACCAAAACTTGGAACTCTATACCTGCAGAGATCCGTGAATGTAATTCGTTCAAAGTATTCAAAAGACATCTTGAGTCTCACTTCCTATCAGAATACTAGTAGTGTAAGATCACCGTGTCGAAATCTTGCCTCCTACATGTAACTAATGATAATGTCATAATGTAACTTGCCTTGTGTACCATAACCAATCTTCTCTCTGCTCTTGAATCGTTTTATCGAACATACTGTTAAATATAGCCGACTTGTAAAATATCGAGTTAATTATCTCAATGATCAGTCTAATGCGAAACTAGGTTAAGTGAACTAGGTTAAACTTTTGTACACCCTAGAATAGCGTGATGGTAGGATGCCCTAGAAGTCGCTGAACTTATTCGGGCCCACAGGTAGCTATACTCAAACTTGTCCATTGTACTAGACTTAAGAAACATTCTACCTCTGTATCTCCTGTGGTAAATAAATTGTTTAAATTTAAATTGTTTAAATTGTTTAAATTGTTTAAATAAAGTAGAAAAAGAAGGAAACTTGTTTACTTTGTTTACTTTTGTTTACTTTAGACCGCTCACTGAGAAATAAAGTAGAAAAAGTGGGAAACTTGTTTACTTTCAAAAAAATCATCACACGACTGGAGGAACCTGCTAACGGCTGGCTGCGAAATGGCTAGGTCATTCGCATTTTATCAAGTCACCAAATTTTCTTACACATTATAGTTTAATCACGCGTTCATACTTCACTCTATGGACACATAGATAAATCACGCGTTCATGCTTCACAATATGAACACATACGAGTATAGATTAATCACGCATTCATGCTATGTACGTAACCATATTTCCTCTTGTTCTACTGTCTTTCTCAAATAGCTCTACAGGTATGATGGGAGATCTGGAAAACGAAGGACTTGTGTCTTCATGTCTTTTTTTCGAAGATTACAATTTTCCATCGATAGTACGAAACTTTTCTGTCCGGAAGTTGATTTTAAACTGCTGTAGTACCCCCTTATTTGCTCTCGTATTTGGGTTGCAAACAGCTGAAGCTTCTCCCCCAGAACTGTTTAATCTTTGTAGCCAAGTCTGAAGCCACGTAAGCCTCTCGCACCGATGAACCAACCAGCTCATCAAATGCATGGCGGAACTTTCAAAACAACCTCGTGGAACCTCCGTAATTTGGTATAACTGATTGCGGTGAAAAATTAATGTTAACAATGTGTAATTTGTGCTGTGTATATTCGCATTCTTTAGTGTACCCGCACTTTAAAAAAAAAGACAGCGTTCATTTCGGTTGAGCCGTAATTTATTTTTGCCAACTCTTTTTAACTGAACTGTTTAAGTATGTCAACTTTTTTGACGTATTTTGATCTGTGTGTGATCATAAGTCTTGAGTGAATCGTAAAATACAAAAATGAAATGCAATTAAGAAATAACCATGCAGTCCTCACGTACCGTTCAGGCATGTCACTGGGCAGGGTGAGACTATGAACATAAATACCATCTCAGCAAGCAAGCAATTTTTGTCTTCGAGTATCCATGATGAGCTTAAACAGTAGCACGGACCTGACATGATGACTTCTTGACTGATCAGTACAAACACGGAATATTTCATTGAAAAGTGGTCCCTTTTTCCTCATAGTATACCTGCGTAAGAGGTATTCATGATGCGCTGCCTAATAATTAATTCTATAAAAATTGTTCCTTTGTGATAGATGAGACTTTAGTTTACCCATTACCAAACTGAATATCTACAGATATTTTTAAGCATTTGAACGGTTGTACGACAGATTGTCCAAGTTTGAAATTTCAACATTTATTCAGTATAGCAGAGCAAGGCTTAACAACGGACTGATAACACTTGCTTATAAACTCTATGATGAATTTGATCGTCATCATAACACTTGTGCAATGTTTAAAATGGAAGATATTTCGATACTTAAAAGATTAGGTACTGATAACTTAACTTACGTAACCAAACCCGATGAAGGTAATGGGGTTGGTATTCTTAACCCAGAGGGGATTTTTTTTGGGGGGGGGCACTGCCCCCCTCCCCCCTTCCCCTCCCCTCCTCTCTCCCCCCCCCCCCCCAAAAAAAATTGAGCTGGAGGCCAGTTTAGTCAGTCGTCGTTTTAAGTAAAAGAATAATGATATTGCTGATGCTGTGAAAATTCAAACTATTCATTCAAAGGTACTTATTTTTTTAACTTTATGCAGAGCTAATAGTGAGCATGGCCTTAGAATTTTGAAGTCCCTTTTCATATTCACTCATAAACCTGACCTCAACAAAGATATTATTTATCAATAACCACCACCTACTGACGTAATTCTGTGCGTGTGTATATGCATAGTGTTCGCTGGTGTATCTGGATTAGCGTGTACATGTGTGCTCGTGTGAATTAGGAGTGTACAACTGTTCGTATATGAATGAGAACAAATTAGGATTCTTAGACATTCAGAGAATTTCGTAGAATGTATATGTTTTTATTGAGATTTTAAAATTTTACATTTTTCTCTTGTTTCAGTCCTGATTATAGCATTTTAATAATTCCTGAATTTTTGCAACAAATGTAATATACGTTTTTGCGCTGGTATTTTTTTTACTATTAAGATTTTTGACGAATCGCCTTCTTGGAAATATAATATACACAATTTCATTGACCAATCAAACCCTGCATGAAATATCTCTACTTTCCATATAACAAAATTATTAAATGAAAATAATCTTGTTATTATTTCATTATTATTCTTATTATTATTTATTATTTTTGTTAAGATTATTAAGTGAAATAATCATCATTATAGATCCCTGGCGTGCTCTGATTTAATATTCTTAACCGGCCTATTCCCGTATCCAGTTTTCGCTTGCCTCTGCTCCTAATCCTTCTGGTTAAAGCTCACTTTGATATGACCGCAATATATTTGAAGGCATCCTAAATACGACTCCTATCAAGACCGTCATTCACTTCGCCATCTCAATCATTTGTGAGAAGATCGTAAAATCTCAGTTTCTCCTTCGCTAATTTCTCCTAACAAATACGTGCCCTCCCGGTTGTGAACAACACGCTCCTGGATTTCGCTTCTCCGACAATCTTGGCAAGTTGTTTTCAATTGTGAAATAACTAAAATGCTCTCCTGTTACGTTCCTGCAATACGCGAATCCATATTCTTGAAAAATATAGTGCATCCGATTCAATTGGTCTCAATAGATTTGCTTGAACATTCTGGGCCCCCCACTTGTTTTTCCTTGTTCCAAATACTTGATGGAATATGGAAACCTGCCTTCAAACAAGGTTTCGAAGTCGATAAAAACTTCTGAGGATTTTTATTAATCTGCGCTCCTGCAAAAATGACCATTGCCTATTAAAAATTTGCTTTATATCTGATTTGGAATACATTAATATTCAAAGTCAAATTCAGATCTAAAGTCATAAGACATAATCTAAGAATTATCGCTGTGAAGAATATTCTGTACTAAATACTGATGCCGGCTATAACCTTCTATAGAATTTTAACAGATATCTCGCACCAACAGGTACATAAGCCTTTGAATGCATGGCAGCCTCTTGCCAGGGGAGGAAAGCATACCGCTAATGCAAAGCTATATGCTCCTCCTCACACTTGGCTCGAGTTGAGTGGTTCTATGGTAGCTTTCATTACGGAGATAACGAGTGAGGTCTCATCAGACTTGATATTTAATTCAATTCAAAACTTTTTCTTCGTGGAAATACCTTGCAATGAGCATGCACATTTATGATCTCGATCGTTGTTATGAGTCATCTCTTAACGTTCAACATATCAAAAACTAAAGTCCTCGTGTTCTAATGAAGCAGAAGGGGACGCCATAACTGACTCGAACAGATCGTGCGCATTCTGAGTCCGCAACACATCGCACTCCATTGTTCCAACGAATTCTAAACAAGGCAACACACTTCATATAAGATGCCAGACGTCGACGCAGAGAAAGGTCCTTTTGTAATAATCTTCTAATGCCATTATTTGAGTAAATTTCTCAGATGAATTAATTTTAATTTATTAATTGGGAAACGCTAATTTCAGTTCTACACAACCGTTACTTGTATGTTAATTTTACAAGTGCATTATAGAACTTTCAGGCTATTTGCTTTCCGTCAGAGTTTAAGTTCTTTGAATTAATCATGAAGGGATTTAGGACGAACTAGAATAATCCAAATCTCCCATGCCGTTGACATCATCATTTTCGCCAAAGAATGAATCAAGTCCGTCCATGGTGTTCAAGCACACCAAAAGCGAGCATTATTGATTACTCAAGTATCACTGTAATATCTTTTTCCAACTTTTCAACCTTGCGAAACTGTTCCAGTTCGATACGTGTTTAAATACGAAAATAATCACTTATCATTTTGACTAAAAGAACACTCAATTGTTCAAGTAATTCCCAGTCAAAGTTATTCTCACAGTCACAGTCTCTCCAAGTGTCACAGTCTGGGTGTTGACCGGGCATCGAGAGTCACATCTGGACACATCATTGGGGCAACGGAGGATGCTGGATTTTTGCCCTGATCGACCTGAATGGATTTCGCCAAGTTACATAACCTTTAACTTTCTTCTGATATCCAAACCTTAGATTTCCTACAGAAATCAACCTATTTCTTCTCATTGGCTGCTTTAATAATGGGCTGCTGCTGCGGAATTTCTGTTGAAATTCTGGAACTTCTGTCGAAATTCCGCAGCGGAATTTTGGTATTTTTCGAGCGAAATTTTCTTGTAAAAAGTTGTTGCATAATTTACATTTTGTCAGCGTAAATCGTAAATTATCACGCATTACTCACTGGAAAGGTGATTAGGCGAAGCCTACATCGTTGCGTTCTTTGGATACGGCAGGATTTTCAATCAGTTATTGATGAACAAGCTCAATACATTTTTCGTAGGTTCTACCAGTTTTATTTTATTTGTTCAAAATGGAATTATTGCGAAAGTCTTCCGAAAAGCCTTCTTAATAGGAAAGCTGCTTTTGGGAATCTTTTATCCGGATTTATTCTGAGCTTTCTTTTAAACGTTAATATCTGCATAGACTTTGATGATAAAGTTACTCTGTACATAAGCTTGAGTTAAGGAGTAATAAATATGTTCATTTTTCTGATTTACCAGAGGTCATATTCAAACTTTGTAAACAGGATATAAATTTCAACGCGTAATTCCACTCACTAAACTAATATATATTTGCTTAATCCTAAGTTCATTATGGTAAAAGATTAGTTTAATTTTCATTGTCCACCACGCACAATGTTTTGTACAGAACTTTCTCCTCAGCAGACAGAATCCACAACTCTGTTAAGAAAGTAGCGAAACCTTTCAGAGTACTCTTTCTATGATGCAAGTTTTACCTTAAGGCCCAAAAGAATACTTTACATCAATATTTTTAACGAAGCTTTCACACATGTTGAAAGGCCGACCCAAAAACAGCCTCGTGGTTGATTGAAAAGAGTAGTATGACCCATAATACTACTCTCAATACTCAACGATAAAGTCGCTATGGTTCATTGGATGGAACAAAGAAAAAGAAAAAAGAATACCTCATAATTTTTTCTTTTTCTTTGCTTAATTATTATTATTATTATTATTATTATCATTGAGACAGATCCACAGCCAAGTTGTTAAGGCTGGTGTAGGGTTGTCTTCAGGTTGTTCCAGTCAGAAGTGGTGTAACGAGTGTCTTACGCTCCTCTTCCTTTCTTCCTTCCTTCGCAGCCTTCGGTCCCTTTAGGCGTAGCGTTCCGGGGTGCGTCCCGCACCCTGAGGATCACCGCCTTCTTCTCTTCTCCATATTCGAATCCAGTTCGTCTGAGTGGGTTCGGCTTTAGCTCAGTGTCCGGTGTTATCCGAGCACCTTGCGAAGAATGTGGGCAGATCCCAGGAGAACTGACTTTTGCAGCAGTCCAGGGTGGATTTTATCACAGCCGATGCTACCCAGATGCCTTTCAAGATTGGTGGTTGAGGCCCCAAGTGTCCCAATCACGATGGGAACCACCTCGGCGCGGCAACCGTGGGTCGAGGCGAGCTCGACCCGGAGGTCTTGATACTTGAGGATTTTCTCAGCCTCCTTTTCGACGATTCTTGAGTCGTACGGAACTGCCACGTCAATGATCTTGATCTGTTTCTGGGTCTTGTTAATGACGACGATGTCCGGTCGTCTGGCTGTGATGGCCCTGTCAGTTTGGTGGAGGACGTCGTAGAGAAGTTTGATGTCGTCGTTTTCCATCACAGTCTTGGGCTCGTGCTGGTACCAGCGGTCAGCGCAGGGGAAGTTGTGAGTCTTGCACAGGTTCCAATGTAGAGTTTTTGCTACCTTGTCGTGCCTCCTCTTGTATTCCCTCTGCGCCAGCGCCGAGCACTCGCTGATCAGGTGGTTGACGGTTTCGTCTTTGGTTTTGCACATCCGGCATTTTGGGTCGTTGCTTGTGTGCGTGATTCTAGCTGCTCTATTTTTGGTGTTGAGGGCTTGTTCTTGCGCGGCAAGGATCATGCCCTCAGTTTCTTTCTTGAGTTCACCTCGATTCAGCCAGTTCCAAGTGAGTTCGGGTTTTGCTTCTCGAGTTTGTCGGGGGTATTGGCCGGCGAGTGCCATTCCCTCCCACTTTTGGAGTCGCTCTCCCCTTCTCCTCTCCTTGAAACTGTCTGAGGTCTCTTCCTCTTTCAGGGTCTTCGATGTCCACACCAGTTTCATCCAAGGATCCTGGTGCTCTCTCGTGTACTGGCCGAGTGCTCTGATCTCACTTTGGATGCACTCTTCCACTTCAAGCAGACCTCTTCCTCCTTCCTTTCTCTTGATGTATAGCCTGTCAGTGCATGATCGGGGGTGGAGTGCCCTGAAGATGGTCATCAGCTTTCTGGTCTTCGTATCTAGCTGCTTTTGTTCGAGCTTCGTCCATTTAACTATTCCGGCGGTGTACCTGATGACCGGTACGGCCCATGTGTTAATGGCTTTGATGATGTTGCCGCCGTTGAGATTAGATTTCAAAATTAACCTTACTCTGCTGATGTATTCTTTCCTGATCTTTTCCTTCATCTCGGTGTGCAGAACGTTGTCGTGTTCAAGCACTCCTAGGTATTTGTACCCTTCTTCTTCGATCTGTTCGATTGTTTCGTTCTCTAAATGGATACCTTCAGTTGCTGAGACTTTGCCTTTCACGATGTTGATGAAGCCGCACTTGCTTATTCCGAATTCCATTCCGATGTCGTGGGAGAATTCGTGCACAACTTTCACAAGTCTTTCGATCTCACTAGCGGATCTTGCGAACAGCTTGAGATCGTCCATGTAGAGTAGGTGGTTGAGGCTGTTATTGCGGTCGTACTTGAATCCCAGGCCCGTGTTGTTGAGGACCTGAGTCATTGGGACCAGTGCCAGTACGAACAAGAGTGGGGATAGGGAGTCGCCTTGAAAGATTCCTCGACGGATGTTCACCTCTCCCAGCTCAGCGTTTGCACACGTGAGCTGGACCTTCCAGTTAGGCATGGTAGTTGCGATCAGCCGCCGGACGTTTCCTGCGACTCCGTATGTCTCCAGACATTCGAGGATCCATGAGTGCGGGACCATGTCGAAGGCCTTTTTGTAATCAATCCACGCCATGCTAAGGTTCTTGTGTTTAGCTTTGGCGTGGGTCATGATCAGCTTATCGAGCAGAAGATGGTCTTTCGTCCCTCTCGTTCCCCGTCTACATCCCTTCTGCTCGTTAGGGAAGTAGTCGCGGCTCACTAGGTGCTGATACATGCTCTCGTAGATCATGCCGGTGAGGATCTTCCACATGACCGGGAGGCATGTGATGGGTCTGTAATTGCTCACCGCTGATCCTTTTTCCTTATCCTTCTGTATCAGCACCGTCCTTCCAGTTGTCATCCAATCTGGCACAGTGCCTGATGTTAAGCATCTGTCCAGGTTTTCTACCAGCCTGGGATGGAGGGATGTGAAGGTCTTGATCCAGTAGCCTTGGACTTTGTCTGGACCGGGGGCCTTCCAGCTCTGCGTTTTTCTTATTTGCTTTTGTAATCGCGCCGCCGTTATCCGGAGGTCTTCGTCCGGATTGACGTCTTTGGCGATGCTTTGGAGCCATTCAGCCTCGGCGTTATGCTGGACCTCTTGGCTCCAAATGCCGCTCCAGAAGCGCCGCGTATCTTCGGCTTCCGGAACGTCCATTTCGACATTTCTGTGGCGCAGTTGTTTGTAGAATCGTGACTGGTTGGTCGCGAACATTTTGTTCTGTTGAAAGCCAGCGATTCTGTTCTCAAATCTAAGGATTTTGCTTCGTTTTGCCGATAGTCTTTGTTTGAGGGTTTCTTCTACCAGTTGTAGTCCTGCCTCCCTGCAGTGGTAGATACCCTCGAGTTCCGCCATTTTGTTTCTGCAGGTCAGTCTGCCACGTCTCCATTCCGAGATCCAGCTTAGATGTTTCCGGAGCTCATCTATGCTTTTTTGGATTCGGTGTTTCCACGGGGGGTCTTTCTTTCCTCTCGGCCGGTTGGTTGCCGGCGGAGGAGCAAGCTCTTTGGAGACTAGGAACGCTCCGGCCAGAATTAGGGTGTTAGTTTCTGTGATGTTCCTAGTCTTTATTCTGCCGATGAAATGATTAATCTTGGCGGTAGCTGCTAGGATCTTCCCCGATGGGACGTGTCTGAGGTTCGGTAGTTGTTCTTTTGGAGTTTCGTGAAGGAGCGTTAAGTAGGTATTGTGGAGCTCGTTGAGCAGAGTCTCTTCATCTCCCGGAAGGTCTCGGCGGTCCACCACAGGTTCTTCCCCTACGATGGGTTCCGCCTCGTCCGTTTCCGGTTCGGTGTCGCCGGCTTGGTGGTACCGGTTTGGCACTTCAGCTTGTTGCGGAGGTGCTGCTATTAAATCGACGTCTGAAGCATCGTCAGGTTCTGAGTCGCTGATCTGGTGGTACCTCAGCTGGTTTGGTACCTCAGCTCCAGCTCCCGACGTTTCTGCTTCATCGTCGGTGGTGTAATTGCTCGAGCAAGAGTCGTCTTCTGGTCTTTGGTCGGTGTCATTTCCGGTGGTCACGATTGGTGTCTCAGTTTCAGGTGGTATCGGAGGCGCTCTTGCTTCGGCCTGGTGACTAGTTTCGTCAACCCCTTCTTCCGTGTTTAGTTCACTGGCTATGAGCTCTTTTTCCTAGTTGGTAAGGAGGTTTTTGAGGTTGATCTCTCTTATTTGGCTCGCCAGCATTTGCTCTGAGTGGTTGGGAAGACCTAGGTCTACCCAGATTTGCCTCATACGTTTGCGAAAGCCTCGGGTTTGGGGGTCGCTTCGTAGGTAGCACATCCAAAGGGTTTTCCATGCTTCCTTCGTCCACTTTTTCCGGGGTTGACGTCTGTTAGTGGGAGGCGGCGAGGTAGGAGGGGTCACTGTCTCCAGTGACCGGTCTGCCGCTCTCCCTGGGTTGTTTGGAGTAGTCGCCGTCGAGTGAGCCGTGTCCCGCACGGCTTCACAAGCAACTGGAGCCTGCTCCTGTACTGCAGTTGGGTTCGTAGTGAGTTGACGACCGGGTTCGCCCGAACCATCCGGTCCACTAGTAGCGTGTGGTTCACTACTAGTTCCCGGGGAGCTTACCCTGCCGGACGCGGCACCCGCAGTTGGAGACTGTCGGGTCCCGTTCACGTCGTTGGGGGGTTGTTTCTTTATGCGCGCTTCCATGCGGTTAGTGATTACCCTCAGCCAGCGGGGACAGTTTGGTCGGCGTCTGCTTATTCAGTATTCGCAGATAACCTATTTGCATAGGCCGTCCCCCCCATCCGCCAGCGGGGGGACGCCCCCCTGAGCGGATGTCAGCCGCTCGGGGATTATTATTATTATTATTATTATTATTATTGTTATTATTATTATTATTATTATTATAATTATTATTATAATTATAATTTTTATTACTATTATAAATATTATTATTATTATTATTTATTATAGTTTCACCAGAAGACGCTACAAAGACGTTTCATCGGTGAATTCGATATTCCCTAGTTCGTCATTTCCGTGCATAGAGCAAATATCATTCCTATCATCGCCGTGTGGCGACATAGTTGTAGTTTTGAGGTATATAAAGTTTTATTTTAGTGCTGGCATGGTCTTTTTCTGTCCTCTATCCTATGAGCTACAGTGACTTTCTCGTTGACAGGATTGAGCTCATTATTTTGCGAGTGAAATATAAGAGTTAACAGTTCCTCTGTTCCCATCTATTAGAGTAAATGAAGGGTTTTGCAAATCCAGGGAATTTCCATAATTTCTTTCGAGATTTATGATTTTCAAGTTTCTTCAACATCATTGAAGTCTGTGCACATTCACTGCGATCTTCAATGAATGAACTGTGCACATTTTTATGCTTAAATCATAGATAACCGTTTTCACAATAGTAATCAAAGATATTCGGTAATGTTATTTGTAGGATGTACAAAACTTCCTCGCTTCAAGTCCGGGTTTCTTTCGTAAAAACACACCCACTTCCTTCATTCTTTGACAAATCATATTTGTCACGCATTTTCTCTTATACTGGGCTATTGCCTGTTTTTTGATTATTTATTGAACTGGAATTCTTTTAGATTACAATTCCATGTTTAAATTCCATGTGACACGTGATTCGTTCCTTAAAAAAAAGCAGCAGCAATGTATACCGTACATACCATCTATAAATCTGTGCCTTTACGAAAATTAAATTACTCACATACAACAGATATCTTCCAGAACTACTTCAAACTATGGAACGAACACTACCATTAAACAGAACTCAAAATGGGATTGTATATACAATTGCAGGTAATAACCCACGCCATTGATTCGTTTACGACCCAAAGCAGGGCTTTCAGGCTGGGTGTACGAGCCTATCTTGCGATCTGCTCCAGCATGCGCGGCAGGCTTTCATGCAGCGCGTGTACTATTAATGAGTTAAGCTCGGCGGCTTTCAGCGCTGATCTCGCTGCTGCAGTTGCGCTAAGACTTCCGTCGGAGACCCGGAGGCTGTTGCGCAGGTCGCGCTGCTGCTGCTACCTGTTGCGTCGCTGTTGCGTCACCAGCAGCTTTGCAACCTCTTGACTGTATTCTTTCAGATAACCGGTGTATAAATTTAAGTTTAGAGCACAGAGTAGACGGGATTTTTCGCGATTGAGATAAGTTGAAAACAATCTGAACTGTTGAACTCGGTCGAACTCACTTTGAGTATAATGCAGCGAAAAATGCAACAGTTGAAAATGTACCGTGTTGGGTTTCATCTCATCCGTTCAAATTGCGCTAGCAAATTATACTTCGTTTCAAGAAATTATAATACCAAAATCAGTAATTGAACTTTATCACGCATCTGGAGAAAAATACGATTGATTTTTTCGTGTTTATTATCTTGTTTCAGTAACAACATACATTTACTGCATGGTCAGTGATCTCAAGCTTCAATTTCTACTAAATTGCGTGCAAAATTTCTTCTGGTGATTGCCCCCTTTACTGGCTCTGCCCCTGCACTGCTTCTCTGCGAGAGGAAGACGAGGACTGCGTCTGCTGAGAAAGGGCGGTTTGGCTCAAAGACGGCAGATCCTCCGTTGGTGGAAATTCTCAACGATTGACAGCCTCCTAAATCGGTGGAAAATAATCGTCAACGCACTTTGTTTGATTGAAGTATTTTCGCTAACAGAACATCACTGCAAACGGTTGAGGTCTGTCTATCAACTGTTTCTCGCAGAACTGTCTGCTACATTTTTCCCAAAAATATGAAGAAGGAGGTAGACACATACAGTAATGCAATATGGAAGAATTGCGCGAGTAAAATTTACCTTATCCAATTTTAAACGACTGTGTAAATATTTTTTCCGCAAATGTTCCGGATGTAGAGGCGAGTGATAGGAATCTCACAAGTCGTCGTTTACAAAGCTCTTTTAAAATAGACACAAACTGATGGCACTTTTAAACATTGTTGCCCGACTGCAACACATTGTCTTAAACAATTCAGCCCATACCATTGAACATGAACGTTTAAAATTAAAATTTGCGATATTAACAGTTCCAAATTGACTCCAGGAACATCGAAATCAACGAAAAAATTTTTTTCTCGCCCAAGACCTCCAGTTTTCGCGACAGCTACTCAAGCAATGCAGGCTGTGTCGTGAATGAGGCGTTGCCTGGCTCATGGACAGACGTCACCATGACGTGAACGACAGATTGCTAAAGATCTGACTGGAGTTTTGAATTGCTCGATGTTTTGGAAATCTCATCCAACCCGCCATGAAATTCTTGGCGTCGGGAACCTCGCGATGCCAGTCGTCTTTGGAAGCTCGCGGCAGATAAGACTCGTACGGCAATTAGTGAAATTTTCGAGCCTTCCTATCCATGAACGCCAGGCACCGAATTTTGGAAGCGACCTAAATATACAGAAGTTGGTTGTTCAGTGTGGAGCATGAATCGCGTCATTTCCGAAGTCCGCTGTAGCATATACTGTATCTCCCACAAAAACCCGAACCGAGTATTTATTTTACCGTATCAGTAATATCACCATAAGGATACCATAAACATTCAATTTCTTTA
Organism: Morinoia aosen; assembly: GCA_030386875.1. Classification (NCBI taxonomy): domain Eukaryota; kingdom Metazoa; phylum Arthropoda; class Malacostraca; order Amphipoda; family Talitridae; genus Morinoia; species Morinoia aosen. Next base: position 65,857,549 of record CM059565.1, on the reverse strand, counting down.
AAAATTAGCTCATTTAAAAGGTGTTACTGATTATGATGGTATTACTGATTCGGAAAAATAAATACTTGGTTCGGGTTTTTGCGGGACACGCTGTTCTGTACACATGTTGGGGGTGAATTCCACTCAACATACGCAAAACAAGTCTGTTTTCGAAGACTGCTTTGAAACAGGGAATCAATTGAGTTTTCGACAACAGTTACACGTTTGAAAAAAGCCAACTTTCGAATAATCAAAAAGGATTTTTTATCTTATTTTGCATTTGAAGAGGCAAAATCGCCAAGGTCTCACAGTCGTATAGGTCTAAGTTCATTTGAAGTAAATTTTTTTTAAGACTTTGAGGCAAACGCACTTGAACCAGAACTAATTTAGCAATACTAAAATAGCTTTGAAAGAGTGCTGCACAATTTAAGCTAGAGTGCATCATACTAGTTTGATGAATTAGGCGAACGAAGCTTCAATTGTTGAATATTTTCCATGAGCAACTATTCAATATCATTATTCATCATTCATAAGTAAAATTTATACGGTAAAAGTCATGGAAGGGTAAAATTTAAAGGCTGTTGCTGGTCATAGCCTTCATCGATACGTACACACGACGGAACCAAAAAACTTTATTCATTGACTAAAATCATAATAATGATCTCATTAAAGACGTTTATCATTGCACTTTTACTCATAATTCAAACATGCAGAACGCAAACCCCTTACATATAACCATATTATTCTAAGCATCACTTATGTAGGCTACGGAGCCAATTTTGTCATGCTCATGACAGCACCAGATCTCCACCAGATGGAGCTAATTGGATCAATTGCATGCATTATGAGATCGACGACTCGAGAGCTCGCATGCAATGATTGCCTTCAATCCCCTCGGAAATTAGTCTTCGTGCGTGGAAAATAATCATCCTAATTAGCACCATTAAAAAAACATAATGGATTCCCTCGTTGCACTGGTCGTTGGAATATTTATAGCTCGAACGCTTCTAAAAACATAAATAGAAATTAGAGCCGTCTTTCTGACTTTTTCTGAATTAAAATGCATTTGAAAACGTTCGTGTTCGACACTGCAGTTAATGCTCACGTATACACCAGAATGAAACGCTAGACAGTAACATTTAAAAATTTGTAAATGTAGTATTTCAACAAGAATTCCTCAAGGAATAAAGTTTTATAGATAAAGATTTAAAAGCACTTGTGCGCCGCATCCTGGACTGTCTATACCAGGGCTTCTCTACCTTTCTATTATCGTGTACCCCCTTAGATTAATGGTGTACCCTCAGCACAGTTAAATATTAATGATTAATTAATGCATTAATTTAAGCATTAAGATCAATGATTAATGGATTAATGTACCCCCAGCACAGTCAAAGTTTTAAGAAACTATAAAAATACACTTAATGTTTAGTAATTCTATATACTTTTACGGTTGTACGTAGACATATTTTGTGTATTTTAACATACGAAGTATGTTAAATGTACCCCTAGGGGTACACGTACTCCACCTTGAGAAGCTCTGGTGTATACCATGTAGACTTTTGCCTGTATATATTTTAAAACGACGATATAGGTTCTACGTGATCAGTCGTTCAGCCATCAGTTGTATTTGTGACCCAGTCCCTAGGTGAACTATTTAGTGCCGCTCTGTCGTGTATAAGAAAACATGTAATCGTGCAACCAAGCCCCCCAGCACTGAAACTAAACCAAGTTTTTACATGGCTTCAGATTTGATATCGAATATCTAAATAAGGAAACAAGGTAGTGTCAAATTAGTCTTTTTATCGTCGATTGTATGGGTTTGCTGACGTCACGGCAACGAATCAATGGCAGCGCTCATTTGCTTCTGGTAGCACTGCTACCCCAAAATCCGTTTCCACTATTGGCCTAACGACATGACGTTTTGGTGACGTCATGAAGTTTATTTGAAATCAAGCCTTTCTATTGGCTGGCCAAACAAAAGGAGGTGTATTTTCTCCCATAGATGTGACCCTACCTCGTTTCCTCTACCGTGGGCTACGTGAAAAATAGCGCAGCAGCTCTCCTTGAGCCGCATGTCCATCACCGCAAAGTGGGTTATGGTGCGCTGCCGCAAAGCAATTCTGCGAGAAAAACATTTAGCGTCCGCAAAGATTTGGAAGGTGCTTGTCTTCTCTTTCTGCTCCGGTAAGAGATGCTCAGCAAGCAAACCGCTGTTGCTTGAGACTTGAGTTTTACCATCAATCTTGTCTATCCAAGAAAGACGTTGAAATATTTCTCGTCGGGAATGCGTTTTTTTTCAAAAACAAAAAAGTTTAGGTAATTGCGCTGAATGTTAGCACTGTTCGTTCTATAGAGCTGCTCACTAGCATTCTGCAGCTTATTTGCCGTCTGCATGGACATTGCGTGAGCTGCTCTGTACTGTAGTAGTTCGCTGCTGATTTTCGTTTCTGAGACACATTTTCTATGCGATGTTTTGAATGAAAAAGTGTAAATATTTCGATTAATTCGGTCTCTCTGTAACTGCCTGTGACTCCATGACGTCGGTTATCGACAAAACTAATTTGTCGATGACCTGATGTCGAAATAGAAAAGTATGATTGAAAATCATGCTCTTCAAAAGGGAGTTCAATGGCAGTAAAAATCGACAACCGACAAAAACTTGGTCAAGTGTCAATAAGAATTACTAATTGCAAAGTACACTTTTACAACAAATCGTATCCACAATACAACGTGCGGGACCTTTACATAAATAAGTTGAACCAATAGCAAGGTTAATTTCTCTCCCTGTATTAGCAAAAACTTAAATTATTAGCGATATAAAAAAGGTTTAATTTTTCGTGAGTTATTGGCAGAAGAAGGTTCCCAAATTTCTTCCTATCGCCCTGGATTCAAAGCGCTAAATTTTGGAAGTCCAAACATGCAAGCGTGCAGCCCAACGAATGAACTTGATGAACTTAAAATAAGCCCATGCTACTTAACAACGTTCTATTTGTTCCAAATTGTTTTTGTGCTTTTCTGAATTTTTTTATCTATTCCCGTAATTTTTAGTCCCTTTCTTACTTTCACTCCCAATGTTTTATGATAAACTTAACATACCCCAAGTTTCAAATGTTTGTTTGTGGTATGCAGAATGATACCCAATTACTTTATGGACAAATTTTTTTTAGTTTTGCCTTGAAAATTGCTCAATTTCATTGTGCACAAAATTTGGCTAAAAATGTATAATAAAGATGAGTTTTAAACGTTTAAGGGATAGCTGACCATGTTGAGGCACAGGTCTCTCCAAGTCAACTGAAACTTTGGTCTTTCCTGAACATATGTGATTCGGTGTATCAGGCTATTTATATAAATCATTTTTTATCCCAGAAATTGACTGATAATCATGAATTTTACGTGAGAATAATCAAATTATTTCAATCGGAATCATTTCTGTACAAACTTAATGAAGAAACAATGATAAATATTCTCTCTGGAATGAGGACCAGGTGTTGCCACAATACGATGTGTGAGATCAGTATAATAAATTGGGCCGAGCGGAAGGATAATTTATTCTTTCGTATTTGTGAAAAACAGATTTGCCATTACATGAAAAAAGAAGGGAAAACATTAAAACAACGGTTTGAAAAATTTCTCGATAGATAATTAAGGAAATTATAAAGATATTCAAGATTTTTTGCTGGTTATGGAATCTCTATACAATAAATGTCTAATGACATATTACTTTTTATTTCTGTCTCCCTCTCAAAACTAAAATACCCAAACATGTAAACTCTGACGAAAATGCCGGTAGTCAAGACTTAAGACCGCTTCACTAAAAGAGCTTCCTTATCCAAGTCTCGTGTAAACATTTTATCGGGTGGCAGGTGAACCTTGTCCAGAGCAGCTGTGGTTGCTGTCGCAGCTGGCGTGTGTAACTGTTCGACTCCGCTGCCGCAGCTAGCGTCATGGGACGTTATAGTTCTCCCCTGATTTAAACTCCTCTGCTATATTTGATAAAATACCACTTCAAGCGGTTTTTTAAACTTCATTTGAGGGAAATTTACAAACAATCCAGGTAGCTAACGACCGTGGAACATGCCGCTAGTCGGTTGGCTGACACGAAAACTCACACTCGTGAAAAGGAAAGCAGCGCGCTGGCTGAGCGGAACTTGTCGCGCACCGGAAGGAACGGTACTAAGGCGAATGAACTAGCTCACTCTCGTCCCTCGTCGCTGCGCAAATAAGAAGAAAAGAGTGCTCATTTTTATTTGCACGTGCTGTGGCGCACTCCCACGTTGATGGTTCAGGCATGCTTAACGGGGGCTTGGAAACTTCAAAATGTATGGGGCGAAATTCCGACGTGTTCTGGCCCACGGTGCGCAGTAGCGACAGTTAGTGTTTAATCGAGACCCCGAATCAAATTGTGCTTGATTCTGGTTCAAGTTCTAATTACGTTCAATAAATCGTAAAATTGTGCACGACAGTCAATTGACTGAACAGTTGAGGAAATTACTCAAATATATCGAGGATGGCCGCACTTCGCACATATCCAATCAGTGCAACTAAAAAGAAACATTTCAAACTTTAGGATGTTGGAGAATGCTCCAAGAATTATTAATTTATTATCCTGCTCAATTGGGTTTGCTTAGTACAGAAAATCCGCTGAAGATATACTTAAAAAATTAAATAAAACTTCAGGTTATTTTGTATTATTCGCGGTCGTCCTAAAATAAGATTTAGAAATGTTCAAAATTCATACGAAAATCATTGAGGGTTAACTATATCCAGGAATTATCAATTATCCGTTGACTTTCTATGAGCGTTCAGAATGTAGAACAATATTTAAAATGTTGTTCTTGATCCCTCGGTACGGAAGACTTTAAAGTTGAATTAAAAGACAAGTTAACCAAAACAACAGTCCGGTGTTGTGCTCAACTGACAAATTGTGTCGACTGTTCAGAAGAGAATTATAAATGAAGAGCATATCACGCCATGACGCGTGTGCGCGCAGCATGAAGTTGTCACGCGCTGCTTCCCTGCGAGCCTGGTGTGTCATACATATGTACTGCTGGTTACAAGTACTCATGGAAACGTAATGTTAATCACATAAGTCATTAAGTCCTTTCTACTGATGCTTCTGTCTCTCAGGAGAGGCATAATTTTTCGATGAGAAACTAAAGCGAAGTATTGAAATAAGCTCACGCTCAACGTGAAATGTAGACCGAGTTTTGTGTTCGAGTTATTCCTAAGAGCTGGAGGCAGCAATCAGCACCAGGAGGACAAGCGCACCACTTCGATTATCCCTGCATTTCTTAATGAGGCTGCGAGCGTGGCGATGCAAAATTCATTGAACATCAATTTGTTGTGCGATCTCATGTCGTAATCTATGTAGTACAAGTCGTGCTAAATTATAACAGTTCCTTTATTAACTAAACGTCTGTTTTTACGTACTTTTTCATTTTTTTTAAATCACCCTATGCTTGATCTGATTATTGCAGTGTGTAACGAGCAGCCCTAATGAACATATTAACTGTCACACGTGTTGTAGTTTTCTCATTGCATCATCACTCGCGATACAAAAATGCACACAAACTTCAAATGGAAACACCGAGAGGGGAAGTACAAAACTAAAAGCTCTACAAATTAATCAATATTCCTAGCACCTCGCACACAGTGACTCAAAATCCATACATTTTCTTGCATGTGATTTGAACTTGGCCCACAACTAGAGAGTTGGAACTAAAATATACTGTACGAGTGACGATAAAATTTCAACGCACTTTGATCACGAGTTAAAGGGAGCCTGAGGATAAAAATAAAAACTTTGAAAAAGGTATCTGGACCAATGAAATGGTCTCGTGTAGCTCATTGAAATAAGGATCTATAGGAAATTGAAATATAGGATCTCTCGCTCTGTGAGAAATACCGCAGAGTTGTACTTCCAACATGCGGCAAAACGAGCAGTCCATATGCTTTTGCCTTTTTGTATATTTTTGGGACTTCACTGTTGATATGAAAAGAAAATTCATATACACTTGCGAGTAAATTCATTCATTTTGACTTTGGTTCTACTCTTCATGATGCGCGTGAGGTTTCCAAGATATTGCCTAATAAGTTCCGTATAATCTCATTGCGCTGCGAGGCCTGGCGCGCCTCAGAAATCTGAAAGTTGTAAGCAGTTTAATTGTGCAGCTGCTATTAAGGAACATTCATAGCGCCACCCTGCGAGCGCTGAATGAAATTAGAGTCACTTTAAATTGAGTATAGAGCTTGTTTATGGTGCTTCTTTGTGAATATCTTCACTGACTGGACGATTAAGGACTTCATTGACTTATTTGTAAATATCTTCACTGTGCTTCTTTAGCCTGCAGATGGAGCGCTTATATCACTGTAAACAAAGAACGCAAAAATTCAGGAATTCTAACTACATTAACCGCAATCGCATCACGTCTTTTCAACGTAGGATTTAAAATAGTTATACTATGTTCATGCACGAATGTTTAGCCTTTCACTATGCTTAAAAAATGACTTATTATGTACGTCAAAGACGAATAGCGTTATAACACGGATGTAGCTCATTGCTGTGTGCATTATGACCGGACCCCAAGGTGCTCTAACCCCTCCCTCTGTTTCGTCTCTTGTTCCAGTTGCTGCTGAGCACGGTAGAGGAAACAAGGTACTGTAGGTTCAAACCAGTCTTTTTTTCGTTGATGGCCTGGTTTTGCTGACGTCACGGCAACGAACCAATAGCAGCGCTCATATTGCACCTGGTATGGCACCCATAGAAATGACCCTACCTTGTTTCAGTTGCTGCTGAGCTGGACGCGTCGGCCTCATGTGAGACTCCATGAGTAACTCGGAAAAAATTGTGAAATTCTGAGGCCTTAGTGAAAGTTTGTGAAGAAAATCAATTATAAATTAGATAAAATTATGAGCATTTTATAATTGAACACGTACCGTATATTTAAATTACAAATATGTATGAATATTTTAATTCTATATATATGTATATATATTTTTTTCATCAGTTCATTTGTACTTCGATTTCATAATCTGTCGTGTATTAAATATTTTGAGAAATTTGGTCTACAATTTGCAAGTCACTAAAAATGCAATTAAAGTTACGCCATGGCGTATTTTACAAAATTAGATCTCTGAGGTGTTTTAACCGGATGGTTGTTCGCATTATCAGCAGCCACACATTTGTATCATTTGGAGAGCAGCGCACCGCGTTGATTTCTCTCGATGCAACTTATTAGCAGAATATAAAGCAATTTCAGAGCGAAATCTCTGCAGCTCAAGTACTGGTATGCGATACTTCTTTGTTTCAATTTTGTTTCATATGTACAGGGTGCTTAAGGCATGTGAGAACACTGATATTTTTGTAATTTAAACTAACCGAATAATAATTAATTTTTAATGGCTACAATACTTAATGTAATCAGGTGAGATGCAGCAGGTGCACACCAAGTGAGATGCAGCAGGTGCACACCAGGTGAGATGCAGCAGCTACACACCAGGTGAGATGCAGCAGGTGCACACCAGGTGAGATGCAGCAGGTGCACACCAGGTGAGATACAGCAGGTGCACGCCAGGTGAGATGCAGCAGGTGCACACCAAGTGAGATGCAGCAGGTGCACACCAGGTGAGATGCAGCAGGTGCACACCAGGTGAGATGCAGCAGGTGCACACCAAGTGAGATGCAGCAGGTGCACACCAGGTGAGATGCAGCAGGTGCACACCAGGTGAGATGCAGCAGGTGCCCACCAGGTGAGATGCAGCAGCTGCACACCAGGTGAGATGCAGCAGGTGCACACCAGGTGACACGCAACATGGCAAAATCCCCACAGATGGGGCGCTTGGAGTTCCTTGAGAGCACTAGGGAGGAAGAGGAATATTTTATTCTGAGGAATGTGTCGTTTTGATGTCAATGTTGTAGTTTCGATTCATTCAGGAATAGTATTTGGTCTTTAAATTCTCAACACCCAAATTTATCAATTTTCTTTCAGAGCGCTGAAGACGGATTTTTTTAGTAATCTGAAACGAGTGTTTTTATCATGACATTCTACACAGCGCTGGTATACCTTGTTATCCTGCGAGTAAAATTTATTTGAATCGACCTATTTCGTCTTTGTTACACTGGAATCCAAGAAAACACTCTACATGTTACTCATGACAAGAGCCGAATAATAAAATATTCAACTAAGCTCATAGTGAGCTCGTTCCCTGCGTTGGCATTATCGCCATAATATTTAACTACTTCATTTTCATCGTTCAACTCGATAATACATTTGTGTGCAACGTATGTGTGCTGCTAAATTGTGAAAATGTAGATGATAGGAAAAGTACGAACCTGTACTTCAAGTTTCCAAGACTAAACTTCACAAAACCAATCTCAAATAGAAGAGCTAATTTCATGTTCACTTAAGAAACTAGTCAACGCAGTACCTGCTTTTGCACTGCATGGTCAATGGAAATATTCAAATCCCGCTCATGTGCAAAAAATTGGCAATTTTCATTGAGACCTTCAATTGCGGTGCAAAACACCGACGGATAAACGAGGCTGTGCTCGGGTGCGAGGACGTGGTAATTCAGCTTGAAGCTTTCCATTGACAAAAACTGCCTTGAATTTGATTAGTATCGAGTGAGAAACAAGCGCATACAAAAACGAAACTAAAACAGATCTATATGCCTATGCGTTAAAAAAAGTACTAAATTGAACTGTATAAAATAGATATTAACTTTACTTACAACTATTGAAGCGTAAAAAGTTTTCTGCGAACTGTTTACGTTGGCGATCAAAGACCACCTTTTCCATTCAGTATCCACGTTGATGTGAATATGAACGATAACTCAGGCACTCATACCCCAAGGTTCTAAAAAAGTGAATTTAAACGAAAAGTGAATTAATTAATTAAAAAAATGAATTCTTGGCTGTGAGAATTTTTAAATTTCGTTTATTTTAAAAACAGCCTTTTCCACGCACGTCGTTAATTTCTGAAGTAGTTTCCTGTCAAGTGGCTACAGTTTGAATTCTTAAGAAAAATCCTCTTAATCATTGTGCTAATAAAGATTAGACGTTTTTGAATTTTTTTTCATCTTTCTTAATGATGTCCGAATGCTGGAGAAGTTTATCAAAAATTTTCACAAGGGATTTTATAAGAAAATTATTTGACACAGTGCTCTCAGCCCAATATTTTACACCGTGCTCTCAGTCTAATGCTATGGTAATTCTTGTTTCCTATTACTTTATACAGATGTAAATTATTATCGCACGACGAAGAAAGGCACGGCGAATGGATTGTATTGCAGGAGGAGCTGGCCGTGAGTTAACGCTAAAATAATGGGGGAAGAGAGTAGGTGAACGGACGACTTTAAACTTGAGTATTCAATGAAGTTTAGCGCCCAACATGAGACCGTAGAGAAGTAATTTAAGATCTAACATTTTAATTAAAATCCCGTAGCGGCACTCAAAATTAATTTATTTATTGGTGTAAAATATTTAACGTAACAATTGCACCCAAATTATACTCAATCAAAATTTTCTAATCTTTACGTATGTTCTATAAAGTGCATCATTTCATCATGCTGAAGCCCAGCACAAGAATCTGACCTCAAAACAATCATTAAAAACAGTTTTTTAGGTACTATCTACGCTTATTCGTTTATTTTTGCAGAATGAGCTTGTTTTCTACAACTGTCCTTAATTTCATCAAATCTCAATAATTTAAATTGCGATGTTCCAGTCGCTATAAAACAACAAAAAAATGTTTTCCTCTCTCTGTTGCTTGATGGAGAACCTCCCTGTTGTGGAGACGTGACAGGCTGTCGTGTTCAGGTATTCTTCACTTAGATATACAGTAATTAACTATGTATTATGATTTACTAAAGTACAAGCGACCTTTCAGACAAATATATATCAAACTCAATAAGTGCGTCGAACTGCAAGTGAAAAGTATGACAAGTTCGAATGCAAACTCAACTAATTTGATGAAACATTAGAGCCTACACACTGACTGCGTCATCGCAGAGATTCATTCCACTATTGTTCATTAGTGACTAATTATGAAGGTTCGTCGCTGATGAACATTATAATTGAAATATAATTATTTCTAAAGCGCTGCTTGGATTTTAAAGCCATTCCATGAACTGCCAAGCTAAAACCTAATGGAATTTCTTGCACAGCTCAGATGCGCGTGGAGCGGCGCAATACGCTTGCATGCGCTGCTCCTGGCGGTACCGAAATTAATGTTCTACTGTAGCGATTGAATTATTCTCGGCACGAATAACAACTATTATTGATACACGAGTTAAACAGTAATTAACTCTGAGTGTAATTTATGCTACTGAGATTTCAGGTAAGAACAGGTAGTATTTAAATTGCTTTGGAAGAAATTAAGAGGTTATCAATTTGAAAGAATGGGTGTGGAAGATTTTTTTTGAGGGGAGGGGCAAGCATGTTGTATCAGTCGTTGAATCAATCACCCAAACCAAAGTAAAATCATATTGTATGCTTAATAATGAGCAGTAGTCTGATAAATAGGGGTTTAATCAGAGTAAATCAGGGTATGTTGATATTATAAACGATTGCACATACGAGAGGAAAATATTTAGAAAGTTTTCATTGTAAGTCAACAAAATGTTAAATAGTCCTATCAACAAGCTGCCTAGCGATGTCTGGAGTCAAAGTTGTTGAGAAAAAAAGTTCCATGAGCGTTCAAGATTTTTCAGAAAGCTGTCAATGAATCGCTATTTGAAGCAGTGATGAAATACAGTAAGGCATTCAAAACAATGAGGGTAGCATTACATAAACTGAACATACACTTTTAATTTCTTCGCCTAGTAACAAATCCTTCAAAAGAATGTTTATCACACATGTTTCTATTTTTAGTTCGTTCAAATAGGCTGCCAAGTTTGCTGGAAATGTTTGTACCGAAATTGAAGTCTATAGGACAATTTAATGATGAGTGCTGCTGAGGCTGACTCAGCTGTCTACAGATGAAGCAATACTTCACTCTCGGAATTTCTATTAAGTTTTGATCAATGGTTCCAGAAATGGGGTAACTAAATGTTCCAACTTTCGTACCACTTTTGGGAAAATTTGAACTTTGAAATTTGGAATGCGACGTCTTTGCTGCAGTAATGTCCAGCAATGAAGCGTGGTCACAACAACGTAAGTGCCTCCATTCTTGTTATTTTCCGTCGCCAACGCTTTTGGTTTTATTGTTTTTTGGTTTCACTGATTTTTGTTGAATTGCTTTTTGGTTTATTTGTCTTTGGTTGTATTGCTTTTAGGTTTTATTTCTTTTTGGTTTTATTGCCTGTTTTTATTTTATTGCTTTTAGGTTTATTTCTTTTTGGTTTTATTGCTTTTTGGTTAATTGATTTTTAGTTGTATTTCATTTTGGTTTTATTGTTTTATTGCTGTTTGGTTGTATTGCTTTTTGGTTTTATTGTTTTTTGGTTTTATTGCTTTTTAATTTTGTTGTTTTTTTAGTTTATCGATTTTTGGTTGTATTTCTTTTTTGGTTTTATTGTTTTTTTGGTTGTATTGTTTTTTGGTAAAATTACTTTTTGGTTTTATTGTTTTTTGGTTACATTGCTTTTTGGTTTTATTGTATTATTTTATTTTATTGTTTTTTGGTTGTATTGTTTTTTGGTTCTATTTCTTTTTGGTGTTATTGTATTTTTTTATTTTATTGTTATTTGGTTTTTGTTTTTTGGTTTATTGTTTTTTGGCTTTATTACTCATTGGTTGTATTGCTTCTTGGTTGTATTTCTTTTTGGTTTATTGTTTTTTTTGTTTTATTGTTTTTGGTTTTATTGTTTTTTGGTTTTATTTCTTTTTGGTTTTATTTCTTTTTGGTTTTTTGCTTTTTGGTTTTATTGCTTTTTAGTTTCATTGCTTTTTCGTTTTATTGGTTTTTGGTTTTATTTCTTTTTGGTTTTATTGCTTTTTGGTTTTATTTCTTTTTGGTTTTATTGCTTTTTGGTTTTATTGCTTTTTGGTTTTATTGCTTTTTGGTTGTATTGCTTTTGGTTTTATTGCTTTTAGGTTTGTTTCATTTTGGTTATATTTTTGGCGTTCATGTTGCCTGCCGTAATGCATTGCTCCAACTCAGCCAGTGTGGATTGAATTCAAACTCAAAACATCTGAAATTAAATGTCTAAAATTTTGTGAAGGTTTTTTCAAAATTATTTTATCCCCAATTTTCCACGCTATTTCTAGCCACGAAAATTCGAGCTGTGATCTAAACATCATTGAGCAAGAAAAAATTATGATATTGAGAACTGTTAATTATTTAGAATTTTTTAAAAGTCGTTGCAATAGAACGAGCAGACCATGACAACGACGAGTTCTGATGTGATGCTAGTAAGAGCTCTTGTTCTTGTGTTGTAGTATTAGACCTGGATCAAATATATAGATATTTCACGGAGTAATATTAACATATGCACTGAGCTATATTTATACAATAATGGAGCTTCTGGCTCACATCTTAATTTCAAATTAGCTTCATTATCCAGGTAACCGACCTGGCACAGTGTCAGATCAGAGATAGGCTGGAAAGTTTTACACTGCTTTTTCAAACATCGACCAGTTACTGCAGCGCTTACGGGAGCAGAAACTTGTCTTTTTGAGTTTGCTCGAACACATTCCGTGTTCGAGCAATACGAGCATAATTAATTAAAAGCGATTTGTAATCTGGCGATTTCCCCGCCAAAAATTAATTCTTGGGAATACTGCGAAGTTTAATTTAACTGAAGACCTGCAGTGAAAATGATCTTGAAATAGACCAACACACAGATATTTTTAAAAATTACGTCCCTAATGATAAGAAGATTTATGTTCCTAACAATGTGGTCACGAAGATAATTCTCTTTTCTGTAAATTACATGTTCATTTAGGAAAAAATACAAATTTTTACTTTCCATTGATTTTAATTAGGTTGTGAAACTGCAGTCTCTAAAATCGCGGTTGTAGATTTCCCGTGGAATTACGTTATCCTCTAGTGATCCATAGCTTCAAATAATCCACATTGATTGTCTAGTAATCTAACTAATCACTAGTCATCTTTTTCTGCAGGACTAGCTTATTCTCAGTCTTTGGTTATAATGAGAGTTCGCGTTAATATTGAGGAAGTGCGAACCCAAGCACTCTTAAGAGGTTCAGGAGCAGCCATCGCGAGCTCGTTCTGGGCTAGAAATCTCGCAAGTTTTGTTCCTAGTTTCTATCTTGCAGGAAATTTTTACTTCTGAACTTTCGTGTCAGTTTAGCTTTGGTTGAAACTCGTGGTTCCCCCTTTTCTCTTTCTTGAATGGTTGAACTTTGCTTCGCTGAAAGATATTCCAAGCCTGTTGAGGTGCAGGTTTTTGAGCGTCCTCCAGATTAAGTTCGAGGTTAATTGAAGACTGCAACCAAGCATCAAGCCAATGAACGAAGATAAGAGCCAAGAGCCCATGACGTCAATGCGGACCGATCGGGAGTCTCTGACGATCACGAGCGTCTAAGGATGTGCAATGCTACTCAATTTTTCTCAAGTTTCTCGAGTTTTGCCTTGGATTCAGGTCTAAAATAAACTTCGTAGTTTCGTGTTATTGTTCCTTATCGTTCTGATGAACTCTTCGTAAATGAGCTTGAAAAGTTTTCCCATCGTGTTCCGAGAAAATTCCTTGCTCAGTACATGCGCATGTGACCGCCTTTCTAAGTTTAACTTGCTCAGGGAAAGTGTCCGAGAGATTTCTCGTAACATCCGTGAAATACGATTCCTTTACTCCTTTGTTCTAATAGAGAGCATAAAATTAGGATTGCAATGAGAGTAAAAGGATAATATTTTAACATTGCCATGCTACAATCACACACATGCCTATTGCATGCATCTTTAGCTTTGCTCGTAAGGCTCATCTGAGACGGGGTGACGTGTAAACCAGCTTCGTACTGCCTCATTGTTATACCCATATGATGTATGTAGTGTGCACGAAAGTTATTCATACTGAAACAGTGTTCTTTAGTTGTACAAAATAAAACAAAGTAGCCGAGCTCCGCAAAGCTCCCCTTGTTTGTTAGATTATGTGATGTAGATGTCCGTTTATCTACGGCTTAAAATTCTTCCAACTCTGAGTTCTGGTAAGTAATTCCTCTCTTGGGTCATACGCCTTTTGTTGAGCCTGGTAGCGATTCATTTATTTTAGCGCCTGGCAGTCGTTTTAGAAATAATTTTCTGCACAATACACGTTTTGAGCAAAGTCTTTAGATCGAAAATTTATGAATTATATTTTTGATCCGCTAAATAATGCAGAGTAGGAGATTATCAAATTACGACCAATATCGACACCATAAACAATTTGTAAAATTCTGGCCGGACTCATAAACTCAAGTCAGGATGAACAAAGCAGAAAAATCCATTGGACTGAGATCAGGTGATTAAGAGCTCATTTCATAGCCCCATAAACCTTGAACAATGGTCTAGGCACTACAGATGCGTCTTGTGTGTCGAGTGAGGGGCTTACGATGTCTTGTTAGAAGGGAAAAGTCCATTTTAAAATAATTTTAGCTTCCTAAAACTTGGGAGCCCAAATTTGCTCTTTGTGTTCACTTTCGCGACTTGCAGAAAGAATTTGAATAATTTCTGGGCATTAAAAATGAGAGCCCGACAACCTTACCAAGACAAATTCACGACGGCTGAAAATTTTTGATTTAGAGCTTAGGATGCTTACCAGGGACTTGCTTTGTACTTATTCTAGAACTTCAACTTCGCCTCGAGAGTAAAAAGTTTTCCCTTGAAAACACTACGTCTTCTCTTGGCGCACTCTTTTTGAACTCACTCAAAATAACTTTTGGTCCAGCCAGTTGCTTTACTTTTTCAGGCCTGTGAGTTGCTAATACTTCTGCATCTCAAATGGTGACGAGCTGAAGTCCTTTTTGACTGTGCCTGTTGGCGCCGTCCATGCTTCTTAAAAAATAGTTGAAAGAATTATCCCAGCGTGCTAATGCTAGGTAGATTTTCTAGGCGCCAGATGCGTGACAATCGGCCAGCGTGTAGTTCACTGTTGAATTGTCTTTGTTTATTTCTAGGTACATTTAATTTGACAATACTGAGGCATAAACTGATGACATGTGCATATTCATTTATTTTGTGTATTACCGATTTACTTAGTTTTATTCTTTATCTTTCCAGACACCTCGCAATTCCTCAATATTTTGAAACTTGCCAATGTCATTGCTATTCTCATTGCTTGTTATTACTGTGCTACCGTTAAAAGGACTGTGTTGTTTGCTCATGTTCCCTGAATAAATCATGAGAGCACGCAACGGGCTAGTATCAATTTATTGAACCGTGTGGTAAAGGGAAGTTTATTCCCCTATAATATCGTAGGCCAAAAAGAGAGCCTACAGTGCCTGTAGTGTGACAGTGAATGGATGAATGGTCTGTGCATCCATTCACATTCATTTCTCTGGCTAATTTTTGTACTAACCTTTTGGGGCTTAGCCTAATTTAATTTTATGTACTTTCATATTCTTGAGAATGCATTAAATTCGACGGCGATAATCTTTCCATGAAGACAATATCCGCTAGCTCCGAGTTCGTCGGACGGACGGGCTCAGAGTGCGATAAACTGGAGCTTTGAAGTCTTTGGCAACTTTACAGTCTCTGACTTTGTCGTACCCACACGGTTTATTAAAAAAAAGCAGCACGTTCACCAATCATTTTACTGTACACGCCAAAAAACAAGTAACCTCAGTGAAAATAGAAAGTCTGGCGCTAACATTTATGAACTTTTGTTTAATTTAAAAGTGATTTCGAGAGTATTTAAATTTGTGTTGAAATTTAGTCTAAGAGTTTTATTCGTGCCCCTCTATCTGTTGCAAATTTACTCGAAATAATTCCCACGAATGAGATACAGGCTCATAAGTGTCCCCAGCTTTTTTATATGAAAAAGGGATTGTAATTAAAACTATCTGTTTACATCGAACTATTGATTCTGTAGCGCTTAGGAGTTAAAATCAAATCTGTAGCGCATCTGCACTACAAACATTTTAAGCGGTCAAAAATTTTCAACATTTGTGCGGAACAAACGCGTCATTTTGAGCTGAAGGCATCACTGCGCTCTGGCCTGCCCGCACCTCCGTTTGGGGGGTGCTCACGCAAGAGCAAACAAGGTAGAGTCATTTCTGTGGGGGAAATACAACTCCTCATGTATGGCTAGCCAATAGAACGGCGTTATTTCCAACAAACTTTATGACGTCACCATTGCGACATGTCGTTAAGCCAATAGCGGTGCCAGATTTGAGGCTTGCAGTGTTACCAGAATGCAATGTGAGCGCTGCTATTGGTTCGTTGTCATAACGTCAGCATTGCCACACGGTCGACGAAAGCGATTGGTTTGACCCTGCCTTGTTTCTTCTATTGTTGTGGTGCTCAAAGCGCAGCAGTTTAACTGTACTGCCTTTCCTGACTTCATTTACTACAATTAAGGCTTGTTACGCAAAAAAAATGTATATTTAGATTTATTTTTTATCACTTTGTCTCAATTTTTTATCACTTCATTTCATCGATTGAAATTTTTGTTCAATAATCTCGAATTAAATCATGCAAATACCTCATGAATACAGAAAATAAATTTAATTCACAAGCAGTAAAGATATGCACACAATCGACATAAACAAAACCTAAACTGTTAACTCTATTTTACCCAGAGTTATACACACATAACTACAAAAACAATTCTCAAAATGTAATACATTAACAAGTGTAACTACAGGCACTATCACACTACAGGCAGGGACTACAGGCACTGTCACACTACAGGCAGGGACTACAGGCACTATCACACTACAGGCAGGGACTATAGGCACTATCACACTACAGGCAGGGACTACAGGCACTATCACACTACAGGCAGGGACTACAGGCACTATCACACTACAGGCAGGGACTACAGGCACTGTCACACTACAGGCACTGTCACATTACAGGCAGGGACTACAGGCACTATCACACTACAGGCACTGTCACATTACAGGCAGGGACTACAGGCACTATCACACTACAGGCAGGGACTACAGGCACTGTCACACTACAGGCACTATCACACTACAGGCAGGGACTACAGGCACTGTCACACTACAGGCACTGTCACATTACAGGCAGGGACTACAGGCACTATCACACTACAGGCAGGGACTACAGGCACTATCACACTACAGGCAGGGACTACAGGCACTGTCACACTACAGGCAGGGACTACAGGCACTATCACACTACAGGCAGGGACTATAGGCACTATCACACTACAGGCAGGGACTACAGGCACTATCACACTACAGGCAGGGACTACAGGCACTATCACACTACAGGCAGGGACTACAGGCACTATCACACTACAGGCAGGGACTACAGGCACTGTCACACTACAGGCAGGGACTACAGGCACTATCACACTACAGGCAGGGACTACAGGCACTGTCACACTACAGGCAGGGACTACAGCCACTGTCACACTACAGGCAGGGACTACAGGCACTATCACACTACAGGCAGGGACTACAGGCACTATCACACTACAGGCAGGGACTACAGGCACTGTCACACTACAGGCAGGGACTACAGGCACTATCACACTACAGGCAGGGACTACAGGCACTATCACACTACAGGCAGGGACTACAGGCACTATCACACTACAGGCAGGGACTACAGGCACTGTCACACTACAGGCAGGGACTACAGCCACTATCACATTACAGGCAGGGACTACAGGCACTATCACACTACAGGCAGGGACTACAGGCACTGTCACACTACAGGCAGGGACTACAGCCACTATCACATTACAGGCAGGGACTACAGGCACTATCACACTACAGGCAGGGACTACAGGCACTATCACACTACAGGCAGGGACTACAGGCACTATCACACTACAGGCAGGGACTACAGGCACTATCACACTACAGGCAGGGACTACAGGCACTGTCACACTACAGGCAGGGACTACAGCCACTATCACACTACAGGCAGGGACTACAGGCACTGTCACATTACAGGCAGGGACTACAGGCACTGTCACACTACAGGCAGGGACTACAGCCACTATCACATTACAGGCAGGGACTACAGGCACTGTCACACTACAGGCAGGGACTACAGGCACTGTCACACTACAGGCAGGGACTACAGCCACTGTCACATTACAGGCAGGGACTACAGGCACTGTCACACTACAGGCAGGGACTACAGGCACTGTCACACTACAGGCAGGGACTACAGGCACTGTCTCACTACAGGCAGGGACTACAGGCACTGTCACACTACAGACATTGTCACACTACAGGCAGGGACTACAAGCACTGTCTCACTACAGGCAGGGACTACAGGCACTGTCACACTACAGGCACTGTCACACTACAGGCTGGGACTACAGGCACTGTCACACTACAGGCAGGGACTACAGCCACTGTCACATTACAGGCAGGGACTACAGGCACTGTCACACTACAGGCAGGGACTACAGGCACTGTCACACTACAGGCAGGGACTACAGCCACTGTCACATTACAGGCAGGGACTACAGGCACTGTCACACTACAGGCAGGGACTACAGGCACTGTCACACTACAGGCAGGGACTACAGGCACTGTCTCACTACAGGCAGGGACTACAGGCACTGTCACACTACAGACACTGTCACACTACAGGCACTGTCACACTACAGACACTGTCACACTACAGGCACTGTCACACTACAGGCAGGGACTACAAGCACTGTCTCACTACAGGAAGGGACTACAGGCACTGTCACACTACAGGCACTGTCACACTACAGGCAGGGACTACAGGCACTGTCACACTACAGGCACTGTAACACTACAGGCACTATCACTATAGGCACTGTCACACTACAGGCACTGTCACACTAAGGCACTGTCACACTACAGGCACTATCACTACAGGCACTCTCACACCACAGGCACTCTCACACCACAGGCACTATCACTACAGGCACTGTCACACTACAGGCAGGGACTACAGGCACTGTCACACTACAGGCAGGGACTACAGGCACTGTCACACTACAGGCAGGGACTACAGGCACCGTCACACTACAGGCAGGGACTACAGGCACTGTCACACTACAGGCAGGGACTACAGGCACCGTCACACTACAGGCAGGGACTACAGGCACCGTCACACTACAGGCAGGGACTACAGGCACTATCACTACAGGCACTGTCAGACATCCTAAAATTAAGTCAAGACATGGGAGCACAAAAGGGAGTCCAGCAGGGCGAGCCTGATTCAAATTATCACCAATACAATATCCGCAAAACTCCAACCAAATGTACCTTGATAATACGAATTTTAACATACTCATCTGTAGTTCACAACGATCTCCTCTAACCACCAACACAGTGGGAGGAAACGGTCCGGCACACAGATGGCCATGCCTCAGTCACCTGAGTATTGACTGATGTGGTATTGACTGATGTGGTATTGTCTGATGCGGTATTGTCTGACGTGGTATTGTCTGACGTGGTATTGTCTGACATGGAATTGTCTGATGTGGTATTGTCTGACGTGGTATTGTCTGACGTGGTATTGTCTGATGTGGTATTGTCTGATGTGGTATTGTCTGATGTGGTATTGTCTGATGTGGTTTTGTCTGATGTGGTATTGTCTGATGTGGTATTGTCTGATGTGGTATTGTCTGACGTGGTATTGTCTGATGTGGTATTGTCTAGCGTGGTATTGTCTGACGTGGAATTGTCTGATGTGGTATTGTCTGACGTGGTATTGTCTGACGTGGTATTGTCTGATGTGGTATTGTCTGACGTGGTATTGTCTGACGTGGTATTGTCTGACATGGTATTGTCTGATGTGGTATTATCTAATGTGGTATTGTCTGACGTGGTATTGTCTGATGTGGTTTTGACTGATGTGTTATTGTCTGATGTGGTATTGACTGATGTGGTATTGTCTGACGTGGTATTGTCTGATGTGGTATTGACTGATGTGGTATTGTCTGACGTGGTATTGTCTGACGTGGAATTGTCTGATGTGGTATTGTCTGACGTGGAATTGTCTGATGTGGTATTGTCTGACGTGGTATTGTCTGACGTGGTATTGTCTGATGTGGTATTGTCTGACGTGGTATTGTCTGATGTGGTATTGTCTGATGTGGTATTGTCTGACGTGGTATTGTCTGACGTGGAATTGTCTGATGTGGTATTGTCTAACGTGGTATTGTCTGACGTGGTATTGTCTGATGTGGTATTGTCTGACGTGGTATTGTCTGATGTGGTATTGACTGATGTGGTATTGTCTGATGTGGTATAATCTGACGGGGTATTGACTGACGTGGTATTGACTGATGTGGTATTGTCTGAAGTGGTATTGTCTGATGTGGTATTGTCTGACGTGGTATTGTCTGATGTGGTATTTTCTGACGTGGTATTGTCTGATGTGGTATTGACTGATGTGGTATTGTCTGATGTGGTATTGTCTGACGTGGTATTGACTGACGTGGTATTGTCTGACGTGGTATTGTCTGACGTGGTATTGTCTGATGTGGTATTATCTAATGTGGTATTGTCTGACGTGGTATTGTCTGATGTGGTTTTGACTGATGTGGTATTGTCTGATGTGGTATTGACTGATGTGGTATTGTCTGACGTGGTATTGTCTGACGTGGTATTGTCTGACGTGGTATTGTCTGACGTGGTATTGTCTGACGTGGTATTGTCTGACGTGGTATTGTGTGACCTAGTATTGACAGATCAAAAATATCGGGGATTTATTCACCCGTGGTTACAAGAAGAATAACCGAATAACAAAAGAATAACTGAGAAAGGGTATCATTTTGTTAACATGTGAATTGAGTGTTTTTGTAAATTTTCTTCTACGTACTTCATTTACTCTTACCTGCAGTGTGTGTCTGTGTATAAAGGACTCGTTAAACTCGATCGTGTCCAATGTCGGAAAGTAAAGAAAAAAATAATGTTTACAGTAAAAATAGATCATCTTCGGCAAAAATAGTTCTAAAATCACGAAATGATTCAAGCAAGAAGGCTGGTATTCAAGTATCAATAATGACGTGAACAGGTTTTATCAATTAGGAAGATACATATTCCTCCTGTCTCATTAGTGCAAAAATTTCTCTATAGGTAATAACCTGTGGGGTGCAACATTTTTCTGAAGATTTTATGTACCGTAAATGTATTGTTTAAATTCTTTGGTGAGCTCGAGTGGCGCTGATGGCGCCGTGTTGACGATTTACACACGCGTGCATTTGTACAACTTCGACAGCTGCGCCGTTTCAAACGTGTGGCGCTGTCAGTAACGAGACAAAATTCATACGAGAAAATGATGGCATCCCTACTGACTGAATTATTCAAAACAACTAACAAGCTTCGTTAAAATGTACGAATGTGCGTTCATAGAACCTCTGTCATAGATAGTAAGTCTTTTGAAGAATTAAAGCTCATCCTTTTTCTCCATAAACTTGGCAACATGCATTTACGAAGTTTAGATTGGCAAAAGCGGAGATACAAGTAAAAAACTCCTTTACTCTAAGTCCACACGAGTTCACACGAGTGATGAAATCACTTGATTATAAACTCTTATTATCATGTTTCAGTTCTCATCAAATGCCAGAACATTTTAAGTATTATTGTGCATTTCTGTAGTGCGATACCCAGACCCATCTCGAATACGAAATATTTCGTTGGAACGACTCAACTTTAACATGGTAATTAAAAACAGTTTTCGATCTGTTTACGGAACTAACATTTGTAAGCTTAATTTAGCATCTCTGTATTTCTTCTGTCAAATGAAAATCACTCCTTTGCATATCTCCTGCCGTCGTATAGGTACGAGAGTCCCAGTAATTCAGATGTTCAGTAACAAATATGGAAATGTACGACACCAATCACCTTCAATCCGCCAAATTTACTCAAGCCGAGAAGCGGAGTGTCCGCCGGAGACTTGTACGCTTGAAAAATCTGAGTGTAACTTCTGATGCTAAATTCTGATTTGGTTCACTTTCACGCCCCTGCCTGCCCATAGCAAACAATACATCAACAAATGTTAAAATGTTCTTGCTGGCCAGCGACACAGAAGACGATCAGGGCTGAGGCTAGCCGCTGAGTCTCACCACGTCCTGCTCTATGGATCATCAGCCTTTTCCTCAAAAGCGATCGCTAAACATTAAAGAATCTAACAAACAAACCGATTAGCAAGTGTAAGCATGCAAAATTAAAGCATTAGGTGTTAACATGTCACGTAAATGAAATTAGGGCATTTTTTCTGTGTAACTGAATATATTTAGAGAGAAAATATTTTTCGGCCACGAGGCCGACTCAATGAGTCAATTGTCCCTACTTTTATTTGGTTACATCCTGTGCATTAATTACTTCTTCCCCGTGAAATCCCCCAGCATTTAATGTGAATTTTTATTTCAGATCATCTTCCAGCACAGACAGTGTTTTTAATGTTTGTTTGAACGGTGATATTTACGAGCGTCAAAAGTACTTCTGGAAGTGTACAATTTCTCAATTATCCGTGAAAGTCGGTTGAAAAGCAAGAAAAGTGCGAGCAACAGAGCCAAAAAAACTAGACGTCTCCTCCTGGCAACGTGCAGTGACTGTGAAGTTTGCAGACAGTGTAGTAATTACCTGCTCGTAGTAATACAATTATCGGACGGCTGGAATATCATTCTTCACTTGGCGGCGAGCGTTGCCTCATGCCAAGGATGCGGCTGTGTGCATTGCCTCTCCTGCTGCTGCTGCCGGCTCTGCTGGACGCCTTCGGAGCAGCGTATCCAGGTGAGCTCATATCTCCCTTCTCTCCCATGTGCGTCTGGATCAGGGGTCGGCAAACTTATTTACACGTCGATCCCTTCATAGGATATTTGTATTTACCTCGACACCCTCCATGCACACACACATACAAATAGGTGAAAAAAATATTAAACCATTATTAAAGCGACCCTCATAAATTTACCGACCCCTTGAGTTCTGTCCTCGACCCTCAGGGGTCGATATCGACCACTTTGTCCTAGACTCTGGATGGTCTTTGTTCACTGTTTTCAGGCTACAATTAAATCAAACTCTAACTTTTCTATTTTCTCTTAGTTCTCTTTCGGTCCACATCTTGTCGTCACTTATTATTTCTACTCATAATGAAATGAGCGCTTACTCAACATCTCTATCTCTGTATAAGCATAGTTCTATCTCGCCTCACTTCAGCTACTTTTTTATCTTTTATCATTTTATTTTCTTGTTCGTATTTCATTTTAAGCCAAACCAAATGACTGCTCTACCGAAGTAGGAGCATCCTCTTGTGTAACGGATTGAATTGCGATTACCTTCGTCGCAACTCCGAAACTTGAGTAGTTTGAATACGAAGGCTAGTATGTACGATTTTTATACGAATACGAAGGCTATAGTATGTACCATTTTTGACAGAAATTCTTGGGAGCAAAATTTGTAATTTTCTCGAACCTTAATGATGATGAATGCTCAACGTGCGAGCATCCAGTGACAACCAGAGTGAAAATGTAAAAATTTCATTCAATAACTCTAAATTTTACTCAGTTCCCCAAAAGTCTGTGAATAACTTGATAGACATTTACTTGTTTTGTGCCCCAAATTTTAAAAATTACGACAAACAAATAAATTTTACAATTAATAAAAAATGCTACACTTAGATTTTGACGCTGTTTCAGTAGGGTTGAAATGTCGTCACGCTGTCATTATTTTGAAGCCTTAACTTGAAGTATTAATAATCCTACGCATTGGAAGATCTCAAAACTGAATTGACGAATTTTTGTATTACTAACATTGAGCTATGAAGAGTTCGGGAAAAAGTTATTTCTTAAGATGTTTTGAATCACTCACTAACACTCAGTGTAGGTTATTTTAAAATTTGAAAAACTATACCTCCCAAGCACAGAAATAACAGTTGAAAAATTACTACTCGAGGATTTTCGACTTACTCGAACTCGGGGCACAATATTGGAACGATTTCTAAAGAAAAAATGAATCTTACGTTACAATTCCAACGGCTTTTGGATTATTTTTAAAGTTTTTTATGTGTATTTAAAAAAATCGGATACGAACTGTAATTTTCGAAAATTGTACTTTCGTTTACCACTGAGAAAACCATTTTGAAAAGCCTCATCTCTCTGCAGCTTTGCTTCCTCGCTTGCGTGCTACATTCAGTTTTGTCAAACGCACGACCAGAGACGAGCGCAACTCAACGTTGTGCCGGTCTTTGGTTCCTCATATTCCTGAGCCGCTCGTTTTGAATGGCGTGTGCCGGCATTTGCTACCGAAAGTAAGGGGGTAGTCTCCATGAATTATTTGTTTTGCATCATGATATTATTGCATCAGGAGACCCACTGTGCTTTTTCGCAGCAGTTACAATTTTTTTTATTAAATTGAAGGATTTGGCCCCATTGGGCTTATGTTACAGAAAAAATTTGAAAACATTTAGGGAGTTTTGAGTGGCTTGTTCTTCTTGCTTGAGATGGGAAAGCTTCTTGACGAAAGTTAAAGAATACTGGCCTATCTGTACAGATAAGCTTGAGACTGTAGTATTTATGAAAGCAAAATTTAATTCGGAGATAAGGCATAAATATTGAACTTTTTGAAACTTTGTTCGCTTTACTTTACTTAGAAAAAAGTTTTTGTGAGATATGTTTATAAAAATGTTGTGATCTTTTATATCATAAATATTTCATATTCATTTCATATTTTGAAATACATTTCCTGAAGGTTCAAATTCGTGTTTTGTAAAATTTTTACACGCAAATGCATGGCGTGTTTTGTGCAACATTTCCAAGCGAATGCACGCAGGACTTTTGATGCAGTTTTCAATCTATTACTTGTGCGGCCGGATTTCTGTATCCGTCAATAAAAGATATAATCTTGCCTCAGAGCGAGCACGATCAGAGTTGGGCATAAATATTCTCCGTAAGCGTTAGATTTGTCAACTGGAAAACTGGCGGAGTTGCGCTCAAATCTGCGTTTGATGTTTCTGTAGTGCAATAAACTTGCTCGAAGCTGTTCAAAATATTCTCTGTGAAAGCCTGCTTGGCCGAGAGACGCAGAAATTGGGGTGAGTCCTGATGAATGCGAGTGAATGCAGGATGCAGGGAAATGGATGTAGGACGCAGGCAGGTGGATGTAGGACGCAGGCAAGTGGGTGTAGGACGCAGGCAAGTGGGTGTAGGACGCAGGCAAGCGGATGCAGAAGGAGGAAATGGATACTGAGGCAGAACAGAGAAGTCAGTGTTGCCGCAACTAACTCTTCACTTTGGCGTTAAGTTTGGGAAATGAACGTGTTCATTCGAAGTAGGCAATTCTACGATTTATTAAGAAAATGAAGTTCCTCGTGTAAGCAGTAATTTGAAAATTCAGGGAAAAATAAAAGAAATTTGTTGGTATTGGCCAGCGGTCAAATGTTCATAATGAATTTTGTTTCTAAAGACAGCTGAGGCTCCTGGGTAACGTTACGTTGCCACGTTCACAAACAGCTGCACGCTGTGTTCGTAGATTCTACTGATTGAGGTGTGCTTTTGACCTGAACTTTTCTTCTCTCAATCGTTATCGTTTGAGCCAACTTCAAAATTGCGTGAGGAAGAATTTTCGTTTATAATCCTACACATTGGAAGAAAAATATAATTAATTCAGCAAATGAAGCGTGTGAAATATTCTAACGAAAAGCACAAATTGAAAAGCAAGGTGCAAGAAATGGAATCTGTGGGAGATTTAATTCAATTGCATTCATCTCAATGTTACGGTTGAAATATTCCTGAAAACATTTTTATTGTACATTGGATAGGTTTTTATTTTATTGGTTCCTTTTAGTACATGACGTTATGCAGAGTTTATCGTAAAGGTAAACAGTCAAGCATGAAAAAGGCTGTATCTAGCTGTAGGAAGGCGTGTGCATTAATCACACACACAGTACTCGTATAATAACTCGATGGTATGAGCGTTGCTGGAGACTGCCCCCAACTCGGCGGCGCAGCTCGGCCACTCGACCGCTCAGCTGGAAAATTCACTGAAGCGACTTTGCCCGATTAAACGGACCGCTGTTAGCATTGATGTGCTGTTTGTGATGCAGTAATGAACTGATGAGGTGCTGGGGTGAGTGTGGGCGGTGATGAAGTAATGAACTGATGAGGTGTTGGGGGGAATGTGGACGATGATGGAGTAATGAACTGATGAGGTGTTGGGGGGAATGTGGACGATTATGAAGTAATGAACTGATGAGGTGTTGGGGGGAATGTGGACGATGATGGAGTAATGAACTGATGAGGTGCTGGGGTGAGTGTGAGCGGTGATGAAGTAATGAACTGATGAGGTGTTGGGGTGAGTGTGAACGGTGATGGAGTAATGAACTGATGAGGTGCTGGTGTGAGTGTGGACAATGATGGAGGAATAAACTGATCAAATGCTGGAATGAGAGAGAGCTGTGTATTCCCGTTCTCTCCGCGATATGTATTTCAAAATAACATTCTCTTTCATGGTGTAAAAATTTGAGCAAGAATTATAGATCACAAATTAAGCGTTTTGGAAAGGAACATTTCAGAATTATTCATCATCAGCACGAAAATAAGGATTTTACAACTCTTCAGTGAAGCGTGGTAAAGAGAACTGCGAAAATTAGCCTGTGATTCCCAATAAATCATATGTCACTTTAGTGATTTACAGTCCTCACTTCGGCACTGATCGCCATGATCTGAATACGTTCCTTGTTAATTTAATTCCTTTTTGTGTTTCATATCTCCCTTTGCCCATTCTTTCCCCTACGATTCAGAAAATTTCTCACATTTTACAGTTGTGACTTGTGGTTTCTTATGATTTGAATGAATACAATAATACTGTTCCTCCAAAATTCTGAGGAAGAAATTTCTTCTTCCTTTCTTCTTCTTTTTTATGTATACTGCACAAAATACGGAATACGAAATCAAATGTGTTAATAATATTCCCAATTCATTGTGAGAAGAAAAACACATGAAATAAAAAATTTCGCGGTATAATTAAAATTACCTTCCAATCTCGCGTCATAATTTGAGATCATTATTGAAAGGTGTGTAAAAATTTAGCGTCATGGTTTAAAATTACGTATCATTGGAAGGTGTGTTCAGAGAAACGTACAATACAAGGCTGCTTCACAGGAAGCTTCTACGGCATGCTCCTGCGGCTGGGCCAGGCGAGGGACCGCAAGCTCCCCCGCACCGCACCCGCTCCGGCCCGCCTCTGGGCATACGTCGACCCCAGCGTCTCCGACGCCGACTCCGTCTACCGCAGGTGAGATTTCATCTACCGCAGGTGAGGCTGCAGACTTCGTCTATCGTAGGTGAGGCAGCAGAATCTTGCCTTCTGCTTCTCTCGTGACCTCCGTCAACATTCAATCGATGCCGTCGAGCAATCAGTGCTGCAATAATACGTGTTCCGTCAATCGAATGAAGTATTCCGATTAAAGAATCAAAGCATCAAAGTGCTCTGAGCGATTCTATTACATAGAATATGCTTTTGGTTCTTGGTCTGCAGAGTGGTTCAATTGATTAGATGTACAGAGACCCTAATAAAGAAGCTGTTTTTCCCCCAGGCAATTCAATACTTCATTAAAGCTGGATGTCGCAATCTGTCAGCAATTGTGTGACACACAAAACCCGATAATCTTCCTTATTGTTTGAATTTAAACGTAATGGTTCTGAATCTAGAGAATGGCTTTAATTCAAAGTATTTTGGTTCTTTCATTTAGGTATTTTCAAAACTGATATGGGGAATTGTACTGCAAGACGATATAAGCTAATGCTATTTCGCCTTGGTATCAGACTAACACAGTCGCTTTAAGTGCATGCCACGGCGGAGTTGGACAACTTGGGCCGCAGTGCATGCGAGGCGCCCGCCACACGGAGACCAAATGGTAACGTCTCGTCACGATCGTCTGCAGTCAGCGGTACCACTCGGTCTGTCCAGCGCTGCGAAACTGTCAGATTTCATCCTTACTTTGGAACAAGCTTACCCCTAGCTTATTCATACCATGATTTTCGGTTCTGGTTAAGAGTAGACCGAGTGGACAGACAGACAGACATGGTTAAGACAGACCGAGTGGTACCGCAGCCTGCAGATGAATATAACGAAACGTTACCATTTGGTCTCCATGTGACGGTGGCTGAGTTAGACTTGGCAATTCGCCTGAGTCCTGTCAACCACTGTCAATTGTATGCGGTCGCTGACTTCCAACCCATCACTCTGAATCTTGAACGAATCAGCTGAAAAATGCGCAAATTGATGAGAATTGTTCTGCCAAAACGCAGTTGTGCTGTTTATTTTTAAACGCATTTCGTTGAACCTGCAGTAACAGTTTCGTATATCGCTGCTTTAGAGAAGAAGTCTTTGCAATGCAGGTGTTATTTTGTTGTCAATAATAGCTTGAATTTTAAGCGAATTAAATAAAAAACGTACAAGAATGAAATTAAGGCAAATGCATACATGGCGATTAGTTTGTAATATCGTAGCAAGTTTGAAAATCGTAATTTCATGAAATCACTTCAGTTGAACGAATTGGTTTCTATTCTCGACAATGTTTTCTAAAAAAAAGCAGGCAGATAACAACATTATGCTTCGATAAAAGTTGATTGAAAATAACAATTTGATGAGTCTAGCTCATTCATTTTCAGTACCTTGTGGAATAAATTTAAAAATTACTTTCGTAGCAAGTTAAATGCAATTGAGATTTTGTCAAAACACTACCGTGAAAAAAAATCACCATGGAAAAGTTAAGCTGGAACGCAGGCGGAGGAGTGGAATTGAGGAGGAGTGACCATTACGTGATGGCTTGTTTATATGAATCATAGTCCTTCCTAATGCGCCAATAGTGATATAGATGTATTGATTTCAAAGATAAATCATTACACAGATGTATATATATATTGAAAATTAGATGATTACATTCTCATTCAATTTCTCTTATACGACTGAGACCAAAAGAAGCTACAGAGCCTCCCGCGAGAGAAGAAGCTCTCTCATGCTCAGCTACGCAGGGGTGGTGACAGCCTGCTCTCCGTTTGACGTGTATCACACGCTAGTCACAGCTGCCAATCCAGTGCCGCAATTGTTGAGAAAAAATCTATTGCTGACCGTTCAAAGAAATGTAGATTGACAATTTCCTTGTACCATGAAATCAGATTTAAATAATTTTCACTGTATAAACGTCATCACAGTGATAGTTTGAGAAATATTGCCTGTAATTCGATCGATACGTGGTTTAAGGGTAAATAAGCAATAACAACAAAATCAGACACATGTTTTCCACTATTGGAAATCAGACTTATCGTTTCAAATACATTCGCTATATTTAGGACCTCCATTTCGAGCGAAGAATCGAATTCAGAGCATTTGGCGAACCAACTTGGCTTATGGGCGCTAGCATTACTGAAGTGACGCTGACAATTGTAGAGAGACAAAACCTTCCCTCCACATTGAAGATCACAAAGAGGTTCCTTTTTGTGAATTGAAATTGAGCTTCGCCTTCTCTCTGCCTTGTTACAGACTACGCTTTAAAATGGACATTCTATTTGAGCGCTAATTTTAGAATCACAGCATTTAGATCATCCGATATTTTGCGCTCATGAGAAGACATCTTCATTCCTAGACGCATTGGATAACTCTAGCTCTGTTCCACTTCATATCCTAAGCTGGCGTCGTACCTTCCCATTTGCAATATTATCCTCTTTTCTATTTTTACAAAATTGTATTTACTTGAAACTTATAACGAGTCTAATTTGCTATTTTTCTTTTTAGATGCTTCAGGAGCGTGATGTTGTCACTTGAAAGCTTTACTTACAGTTGATTGTTATGAAGGCAGAATGTTTTTACCGGCATTCGTTGTACGATTTACTTTTAACTTTTCTGAATTTCCCAGTCGTGTGCCGTCCCTCACTTCGGTTGCGAATTGCTCACTTACAGCTTCATACACAGTAGCGACAAGTTCGCCACGAATCATACAGAGTATCCTTTCATCATGAACGTGTGGTACAATGTCGTAATAGTTAATAAATACTGTTTTTTTGGAACTGAATGTTGATTTTACAGAGAGCGTGATACAGCAATACCATAACATTGAAACATTCTAGGAAACTTTCTTCAAAGAGATGGTTGCTTATGCGTCTTACATAAGCATAAGATGTTGCTCTCAATCAAAGCCTGGTAAATTATAAATTTTTCCAAAGGTTCCCCGTAGCGTATAGACAATTTCTTGTAAGATTTGTATTTTATAACATTATATATTCTACACAGTTTGATGTGAGACAAATTCCATCTGTGTAAATAGTTCGAATTAGATGAATGACTCAATGCCGTCTTTTAAATAAATCCCCGAAATTTTACAGCTGGTGTTTTTCAAACTTAACTGTGATGAAGTTTATACAGTGAAAATGATACAAATTATTTTTTAATGGTATTAGGAAATTTTAGAGCTATATTGTCTATTATTCAAATTGTCTATGATTTAAATATTTCTGTTTTAATGTAATTAATTGCTGGTCTGTTCAGCAAAAACTTATGATCAGATTCATGAATAATAATTATGATATTAGTTCATTTAACATGCTAAGTATACTCTGGGAGGACGTAGATAAGTTTTGCAAGAGTAATAAATCTTCATGTAGTGTAACCACTTGGCATTGTTTACTTTCCGAGCTTGGGGACCGTTGCACCAGGTTATATTCCTCTGATATTTGGGTTGTCATAAAATGTGGTGCTCGTATGTGGTGCTCGTATGTCGGATATTTTAGCAGCTAATCAACAGTGGTATTACCACATAAGACTTCTTTTCGATGATGATAACAATAAGATAGAGGCTCATCTGATAATTAGTATATGAATTGCTGTCGAAACGAGAATCGAAAGTTCTGTGTGACGGTACATGTGTACATGAAAAAAATAATTGCCCATTTACACTGTCCAATTATAATAGACCATTTACATTTACACATAATAATAATAGCCCTCGTTAATTTACACGGCGCGAATAACTTTGAAGGGCATTAAATTTATGGAATATCCTCCAGAGTACATAGCTTTGCTAAGCATAGTGGGAATGCAGCTCGAGCAACAACAAGGTTTGGCAGGAGTTGAAGCACGCATGACAAACTTCGCTAACGAGCTCCTGTTGGAGAATGTCTTGTTTACCATCCCGCTGCTTGTGCCTTTGAGATTTTGTCCTTAGTTCAATTACGTTTTATGAATATATTCCGATTTATTTTCCAATCAGGGAGCTGCGTAAAGCTGGACTTATTTCGTAAGGAATTCTCAGGGGACTAAAAAAGCCAACAGACGAAGAACAATAGTAATAGTTCCCTGCCTCTTTCCTAGTGAAGGAATATAATTAAGAGCAATCCTGAGCCCGCTGGAACCCTGGCCCCCACCCCTGCAGTTGAAGGCTGTTAGGACCAAAGTTGTGCTCGGCAGGCGTACATCACCGGCCCAGCAACTCGCGCAAACCGCATTCAAGTGCCAGTGCGTCTCTCTCAAACTCTAACTCTGCGAGAACAAAACTAGTCTTTATTTGAGCCTGAAGTCAGACCCTTACAGTTTCTTGCGTGTTCGTGTGCATTTCCCGCAGGTAAATAATTCTAGCAATGCTTCCTTGAACTTTATCGTTCACTGCCAATACCTCGTTGTGGCTCCAATGCACTTCACTTTAAGTTTGGAGTTCAGAACATTATAGCAAGGAGCTGCTCGCTTATTCTCCTCTGCTACATTAACCGCATAAACATAACTGCTAATTCACATTTAGTTTCGTATGTTTTATTTTCCATTTTCTTTTCTTGCACTATGATCTATCAGAATAATTCATGAAAACTTTAAATTTTCATAGATATGCAAATGTGCTCGTAAAGGCAGCTGTGAATTCAGACTGAGTAGTTGCACCTTCACATTTTCTATCTTACATAACCTTGTCATTTTTATATTATATTTTCAAGCAAGTCAAACTTTCAAAACTTTGAATCCTCATTCATATTTTCTTATTTCTAATTTTCAAAATAAGCAGGCATAGAAAACAGTTGAAATCATCTCACTTTCGCAGAAATTCCCCTTGCTTGTCTTGCTAATCATTTTCCAACTGCACGTCAGTTAAAATATATTGAAAGGTATTTAATGAACACATTTTTGCGGGGCCTTTCACATAAATCTTTCACTTTATTAATATTACAGAATGTACCTGCACACGCCCAGAATGTGGCGTTCACTGATGTGGGTGTGTGCCGGCCGGTGAGACAGGAGGACTATTTCCTCACTTGTGTTAATACGACATTCAATAGTGATCGATTAAGCACGAAAATTATTCAAAAAGCTGGCAGTGTTAGATGACATTAAACTCTGATTATTTGGGCAACTCTAAGTATGCGATTAGTGTACAGGTCTTCATTACATCACAAATTTTCAAAATTTTAATCTTTTCATAAATGAACACCAATCAAATTCATAATATTCTCACCAATTACGTTCATGTATGAGGGTTAAATTCTTTTATAGTACCGTAAAAAATGAAGGAAAAAAATCTGAGAAGTGCAAAAAAATGTATAACGGATATTATAAAGCATTTTTCAAACGCAAGAATAATTTTTTTCCACGAAATATACAAATAAAAGGCATTAAAAACACAATGGCACCCGATCAAACAATTCATGTCTTAAGTGCTGTGAGAATTATTACAAATACATAAGATGTCACACTGGATGTTTCATAGTATTGGCCACATTATAATTTTAGAAACAATATTTGAACGAATAATTAATTATCAATCATTTAATATCGAGCTTGATACATGAAGCATAAAAAAATATTTTTTTAACAAAAATAAAGTCAGAGAATAAAAATATTAAACTAAAGTATGAATCAAAAATAGTTTTAAAATAATTTTTATACCGTCAGTGCAGAGTCGACAGCTCGTTTTCTACACCCATTCCAGGACATGAGAAGTTAAAAATAACTGACACTGTATTTTGGATATTAAATTTGGGTGAAACTTTTTTTAACTTTCAAAATTTGAAAATAATCAGAAATATAGTGGAGGATTTCACTCTCTTACTAGCTTGCGAGGATTGATTAGAACTTCCTTCAACGAATTGCATATCGAAGTTTTGGAATTCGGGACTTCGTTAACCAAAATCAACGTGATTGTGCTCCTGCGTGGATCATTCGACAGAACTTCAGCTGCCCGACTTTTCAGTGGGTGCATTTCATTTGAGTTTCTCTCCTGATGACCAAATTGTCGCGCGATCACCTCGGCTGTTTAGCGTCTGCTGCGCCCGTGTACGAGGCAGCGTAACAGAGAGGAGGCAATGATGAAGACGATGAAGTAGACAGAACAACTATGAACTGAAACTTTCATGCACTTGACAGCTAGACCCCGGGAGTGAAGAAAACAAACCCCGCCTTCAGAGAGTTGTTCACTATTAACATATAGAAGCAACGTCCTCTAACAGGCAATGCACCAGCTGTGCTCCATTATTGCCAGCTTCGGCGCGATACGTAAAAAAAATAACTCAGCCCATTCGGTAACGAAGTTAACGGCAACTTATACAAAAAATTAAAACCCTCAAGAAAATCTGTCTCGAATTTTAAAAAATAAGTTTGCAGTCGCAAGCACCTCATATTTTTTGAGCATTTAACCCGACTGTGGAAACGAAACACTCTGTGACCATGGACCCAGTATATATACGATTGCCTTTTATTGTTCGCTGGGAAGTTGGATCTTATAATTTTGCCTTCCTAAGTTTACTTTCCGATTTTCCATTTTATTTTTGAAGTTATCATCTCAAACTAAATTTGACCCAAAATTCCACTCGATGTTTTCAAGTATCAGTCTTCGATAGCACTTCGAGCGAGCGACCGTCATCGCAGAGAAATGTTTGATGACATCGGCGAGGATCTTTTCATTGATTTTTTCAGACGCGCCCCGCCACCAATGCAACACATAAGTTCACCCACTTGTTACTTTCTAAATAATGCACCTATAGACTTCAAATTAATCTCAAACGAAAGAATGTTTGAATATTTATTTTGAGAGTTATTTGAAGTCGATAGGTGCATTACTTCGAAAGTTACAAGTGGGTGAACTTATATGTTGCATTAGTGGCGGGGCTTATCAGGAAAAGATCCGGTCGCATTCTCTGTGTTATTACAACGTAACCCTTTACTTCAAACCACATTTTACAAGGAACATCATCAGTGAATCTAAAGTGATATCATTGTTCTGTCTAATTCTACTGTAACTTGAAATTATTCCTTGAATTAAAATGAAAAAATAAAATAGTTACATAAATTTGACCGCATTTCGACGGTTTTCTTCATGCTTTCAAAATTGCCGTTTATTCTATGTGATTTTTTCATGTTTTCATCTCATTAGGGTACATAATTATCATATGGTCGTTAAAACATCGCTGTAATTTTTCAAACTTTGGTTGGCCGGTAAAACTCGTCGCTTGCGTCTGATGAGAGCCTGAAGTGGAATTGAATTTTTCGGGCCTGCACAGCGAAGTTTGGCCGAGCTTTGCGTTCACGGCAGAGCAAATCTCTCGCAACCCGAGGAAGTCGGAGCAGCTTGTGTTCCAATTATTCCCGCAACCTTCTCCTACTCGGAGCTCGCACTCGAGTTATTCAGAGATTACGATTCCAGATACGATTAGCTTTAGCGGTAATGGCATTATTATTTCAAAAATCCCTCCGATAGACCATGATATTAGTGTAAAAGAGTAAGCACGTCCTTCTTTTTATTAATTTTAAGCTTACTCACAACCGCTTTTTTTCACAAACCAATATTTTACAGCGAATAAAACAGCCAAATTTTATGTTCTACTACGTAAAATTTTCTATTTTTTATTTTTTTTATTTTTCTTTTCTTTTTTTTCTTTATATTTTCTACTTTTTAACTACTACGTTGTTCTCCGATGCCTTCAGCTGTTGCGTGAGATGCTCCAGAAATTTCCCTACCAAAAAAGTTAGTCAAATACAAAATGCTTGGGGACAATGGAACGGACTGTTCCATTGTCCTCAAGCATTTTGTATTTGACTAACATTTCTAGTAGGGAATTTCTGGAGCATCTCACGCAACAGCTGAAGGGAAAAACCGATGGAAAAACATTATCCTTTACTTAATATTTTATTTGTTATTTAATTGCGTGTGTTTGTCTGTGAGTGTACGCATTTGTGTGTTAGCGTGTGAGGGTGTGTAAGCGCGCAATGTTGGGTGTGTTTTTAATTAATTTCTTTGCGTATGAATGTCAGAAAATCATGTTTCAGGCCTTCAGAGACGCATGTGCTTTTTTTTAATTATCAGCATGCTTCAAGCTTGAATGCTTTTTCATATTTTAACTCTGGAGATGGACTTTCATACCTCGAAATATGTGCAGTAACTTATGTTCATTTTTACATTGATTCATTTTTTCGTCTTGATAAGCATCATACCGTCTATTGCCAAATTGTATTTTCCCTTGGAACTGTCACACCTTTTTGCCTGCTCAGAGGTCGGGTATTTTCTTAACATTATTCTCAAATCTGTTTGTCTCCAGAATCGGAAATATTGACTCGAAAAGAAAAAAAGACAGTTTATTCCCAATCAAGTTGCTAAATAAAATCTTTATTATTCTTTTTAAAATGCCTTAACATGAAAGTTCTTTGTTGGTAAAAATATACGTGTACCATATATAATAGCCATGCCAACGATCGAACAAAAGATTGAGAGATAAACAGGGAAATAATTGAGTCTTTTTAAGGTGCATAAGACTCATAAATACAAGTAAGTAAAAAAGAGAACACGCATTGATGAAGAATACTTTGAAGGAGGATCATTGCTTAACTTTGACGTATGAGCTCAAGCTTCTACGACGTCAGGGGATGTTTTTTGTAGTAAAATGGTAGGACGTAAATAATTCTGCGTCTAAAACTATAAGGTCGATGTGGCAAAAATTTTTGCCTATCTTTTCAAGAATACTAGCTATCCAGAAGGCTATCATAAACGCTCGCTATCCAGATGGTGTGAGTGTTAGAAACTACCGTAGACGGTTTTCGAAATTAGGGTCAAAGAGAATACTTTTAACGTTTTTCCCTTAATATTTTGTTTAACCATTGACAAAACTTTTATAATTTGTTACCCACCAATTTAGGAGTTTTTTGTAAAAAAAATAATAAAAAAAAACAAATGTTGTAGCAAGTATTATGCGGTATTTTATTGAAAAAAAATGTTTTTCTGCTATTTTTTGAGGCTTTGCAATAGCCAACTCAAGTTCAGACACAAGCTTGCTTCGTTTTTTTTGCACATAATGTTGCATAAAATTGAAACATTTTGGAAATTTTTTGGACTTTCTTCACAAAATGGAGTAGAGAGCACATTCACGGATACTCAATTCGATTTGCGCGATTCATGAGGGTGTCTTTCTCTCTCGTTTTCATCAGCTTCAAACACCATTTATTTGGTACATCAGTTCGCTACCGCATCTCATGCGAAACGCTCTGTATTTTCAGCATCTTTCCAACTACTTTTGGAAATAATAATTATAGTTAGGCAAAATATAGAACATTTATTGCTGTACTAAAACAAAAGTATAAGCTCACACCCATTTCCAGCGAAAAGAATGAATATAATAAAGAAGATTACACGAAAACGGCTGAAAGTTTCAAGCGTTTGGCTCTTCGAGAATCTCAAATTTTCTCATGTTCACGAGACTCAAGTTTCTTGATGGCTTCAGTTGTATCCATTTTTACAAACGTCCCTCTAAGCGAAACAATATACTGCTGAAACTTTGACTCAACTCTGCTTAGGGATCCCATTTCATCCCTAGTTAGGTTGCCGCTTGATTTGCTCAATGTCTTTTACAACAATGTTGTGAACCATTCTGACTCTTTCTTGTTTAAAATCTTTTTAAACAAGTTAAAGAGTTTGCCTCGACCTCAATTTTGATGGTATTTTTGAAAGTTCTTCCAAGTCTTCGCACGAAAAACAAACCGGAAAAAACGATTTATCATTAGGAGTTAAATTAACTATTTCACAGGCAGATACTGAAGATACGCTCCTATTTTACGTAACAAAACCGTGTTTTTACCGAAAAGTCCCACCAGAGTTCATTCAAATATCTTCAGCACAAAATCTGAAAAAATGACAAGTTTTGGCACTCGAACGGTTCAGGGAGAATGTGTGTTCGTTCATACAACTGTTTCTTTCCAAGCAAAAGTTTTCGTTTTCCCCCTGAGGCTCTTGCGTCATCACGTATGCTGACGACGGCGTCAAACTTGCTCTAAATCTTTGCTTTCATATGTATCCGTATTTGATTATGTGAAGCTTTTGCTTTTTCATAATTTTCCCGATGAAAATTTATCCCTTTAAATTTCATCTACTTCTGATTGAGTTAAGAGTTTTGCTGACGTAATTCCTTCCAAATCAAAACTTTCTCATCAAATAACAGAAAAAGAGAATAAATTTGTACCGCCCATATTTTGGACTTTATCGAGAGAATGCGCTATTTAAATTACTAACATTTCCACACCGATATTTTTTGTATTCAATTTTGTTTACTGCTTGCTAAAACAATTCACTACCTGATTTTATAGTTATAGAACAGATGTTTTATTTTCTGATGATGTTATTTAATGATAGTAAGTATA
This sequence comes from Morinoia aosen, assembly GCA_030386875.1. Lineage (NCBI taxonomy): Eukaryota > Metazoa > Arthropoda > Malacostraca > Amphipoda > Talitridae > Morinoia > Morinoia aosen. The sequence continues at coordinate 65,819,907 of CM059565.1, read as the reverse complement.
TTTGTGAATAGTGTGGATCAAAAGACGTTGGTTAAAAGCTCCTTCGGTAAACTTAAGCTAGCCCATTACGCTCAGCTATAATACAAGTGCTCAAAACGTCTCTCTCTATCGAAATTATTTAGTTTTGAAAATCTATTCACAACATGACTATAAATAATACATTAGATTCAGGAAAATTTCAAACAACTTTATGGCAGGTGTTGAACGTTTGTCGTTCATTTTCAGCACATAAGTTGACTCGCAATGTCTAAATCAGATTACGCAACGAAAGGAACATATTTTGGTTGTGCTTTTCTGTTAATCATTTTTTGTTTCAACATTTTGCATGGGTATTACGATACCTATGTGTAATTATCAACATAAGAATGTTAATGTTAAGATATTTGAAAAACCAATGTTAATCATTTCAAGTTTGAACTCTATTGGAAATAAACTGTTTTTCTTTCCTTTCTTTCTTTTTCTCATTTCATGGCCAGCAAGTCGACTTGCTGTAAGGCAGGGGTTCTCAAACTTTTTTCAACCAAGGACCACTTCTGTTGCAGAAAATTAGCAGAGGACCTCCTCTCATGTGTTTTTCTCAGGAAAATGTATATATTTACGCATCCACTATTGAATTCGTTGGATTTTGCGGACCCCTTGTCAAAGTGCCACGGACCCCTGGGGGTCCGCGGAGCCCACTTTGAGAACCCCTGATGTAGAGTACTCGATGACTGAATACCCTACGGAGAGTCATCGAGACTGAGGGGCCAAGCCTGAAGCCCAGCTTTCCACGTAGTGACAGCCAAGTTGCACATGCACAGAATGAAAATTCTCCTCGATGGGACCGGAAAGCGACTTTTGCGGGGTGTGTCAATGCTGAGTATAGACTTTCTTATTTTCAATTTCTTACAATTTGTTGTTCCATAGCGGTCAATTTACGGCTAGCTGTATATAGTGTCCACCACATACTTTTCTACTACAGAATTTAAGAACATTATTGATTTTTATATCAAAGTAGAAGTAGTGGTAGTAGTGGTAAAAAAAGGGTTCCAAGCATTGCAGTAGCGAAGCCTATGACCCGTCCATTCTCAATTTACACAAAAACAGTCAAAATATGGCTACATATTGGGATCACCGTGAGCCGTTACTCTACGGCCTACGAAATTGAATTCTTTAAAACGTAATCTAAAACGTAACTTAGTAATCAGGTGAGCCACTTACTTCAGTTGTTTTCAGATCTAATTAGCTTCTGAATTTAGAGGTATTTTAAAGTTTTTATTTCAATATATTCCGTTGATGCAACCTTGAAAGCTATTTGCATTCACATTTTCTCATTTTTGAAGCTTCATATTTCCATTCGTCCTTGTTACTGAGAAGCACGAAAACTCGAAATGCTCTTTCATGCACTGCAGGGCGGTGACTGCTAATCTCACGTTCGTTTTTCAAGGTGGATAACGACTACAACAAAAATTCTAGAAACACACTAGACAATAACGATGTTGACTAGTTCTCCAGTTGTGACTCACTCATCGGAGAGTATCTTCTGCTCACAACCTCACCGCATAGAAATAGATGCGAAGAGCTTTGAGACCTGCGGAACGCTATTGATCTGGCAGCCTGAAACTTTCTCGCGGCACCCGGCGACCATTTGGCTAATTGTTCAAATTGCCGTGTTTGCCCCCGCTGAAGTTTGGGATTTTTGGTCGGATTAGCGAATTCGGGATGCTACCATATGAGAAATTTTATTCAGTTCTTACATTGAAGCCAGACAAATGGAATATGTTTTTCCTCCATAAATTCCTGCTCTGTGTAGTTTATCATTTTATATACTATTCACAAATATTTTTGATATGTCTGTAATTTTATATGATTCAATTCTAAATTTCGATCATTTCAAATTAATTTAAACATTTTACTGAAGTGTACCGCGTTGTCTATTTAGGAAATTTTCTTCATTCGGGGATCTTTGCTCATAAAACGTACTATTCTTATAGTGCATCATTATGCATCACTATTCTTACAGTGCTATTCCTTAACTACACGTCATATTCCGTTGAGCATGATAAATTAAAATACGTACGTTCAAATTTCAAGTTTATCTTGTTTTCATATACTGTAGGGACATCGAGATACCGTTTTTCGTGTTTATCAAGTGTGGTTTATTTTTTTTTCATAGCGGTATCGAAGTTGAGATTTAGTTTTAACAATCCATTTGGCTTTTTTTAACGGAGGAAAATGTAATTGTTTCTAAACTGCTTCTGTTCCATAGTGTTTTTTGTTGTGTTGTTAGAATGCATCACTAGCGTATTAATGAGTGCATCCAGCATCAACGATGTTGGATTTATATTTGTAAGCAACCATTCATAAATGAAGTTTCACAGAAAAAAATGTTTACATGAATTCTCGGTCCATAACTGAACTCACTTGCGGTACGAATTGTATGAGGACTTGATGCGTGATCAACAAGTAGTACTCCACATACATATTTTGAGCGTTTTAGGGTGGGACACGTAGGAAAAATTTTGCGAATATTTAGTACAATGAAACAAATCACGTTAGTAAAAAGACTACAGTGAAACAGCAAAAAATAATGTTTTCGCATTAATTGCGAGTGACATTTAAACGTTTGTTGCAAAGGAAATGGTATAAGTTAAATTTTGACCAACAAACAGTAGACCATTTTCAATCGAAAAAGTTATCAACTTAATAAGATCATGAAAAAGGGAACAGACTACCTTTTTTCATTCCAGATAGCAGCAAGCTGTAAATTTCAAATGATTGTCGTGACACGTTCAGACGCAGCGAATTTTTAAAATGTGCAGCTCACAGTTTAACGCACCGGAAATGCAAATTTGGAAAACATTGCTTCTTATGATTCGTTCCGACATTATAAATTGAAAAGATCCTTCCCATTGCAAGTCTAAGCTCCATCGCGCAGCAACACAGACACTTCTAAAGGCTGCAACAGATAGCCGGATTTACTTAGGAAGGACTGCCGCTGTGATGCTGCCTATTCAAAACGCTGCAGTGGAAGCGGCGTTCACTCAGCGACGAATGTATAATTTCACCAACATTTAATGCCGAACATTATTCGTCTTGTTCCATATTTTTTCAAATTTTATCTCACTCATGTTCAGATCACCGTGCATTTTGGTACATTTTATATCGAGTTCAACTTCAAATCTTGATGATGAAGTTACGAGTGAAGATTTCCCGGTACGTTAAAATTTTCCACGAACGAGGGTAATTTTTGACTACTGTGCTCGTGTTTTTTTGGTCTGGGCGTCTGGGGCTGGTTTGAATATCATACGCTGCGAGGATCGAGTTGGTTTACAGTTCTATCGCAACGAAAGTTCCAAGAATTTACAAGGTAATTTTGCAGACTTGATTTAATAAACTTCGATTTTGATATCACGCTTTGTACTATTCATGTTTTTAAAATGCTTTGATTTTTGTCAGATTCAGTCTTAATTCGTTGAAGTAATTGATGTTATTGGCCAAACTATACAGTCGAAACCATGAGCATCTTCGATATGTTTATTCTGGCAAAGATGGATGCACGAAGAGGATAATTCCAGAGGAATTGCAAGCTATTTTTGCTGAAAATCCCCCTATTGTCCCTGGGGAACCAAGCGCAGAGTTTGTCAGTCATGAGACTGACGTACACGGAATTGAGGCATGGCAAATTCTCGCAGGCTGAAAAATGAGTGCCACATGATTTTCTCAGGAACCAATCTCGAAAAAAGTGGGAATTGCTGCGTCTCATTGTGTTTTCGTATACTTCGAAAACCTTTTTGATGCAAAATCATTACTGGAAGTTGAAATTGGATCATGTACGGTAATGTAAAGTGCTAGTTTTAATAGCTGAAGCGCAAAGGAGTAAAAAGTACTCTAAGTGAGCAAGATCAGGCAAGGTACTTGATGAACTAATAGAAATACACCGGAACAATATGCTAGCCGGTAAGCTATCTACAATCTCGCTGCGAGCACTTAAGTCAGTAAAGAAAAGGTTAAATTCACTAATCATTTTGTCAAACACGGGCGCCTAATCATCAGTAAAAGTTCGAGTAATTTCACAATCACACTCATTCATGCAGCTAAAGCAAGCAAGTAAGCAGGTAAGTAAGTTCTTAAGTAAGTAAACAAGTTGATTAAGTTAATAAGATAAGGCAAGGCAAGTATTGACAACTGTTGGGCAAGGGGCAGAGCAGCAGCCTCAATCCAGACACTCTGCCTCAGTCTCAGCCCCAGGATGGGCACTGCATGTGGCCAAACATTGCTTCTTATGATTCGTTCCGACATTATAAACTGAAAATATCCTTTCCATTGCAAGCCTAAGCTCCACAGTTGTGGCCAAACGGGTAGCATGTGGCCAAACAAACAGAACGACAGGCACCAGATCCGTCACTCCAGACATAGTAGACACGACAGTTCACCGTGCAGAAAGTAACGTTAGTAGAAGCAGGGTCTCCAGTGCAGATAGTATAGCACAGGGCTTCTCAACCGGAGGTACATGTACCCCTAGGGGTACATTTAACGTACTTCATATATTAAAATGTACAATATCTATTTACATACAACCGTACGTTAAGGAGGCTTTGACACCGATTCCACTGACTTAGCAATATCCTTCTGATCACAATACCGAGTACTTTTCGACACATTTGTCACACCACCAGCTCAAAAGTTTCTACTCTTGTCAATTCAGGACTCATTACAACTTCACGATTAATTCGTAGCGCAGAATGGCGTGAAACAACTCTTGACTGCCTTTTATCAGCCTCCTGACATACCTTTCGAGAATCACCGGTATAAAGTTCTTCACAGTTCGATGATATCTATCTTTAATTGTAGCTACATACCGTATAGGTTAACTTTTTGCCATTTCTGGGATGATAATACCCTTTTCAATGTCGGTTGAACCATATAATGCATGAATTAGAACTCCTCGTTTTTATTCAGCCCAAGTGGACCACTGCTATTTAATCAAATATGGCGCCAGTTTGTTTATTTTGCTCGAGTGCGCACATTCTTTTCCAGCAGTATGCGCAGGTCAAGAGTTCCTACAACACCGAAGAATTTCGTGTAGATTTATGACTTAGTTTTCAACAGTAGTGAAAAAATGTTCTCTTGCTAATGATTTGACCTGTAGTGTAAATACAAAATGAACAATTTGTAATGAAATGCAATGAAAGCATGTCTAGTGCCGCGGGAAAATTCCCGCTGCCCCAGAAAAGGCGCGGTCTGGCCCAACTGAAATTTTCTCGTGACCATAAGGATGAAGTTCAATCAATCTGCTGAAGGGTTGTGTGCACAGATGAAAGAAGGATTGCTTTATTTGCACGAAATTCTGGGAACTATGTTTGAAGGAAATGCTTTGGTGCCTTTGAATAGAAAAAGACAATTTCAACATAGTGCTAGTATATAATGAAATGAAGCATAAAATACTATTATTTAATTATGTTGTGCATAGACGGGATTCAAAATGGGTTTTTATGAGCTTCTATTTCATAATTCTACTTTCAAGCAGCTTTTAAGTTTCATTCGGTATAAAGCTTCGGGGATTCCCTGAAAAAAGTGTGAGCAATGTTGCAGGTATAGATCGTAGAATCACTGGCGCAACTAAACAGGGTATTCTGAACGAAAGTTTTTGCGTCGACAAAGAAATTATACTCTTTAAAAAGTGTTATTTTCTAACATTAAGGATTCGAATCAGTCAAATGAAAAATGAATATGTAATTAATAAAATGACAGAGAACATGTGGATATATTTTGAAGGGCTAACCTGGTCCTCAAACGTAAGCCCCGTAAAATCTAATGGCATTATTTGAAGATTTGAATCCCATCTTGCAATTAATTATAATTTTTTTTAAAAATGAACGGAGCAATAAAAATATCGGTGATAATACACAGCCATGCAGTAGCAGGTTCAGTAATAAGGATATTTTTCGTAACTACGAATTCGTTTTTGTCCTGAATATAGAGAAATATGTATCGTTTAACTCACGCCAGAGCTTTGTTCGATTCTTTTATTTATTCAGTTGCTAGGTACTTCTGTGGAATTAATGTTTCGATGACGAGTTTTTTAATTTTTTCTAATTTGTGTTTTAATTTGCACACTGCATAAACATGATAGTAGTGCCCAAATAGTTAGCCTCTATCGTATAGCTTCCGAATGTGAGAGCAAATTTTTTGCTGGACTTGATGTGATGTCTACTTGGTACATATGGCAATATATAAGGCAATATATAACAGTGCATTCTTGACTTCAGTTGTGTTATTACTAGGCTATCACAGTACTTGCAAAGTAAATACCTTTAATATACGAAAATATTGTCTAAATTGTTTGCTAAATACCCTTTATTTTGCCAACATAAAAAAACTCTTTTTTGCAACGGTATTGATCAAAACTATTAAAAATAATATGAACATTTACTGTACTGTACAATTACCTATCAGTCATCTAAACTGATTGAAATAGATAAAAATCCCGCAATAACAATCCCTCGCCAACATTCTACTGCTGATAGAAGAAATCAAATCATCAGATAAAGTAGAACACAAACTTGTAAAGCTTCCAGCTAATGAAGAGCGAAGTTGCAACTTATCTGCTAAAGCCATAGCTCCGTCGCAAAAATATTGGTTGTGTTGAATGATGACTTTTATTCCCCAGCCGCGCACTTCCACACTTAATTGAATTTAGCTTAATAAATTGTTAATTTACTAGATAGATGGAATTAAATGTACTAGATAGATAAAGTTAATTTACTTTTTTAAGATATTTTAAAAACAAGGATGTTCCATCTTTTCTGTACGATCTTTATTGGAAATAAACTGCTTTTCTTTCTTTTTTTTCTAATGAAGCTTGGTTTCTCATTCCAGAGCGACGGAGGACGAGCGGGGGGCGCAGAAGCGCCGCCGCACGTCCCCCGTGCACAAGCCGGCGCGGCTGCGCTACAACTCCAAGCAGGAGGCCAGTCACAACACAGACACTCCCAAGCCCCTTGAAGTATACTTCCTTGCTGAAAATACTAGTGATTTCCAGCCCAGAACTGGCTATGATAGTGAGAACGCCCTCAAAACAAGTGAAAAAGATATTTCTGAGTTTAGTTTTAACCCGGCGTCGACTTCCAACTCGCAAATTCTCCAATTTGATCCAGACATGAATGATATTCGTTATGATGGATCATTAGAAAATTTCGCTGCTCTACAAAAACCGTCCTCCCAAGAAACAACAGCCCCGCCTGCAAAAACTGAGACGTTGGCAATGGATGACACAGGAAGTCCAATGTCGTTAGGAGCGAAGGAACAAATGGCTACCAAATCGAACTCGGAGCAATCTTACAGCCACAATGATGGAATGTATTCATCTATATTTTCCTACTTTCCAGGTTTACAAAAAAGAACTGCTGCAAAAACTAACACGGCTCAAAAATGGTTTTCAAATGCACAAGTCCTATCAAAGTTTCCAACGGACAGTTTAAAAAACGAAAATGAAAAATCTGAAAACAGGAAGTTTACAAACCAAAATGTGCAATTTGAATCCACATATCCAACTTTCCATCCACTCCGCCCTACAATGAGTCCTGCTGACGTTCGTAAACGAAACGAATTTTATGAGAAATTTGCACAGCATCAGCATTTGCTAGACGAGCAGTCGTCTAATGGAGGACAAGATTTCAAAATTAAAGCCGACTCCGTGACGGAGGTTAATACAAATGAATGGAACGAGAACGGAATCCAAATCAAAGAAGTGCCTTTACAGTTTCATGCCGGAGAAAACCACTATGGCTTAAAAAATGAAAGTTATCAGCGCAAGGGCGCAGAAGAGAAAGAGTCCATGTCAGGAATGGAGCAAGAGGAAAACAGATACGACCATTCCGGGTTATTTCAAGTTAGCGATGCAGATGACTACGAACAACTTCTATACCTACAACAGTTGAAGAATAATCAAAAACACCTCATTGACAGCAAGAATAAAGTCTTTCCCTCACTCTACACCGGCGACGACGGAAATCAGATGTTCAATGGAGCGAATGAGTCGAACGTCCAACGAAGACAAAATTTGGACATTCCTCAAAGCTTCATTAACTTCGATCCGATAAAGTTACCCAATGACGCAGAGAACGCTGTCTCAGCCGGGGCTGCGGGTGCGGCCGAGGTGAGCACGAGGCAAGGCAGCTGGCTGCAGCACCAGCAGGCAATGGCAGCGCTGCAGCGAGACCCTCTGCAGCAGCTGGTGCTGCAGCGGCAGCGCATTGCCCTGCAGCATCTGCAGCGCAATGTTAAGCCTCGAGATGATGCCCAGCAGCCCATCAAACCTTTCTTCAGTGCGAGGTAAGGAATCATTCATGGAGGAGCAGCAGCTTCATGGGATATTCTAACTGTCCCAGCACTCGAGGGCAGCCAAGCTCTCTAGCTGATGCCTCATCCCCTTTGTTAATAAGACTTTTATTGATATACTGAATTTGCTGCCTTCTGCTCTGGTCTTGATATTTTCATGTAATATGTTTAGAATATTTGGACGCTGCTCTGGCAGTAACTTCTTCGAAAGCCTGCATCGCTGCAGTGCCTGAGGGAGGCATCCGTGCTGTGAACATTACAGCAAACGCGTCAGTCGCTATCTGAAAGACTGCGCTAAATTTACGTTCTTTCCTTGAAATCCTAACGTGATTCAACTTCATTTCATATTTTTACCTTGTATCTCATAAAAAAAAATTCTATAAAAACATTGTTCTAGCTAGTAAATGTGTTAAATATCTATAACTCGACGGTTTTTTAAGTTGTGCTGTACGAAACGAGTACAAGTACATATGAGCCTTCAAATTTCACCCAACTATATTCTTCATGTAAGACAGGCGACAAGGTGTAATCAAAAATTACTTAACATCCTTTCAAATTTTGTCCAAGGAAGCGTAGTTTTGTTCCAGGAAGCATTAGCGGAAACTTCATCACTAGTATGTTATTTGGCATTCATTTTTTAATGCCTTTCTGTAAGTGGATTAAAATCTATTTCCTGAAGACTCACTTTGATTGGACTTTGAGGTCGAAAATGGTAGTACCATATCCCGTATGTACGCCAGTGACTGCACACAGTCTCACACTTCCTCCTCGTTGTCACACGAACGCCAGTGACTGCACACAGTCTCACACTACCTCCTTGTTGTCACACGAACACCAGTGACTGCACACAGTCTCACACTACCTCCTCGTTGTCACACGAACACCAGTGACTGCACACAGTCTCACACTACCTCCTCGTTGTCACACGAACACCAGTGACTGCACACAGTCTCACACTACCTCCTCGTTGTCACACGAACACCAGTGACTGCACACAGTCTCACACTACCTCCTTGTTGTCACACGAACACCAGTGACTGCACACAGTCTCACACTACCTCCTTGTTGTCACACGAACACCAGTGACTGCACACAGTCTCACACTACCTCCTTGTTGTCACACGACAACCAGTGACTGCACACAGTCTCACACTACCTCCTCGTTGTCACACGAACACCAGTGACTGCACACAGTCTCACACTACCTCCTCGTTGTCACACGAACACCAGTGACTGCACACAGTCTCACACTACCTCCTCGTTGTCACACGAACACCAGTGACTGCACACAGTCTCACACTACCTCCTCGTTGTCACACGAACACCAGTGACTGCACACAGTCTCACACTACCTCCTTGTTGTCACACGAACACCAGTGACTGCACACAGTCTCACACTACCTCCTTGTTGTCACACGAACACCAGTGACTGCACACAGTCTCACACTACCTCCTCGTTGCCACACGAACACCAGTGACTGCACACAGTCTCACACAACCTCTTCGTTGTCAGCCTCTACAGGAGCTCGGACGCAGATCACCGCACTGACGGCACGCAGCGAGCGCCCGACAACATGGTCCGGCCATCGCCGTCTCATTCAGGTGGGGAGCTTGTCATTAAATTGGGACTTGGTGATTTCTATTGTTTATTTTTGTATAAACATGCTTTTCGCCATCAACAGGTTTTGATATCTCACCCCTGCCCTGAAGTGAGACAGTAATAAAAAGAATTCAGCGAACAATGTTCCTGATTCAGAGATCAATGTTTAGACCCGAAATAACTACCGGAAATTAGTGAGAAAAATTTCAAGATTGATAAGGCCCTAATTTTTTTTCATCTAAAGTTATCTAGATCTCAAACCAACTTCCGGAAAAGGTCTCTGTTAGCACGTTCAATTCTCCCAACCATTTATGGGTCCGCAGTTTTTTAGGTCACGAGGGCTTACGGGAATACCAGGCAAATTTGAAAAAAAAAAGACTATATGCCTAATTCAATAAGGATTATCAGAAGCCGCGTTTCTTTGTGAAACAGACTTAAAATTCCAATGGCAATATCTGATCAGATAATAGCGTCAACATTGCGTAAAAAGAGGGGTGATCTTGGCTCAAAGATTACTAATAACTGAGAGAAAACTGTCAAATCTTGGGACCACACTTTGTGTAGCAGCTGCGTGTTAAGAGATCTTGTGTTAAAATAAACGTATTGGTTCTTGTGCGAGGAGATTAATAGCTGTAATTGTTTTTCTCTGTTGCCTGTGCAAAATTGGTGTCTAATGACGGTACGGGACTCGGGGACCACTCGAGAATGTGTTGTTGTTGTCTACAGTATTTCTGTGAGAAATATCTCAAGGCCTGATCTCAGACTCAGCGACGCCGCAGCGACGTCACACTGCTGGTCAAAACAATGGCACCAATTTCAAAGGAATATAATGAAAGTGAATGAATAGCTTCTCATAATTTCCATCAGAACTATTGTTTTATTGCACATGAGTGATCAGAAATTATAACTGCGGCGTTGAAAAATACGTAGAGACCTAGCATTCATGGTTGGTTTATAGAATACTTTCTAATATATACGCGTATTAAAGAATGGAATCGCACTTTGAGTGGTCAAGTGCATGAAAGATCAAGGCTTTTGTGCAGGCAGAGTTCCGTGATAAGGACCAATTCTGAGCGTTTGTCGGTTGGTTTGTTAAAATGCATTCAACTTTTGTAGGAACGGTTGATTTATAGCGATCTCGTGCTGCGTAGGATCAACACACAGAAGAATATAGCATGAAGCAAGTCGAATTCACGTAAATTAAATTTTCTTGTGATAAAGTACCTCTGCCCACTGGTATTGCTAGAAAATGAATAAGTGCAATATTTCCTTCTTTTAATTGCCAAATCTTCTAGCGCGGGATTATACTCATGCAGACCAAATAAGCTCGACTGTATTTATATTTCTACCATTTAATAACTGAAAAAAATTAAATTTTTAGGTATTCATCCGGCAGAAAAGTATCATTACATCAGGATTTTTCAAAGTCTGGCCAGCCTCGATGTTTGGAAAATATCGATAGGTCGGAGCTCACCTAAAAATACCTTTTAGTTTCTTGTAAATTACACAAAGTCTGCTACCACGATTATGATGTCACACTCGCACAGAGAAGGCCTGGAGAAATAACAGGCCCCAAAATGGGCTTCTTGGATAGTTTTTGACGTCGGATTCTATTCTATTTTAAGAGTTCAAAAGAAGTGTGCTGGTTGAAGGTGAGTTACGTGGTGGTGTGCCGTGGTTGAGTTTCGAGTGTGGGACAGCTTAATTGGACTGCCGGTCATCTGGGCGAACTTTTACCTCTCGCAAATTCAATGAAACCTGAGGCTACAATGTTTAATTTACTGCTGTGTTAGCTTCAGTATTTCTTTCCAGTGGCCAAATATTCTTGAAGCACTTACGTTTTCAAAAATGATAAATATTTCTTAACTGATTGCCTTCACGTAAGACGATCACTTCATATTTTACGTATCTGTCAGTACTGACATTGACTTAATTCTCTGAACATTGTGAACTTTACTCTAATAATTCATTTCTTTTTTCTGATATTTATTCTGGCGAAATTTCAGTTGAGCTTTAATGATGCATTTTTCACCTATCTTTGAAGTAACAGTTTGTACGTATATTTTACATGTGTTATAAAGTGTTTTGTGTCGCTTGTGTGAATTTGTAACTAAGGAAGACAAATCAAAGGATTTTATTGTTGGCCTGTGAACTTACGCCAAGAAAATTATTTTTTTTCAGAGCCCGTGTGCAATGTTCACAAATTATATAAGCTAGATCGTTTTTATTCGATTCATACCTTCTAGACCTTAATCGAACTTGAATTATTAAGTTGAATATTGGTAGCGAACTCCGTAGAGTTTTCATTTGAAGTGGAAATAGTAAGTTGAATATTGGTTGCGAAATCCGTAGAGTTTTCTTTTGAAATAGAAACTCCGTAGAGTTTTCCAATTATCTCGTCTAATACATTTTATAGTTTGTCTAGCTTCGTTGATATATTTTCTAAAAGCGGGAATTTTTTTACCGCAATGCTTAATAAAGAAAAGTTTGGCAATGATAATGCTAAAAGAATCCTAATAATTCTAATTGGAACATTTTGTTTATTAATATTTATAGCCGTATTGCGTACCTAAAACAATTAGTAGTGATATTTTTCATTATTATCGAAATAGATATATCGAAACTAACCTGAGCAGAATTCGCTTTCACTTAATGAACGCTTCACACAACAATTAAATTAGAGAATATATTTTAACTCAAATCTATTCTCTGCTTCAATCACTGTCATGCTTTGGTGTCATTATGAGAGCTAACCGAAGCCTCAAGTCGCGGCTTTCAACTATATTTTTTCCCCACTTTCAGATAAGAAAGAACACGAAATGAAATAAAGGCGGGAAGAAATAAAAATATAAAATTCATTTAGAGTTGATGAGGCCGAGTGTACGCGGCCCGTCAAAAATATACAATAACGAGTGCACACGGCCCTTCAAAACAATGACAGGATTAGATATAGGACCAACTGAGCTTCAACATGGCTTTCCCATGATTTCCCATGCTATTTTATGGCTTTACAATACTTTGCCAAGCCTCAGCCGCTGATATTCTATACAACCTAATCCAACCTATCAATACACGTGATATTCATTCCGACTCCCAATCTGCTGGGTTAAGGCACCGAAAATTGTGGAGTTGATGAAGCTTGTATCACAGATACGCAGATACGCTCATTTCACACTGCACGCTGGTGGGTGTAACACACGGACGGACGAACGCGGCTCCTTTTATAATATAGATTCGTGTCTTAGAGAAACTCGCTCGAGAGAGAGAGAAATAAAGGTGCCGTAAAACATTACGTTGAGTCTCAAAATATTACTGGTATTCAAGCCTTACGCCTTGGAAAATTTTTAATTGCCTTTGGGCTAATTATTTGGAAAAGAAGAATTTGTAATGAGCAGCTAACTTTTAGTGTGAGTGGCCAAGCTTGAGCTTCACTAACACGCTGCCAAAGAGATCCATATGCAAGGCCAGCGCATATCGCTGCAGTACACACGCAGTACGCCGCGCTCTGCGAGACAACCCGAACTTGTTTGGTCCCGTAAAACTTGAAAGAGCTAGTGCTTGATATTGTCTCTTCATTTTACAATAATATCACACTCTAATTCTTACTTCCAGATCGATAATCTGATAGTACTTACTACGACAGACCAATAACTTAAATAAACTGGAAAGATTAGAGTCCTCATTCATTCATACACTTGAACCTGATTTTTTTTGTCAGTGCCAAGATCCCTCTTATTTACTCCTTAAACCTTTCAGGTACTGAGGTAAATAGAAATTTTAGGGAAAATTTCTGGGAACAAATACTCAGAACCCTTGACTGTTGATCAAATTGTCCCAACATTGCTATTTGTTCTCAACGGATGCTTTTTTATTTTTTAACAAAATACTTTAGCCTATCTTGAAAGGCTTTATAAAAGATGAATTACTTTCCCTATCAAAAAAAGGCCCTCAAACGATATTTTTTGAGTTGAGTTTTAATCTTCACTGGTCAAAAAACGAATGAAATGGTTTCTAAGACCTCCCTAGTTCGGCTCCGTGAAGATTTTAAAATGCGCATCCCTAATCATTTACCAAAAAAGGGGGGAGGAATAACTAACAAATTACTATTGAATGCATGGTCATCGTAAAATATTTTACAATGTTGTTACTTATTAACGTAGAATTGTTTATTTAATTCGTTATCCTGCCCTAATATGTAGTTGAATAACTCTAAAGGCCTACTCCAAAATTGCTTCAAAGTAGACTGGACTCACAGACTAACGGAAGCTCGCAGATATGCCGTCGTTATCAACAAAGTCCCGAAAGACTTATAAGAGAATACCAATAATCAAGAACCTTACATTACTTCACATTACGTGGTGCGATCTGCTGTCTCGTTGAGTGGTGGCTCCACTCTTTTCAATATATGAAGATTTTTCGAGGCTTAATTTTCGGTTTCTTGTGTTATACACTAAAAAACGCAGCAATACGCAAGAAAGTTTTACACTAGCCATGTATGGAAAGAGTCCTCTCTCAGTCACCCGTGCTCTAAAATTTTTTCTTGTTGTACATTTTTTTGAACGTCAACATCGCGTCATATTTTCATCATGTACAAATAAGTGAATTACTTGCATTCATTGCATCTGGGCTTCCTATGCAGATATGTAGAGTTTAGCTTCAAGTCCAAAATTTTGTCTCTGAATTTTATTTCACTCAAGTTTAATCATGTTGTGATAGCGTAAGTGTTCAAGTCTTCTCGTTGAAAATGCCCGGTGAGTGAAACCATCCAGCTTCATTTTGCAAAATGGCCTTTCCTACTTTTTGCCTTTGGGCAGCCTTCATAATAAAACTGTGCCCATTTTAAGAGTCAGACAGCCCCTACTGCACACACGAGCAGCATTAAGAACTGAGAAGTTACTCCGTTTAAGGATGTAGACACATTCTATGAGGACTGTCATGCAGCAGAGCGAGCCGTGCACTTCTTTCACAACCCTGCCCCTGGGAGAGCAGCCACAGCGCAGCAGTTGCGACCACAACTGCCGTGGATAAGAACCACATCTCCGTAATTCAATTCAGGGGCAGAACATCAAACAACTGGCCCAGTTGCCTCAGCTGCTCGTCCATCCCGAGCAAATATCGGCCTGAGTACAGAAAACCCGGTCTTGTCAATGGCTTTTCCAGAATAGCTGGTTCAGACGTCGAATTTGTCGAGGCTTTCTCCAATGGAACAAATTAATTCTCCGTACATTTTCTCTGACGCTGTTTTCCACAATGCAGTTCTTGGATTGGTGTGCACTCTCTCCAACTTTTTCCCCTGCGTCTAATTTCACGATAGTACAGTTTTATTATCTCGATACTATTCACTTACGAGACTACGCTCGCAGTAAACTTTTCAGAAGCAAAACAAAAATGCTTCGAACAACACACGAAATTCCCTTCGCTTAACATCGTTGCACTGTGTATCTTGTTTTAAAAATATCACTCAAAGTGATTCTAATGCAACTCTATTGTAGGTACCAATGCAACCCCACCAGCAGGTAAGCAGCGCAATGATGCTACCGCAATAGCGTCAGCGGCGCACCGCGCTCTCGAGTTCTTCTCCGCCTCGCTAAGCGCACTCCTTGCCCTCACTGCAGGCTGTGCAATGGGATAGGATGAAATAGAATGGAACTAAAATTAATGGAATAGAATAGAATTGAATGGAATAGAATGGGATAGAGTGGAATATAATAGAATAAAAAAGAATGAAATGGAATAGAATAGGATAGAGTGCAATATAATAAAATAAAAAGGAATAGAATGGAATTGAATGGGATAAAGCGGAATATAAAAAAAAATAAAAAGGAATAGAATGGAATAGAATGGGATAGAGCGGAATATAATAAAATAAAAAGAAATAGAATGGAATATAATGGGATAGAGGGGAATATAATAAAATAAAAAGGAATAGAATTGAATAGAATGGGATAGAGGGGAATATAATAAAAAAAAGGAATAGAATGGAATAGAATGGGATAGAGTCGAATATAATAAAACAAAAGGGAAATAGAATGGCATTGAATGGGATAGAGTGGAATATTATGAAATAAAAAGGAATGGAATGAAATAGAATAAAGTTGAATGGAATAGAATGGAATAAAATGGAATGGCAAATGGTAACAGGAATGATCGGCATGGCCCATTCTCTGGTTGTTATAACGAAGCTCTAAAGTCTAAGCCGTCAGTGACCCATCCCGCTCAGGCACCAGAATATTAGTAAAGAAGAAATAAAAGTCACATCCACTGTAATTAATACTCATATTAAAATGTGTAACGATTGTCTTTTTAATCATGTGCACACAGAGCCATGAAGTATACTTCCAGACAGGAAGTATATTGTCTGGCTTGACGACTTCTTGCGCTGAGCATGAGAGCGATGAGCTCTTAATCCTTTCGATGATCTCCTTCAATTTTTACGTCTCCCGGTAACCACTCTCTTTGTGTTCGGTGCCACTATCTTCTTTCTTCCTCAAACCACCACACTCCAGTTCGATACGATCGCCTCTCACCGGCATCACCCTCTCCATAGCCTGCCACCTTCTCCCTACTCGCACCACACCCTCCATCTCTGAGAGCGTCAGGAAGCGCCCACCATCTGCTATCGATGATACACACGCGAGACCGTCAAAGCGGTGGTCAAAATGCAATCAGCGAGTCCCTTTAATGCCGTTACCTGCGAGCGACAACGTCTAGCGTTACAGACGTCTTCAATGTATGTCCGAATTTTCCCTACGTTGAAGTCGGTCTTCATTTCCTCTTTTTTCTCAAACAGCTCCTTCGTCTGGACATACTCTTTCAAGTTTCTTTCGAGTGTAGTTACCATTGTTCAAAAAAAAATATAAGCTTACTGAATCTAAATTTAGGTTTCTCCTTTCAATTTACGCGAAAGAAAAACGGTGTGAAGATATAAGGGAAAATGTTCTTTTCATCAAAAACATAATATTTAAATTCGTATCTCATTATCTAGGTCTTTCTCCTTCTCAATCCTGAAAATTCTTCGAATTGTTATGAGCAATGTTTTTAAATCTCGATTAATTTAATTTTTCTTGCGACTTTCGCAAACTTTAAGTAGAAAAACGGTTACGATATTTTTGAGTTAGATTTAACACGGGCGAACTTGGGTTTCATGGCATGTAGGAATAACAATCTTGTTCTAAAAATAGCAGACATGTAACTTGATATTGTGTTTCTATTGCAGTAATTTTAGAGGGTGGATGATTATGAACATGTTCTTTCTATGTACAATGAACGGTGACATTAGTTACTCCATACAATTAAGTACGTTATCTTGCTGTATTTATGATGAAAGGTTTAAAAGATTTGATGCCAATTAACTTAAATGTCCGAGGTTGAAAAGGTAAAATATCAAACTTGAAGAATTTTATTAAAAACTTTGTCACTGTTTCTGAATCATGTTTCCTTTCACAAATTGGAATCCCTTAGCTTCCCTTTAGCAACTGACCTCGCTCTGATAAAATGTTCCTTTGCTATTCCGGGAAATCTTTTATTCCGGCAGATCTTTCATCTCTCTGTTTGCTGCCGTTGATTTCTTCTCTAAACAACGCTTCTAAGGTTCAGCTCTGCATGGAACGTCCATTCCACGTTGTTATATTGGCTGAAATTGGTGAAACCCGCTTCCTAAATTATTCACTTCAGGTCACTCTGAAAATGGTAGAGCTATGCTTACGTGCGAACAGTATACATACTATACATCAGGCCCAACAAGTGAAGCCTGACGAAAATTTGGATTGCTTCTCTTTATCTTCATTGGTAACACGTTTAAAATTCCTTTAGCATTTGAATACTATGGCACCTAAGTCTTGCTACTCTCGCTAATTTCTGCTGCTTAAAGTATCCCTTGTGGGCCCTCTCAAATATACCTTTGCTATGGTTAAAAGCAGTTAATGTCGGTTGACTTGAATGAGACAACTTACCATGGCATGTTGAGATTTACGCTCGTTCTTTACTAGTTGGATACTTCTAGATCACTATCTCAAAGCTCAGTCTCGCAAACTTTCCCAATTTGGTTTCGCTTTCATCGTTATGTGTAAAAATGATCCGAAATATTTAGCCAATAACATGGGATAATATTAGTCTGCCGCTCCGACCCTTCACGAAGATAAGATTTTATGGAAAGTTCTCTCTCCAATTGGAGTTATATGAGATTGTACTGTCCTCCGCTGACTTGTTTGTTGGTCGTAATGAAATCTGTGCAGCGAAGTGGCTTACTACCCTATCTGCTCTAGCTCTACCTCGGTGTTCAGATCAAAACTTCCTGTGCTGAGAGCTACCGACTCACACACACACACACACATACACACTCGTACGTTTCGTGTGCCAGACTCTCCAAAGATAAATTCTCTCGAAATGAAATTTTTCATCTGAAAATTTCCGAGTCTCAATTCTTTTATTTTGTTTTAGCAATACAGGCGTAAGCTTTTCATGCTGTAGATATTTTCTTAATTTTCGTAGATATTTCGTGCCAGAAATTATTGCTAGGACATCATTTGAAGTATTGTGAGTAGAGCTCGAAATTATCCGCTCAAAATGGCAGCAGAATATAAAGCATTCTCCTTTGTACGGTCACAAGAAGCTTCAGGACTTGTAGTCCAACTTTGTTTTTATTTCAAAAGCAACAACGTGAGAAAAAGTTCGAGTGCTGCAAAGCATTGCTCAAACGAACGTTTCGCAACATGAGTTTGTCTGTACAAAGTTTCCTGCGAGGTAAATATTATTAAGGTGCTGGATTTCTTCAGAAATAAATTATTTGATTTCGTGCGATGTTTTTAGTTTTATTTCTGATTCAGTCACGGAAGTGAAAAATAAGGATATCGCAGCGAGGGCTCAGGGCACACGCAAATCTTGATGCCCCGGCAGGAGGCTATAGCGAGGGCTGGCGCTGCCGCGTCAGAGCCGCAAACTTCCTAGCTCAGAACTTTGTATAGAGTTAATTAACAGTAAATCGATTATGGTGACTGGCAGTTCTTAAAACGATTTTAGCAGCACAGTGAAAACATCATCAATAGTCTATTTTCTGATTAAAATAATTTTACATATTTGATGTATGTGAGTTACAGTATTTCGTATAAAATTCTATAGTATTTTCTGTCGCTGTGAGTACTATTAGTTCAAATTTAGCGCTCTACTACGAGTAATGACTCCCTTGAAAAAATTTTAATAATTAATTAAGATTTTCATGTAGATTTTTGAAAATTTTGAAATAAGGTACGACTAGACTTAAGAAACAATCTACC
>CM059565.1:64545963-64600213 GCA_030386875.1 Morinoia aosen | reverse complement strand
GGGTAGGGAGTTGATTACCGGTTGGGAAAGCTCGGTAGGAATTGGTGACTCTCGCCCAAATGGCCTCAACTGGAGATTTTAGCGGCTTAGCTGCAGGGGTGCAGGCCTTTCCAGTATAGTGAACTTTGAATATGAGGAGAAGCTTGGAGGGAACACTTGGAGGAGAACTCGGAGGAGGTAAGCTCCTTAAATTAAGAGTTTAGGGTTTGGTTTCATACGTGTTTGTGAGTGCTTGAATGTGTGGTCCCGTCGATCCTGTGAGGGAGCAGGTGACTTGAATTATTTTGAACACAAAATTTGAGTCTATTCATACACATGTGCAAGACTGCGCAAAACTGCAACATTCACAGGATGAACAATGGCAGAGGTCTGGTGCTGAGAATCAGTCCGCAACTCTAGCGCCCGAGTCGCAGCCTGAATCATCTCAACACCAGAATCAGTGCTCCAGACCAACTGGTCACAAGCTCTATCCTGACATTGCAAGCAGCAACACAACTGAGTTTTAAATGAGCTATAGCCAAAATAATAGCTAAAGCACTGAGGTAATTAGATAATTAATGTACTAAAAAAAATATAAGTATGAGAAAAGGTGAAGTCTCTATACTCTATTATTTAGATGAGCAAGAATTGCAGCAGAAGTTACATAAAAAGGAGCAGCCCATAAACGGACACGAAAGTCACAACAACTAAGCCGAGAACAAAGTTACAGTGATTTAAAAAAGGCTCAATTAATTCATGGAAAAATATTGAACATAAGAACGCTGCTTCTATTCCTAAAAGTCATGTCAAATGTAGTTAGGTATTTATAAGGAACAATTATTTATGAATTGACTTGAAATGAGTACTGCAGAAAATACAAACGCGATTTGCTGCAATATCCTATTTTATTTCTTAAGATTTTTGGACTTTAAACGTTGAGTGTTGAACGTGAAAAGGGTTCCATACTTGTTTGAATCACGACTTAATTAAAATACAAAAGTTGAGGACACAATTAATTAGAAGCTGGAACATACAAATAATTTGAGCACTAACAAATGATCTCTGTGGACATCAAAGTGTCTTAACACTTTGCTCAGCACTAAAATACATCCAAGGAGCTAATGCCAATATCGTCTAACACTGAAGCACAACACGGAATCATCGGAGAATAGTAAACACGAGAACTATGGCAAAGATGTGGCAGTGAGCTTGAGGCTGGTGACTAACTAACACTGGCACAGAGACAACATAGTGAATATTTCTACGACACAATAACGAGAGCTCCCTAACACGGAACAAGTTAAGACACAACACAGGAAAGTTAAGACATAATACACACTTATCGTTACACTTGATACTTACAATTGCCCCTCTGGGGCCCAAGGACAAATATCTGAAGAACACACAACGTGAAATGAGCAGTCTGCCTGGAAAATGGCTATCGAGCTTGCCAAATGGTTCTGCGCGAATGTTTCCAACGGAAGTGACTGACGGAAACGTGATCGGCAAATATTTTCGAAAACACAGTTTTGGTACAATTTTGAGTTTAATCGAATTAATTTGGTCTTGTAAAATTGTAAAAATAACTACATTTGTATAATTTAATTTTAGGATTTTAGTTTTTTAATATTTTATGAAATTAGGCTGAAGTACGGCTGAAGGCGATCACTACACCGCTCACAGCATTTTTCTCGTGAGTAATCAGTGTTAGAAAATAATCGTGTTCTTTCTTCGTTCTCGTGAGTAATCAGTGTTAGAAAATAATCGTGTTCTTTCTTCGTGTTCAGTGAGTATTAATAGTTGACAGGCAGTGTTATTTGGATACGTAGTTATGCGTAGGAATTGTGATGTAGCATGTTCTCATTCAGTGCTTTGTTTTGTTTTTTTCTCAACGTGACTTAGCGTAAAAATATTGCGTCAGATGTGCATTGCATTTCCGTGTCATGATTTTATTATCAAAACATAATCATGTTTCGTTCCTTTCTTCACTACAATAGTAGATACCTGCAGTTTTCATTCATGATTCGATACTCGGAACGAACGCGGCGAAATTTGCCGGCGTTCGTTGTCGATAGCGTCTTTGTGTAATGGCGGAACCTCACACCGTCGTCTCTTGTCACTACTCTGTGACTATAAATACTATAGGCATGTGTTATAGTGGCATTTATTCTTTTTTTTTTACAAACCGACTTGCAGTAGTTTAAATTACGAAAAGTATTCATGTCTAAGCTTGCTAAGTTATGGAATTTCATTTCTTAATTCCATACTCTTTGAAACCTTTACGTAACCGCACTTATTTCAATATAAAACATTTCAATAAAATTTAATTTAACTCATCGCATTCTTGTGACAAACACCCACTACCATCTGCCTATCTTGAGTGTGTGCAAATTGCTGGCGGCTTTGGCTGAGGCCGACGCGTAAAGCCGCCCGGCTAAATCGCCACACGGAACTTTCATGCTTTCGTTTTTCTTTCTTCGCGTAGTTTCCGCCTGTGAAATCAACGCTTAGGTTTCCTTTTTTTTTATCATTGGGGATATATATTATTCCTTAATTCCTTTATTATTGCAAATGATATCTACCAGGATTTTTCAGTAGGATTTATATCCATGAACTTTGGGATTTTTATGTTTGTTCTTACTGCTTTCATAAGTGCAGTCACTTGATATTTTCACGATATTCCATAGATTATGGAGAATTCTGACATTCTCCATTGCCCTGAGAGATACTTAGCCGTTAAAACTTTAGTACCTTTGCAGCTTGGCTCGTGCCAGGTGAGGTGGGAGCTGCTTTACGGAGAGTCAAGGGGAGCTTCATTCCATTCCTATTGAGTCTTGGGGTTGATCCCTTTTATTGTAGAGGTACCGTTTGGTATATCTTGCTTTTTTGTTCCTTTATTTAAGTTGCGACTTCCTAGCTATGGTGGTGACCTTTAGTCGCGATCTCAGCGGTTATCAATCCCGAGAGTAAAGGCGTTCCGCAGTCGTGGGTGCCGGCGCTCGGTGTTCAGCCGTGGCAAGTCCTCAAGCGCGTGTCCCGGTGGATCGCTTCTTCACTTATTCTCTCTATTTCCTATAGCCATTTTTGCTTCTATTTCTTATGAATTCAGCACCTTGTCCTATTGCTCTGATAGATGACCTTGCCTTTGTTAATTGTATGACTGTGAGTGTGAGTGATCTTGTTAAGCTACCTTAAATTTCTTGAATTATTAAATCCTTAAACCTTAATATCTTCTATATCTTAATACTATGATATCTTAAATGTAACCTAAATCTATTTCGAGCTTGCTTGGAATGGGCCCTTAAACTTTTTCCTTAACTTAAATAATCCTACCTGGAGCCTAACTGAAAGACGGCTTACCGGCTGTCTGACTTTCCGGGTAGTGCTATTGACTCATAAACCTAATTCTATTTCCTAACTTTGCTCTTAGTTGAGCCTTTTTCTTCACGTTTACCATCTTTCTAACTCTACGAGTGGCTTCCACACTGAGGCATAATTAAACTCAGGTTAGCATATGAAATAGTCCTGCTATAATGTTCATGTTTGCTGCAAAATCATTATGAATAACTTCTTACTCCATTGACTTCTTCATTGCATTAATTCATTTGTTTAATTTTTCTAGTATCTGCGTCTTCGGGCTCCAAAAGCCCAGTTTGAGGCTGCTCTACCGGGAGCGTTGCGGGACTGCTGGTTTTAATTCTGCGCTGCGATCTCAGGGGAGGCTGTCATTTCGGTTGTGCGGTACTGGCTACCCTGGCTGTTGATCGGCCTACTAAAGCTGCGTTAAACTACTGACGATTATCGGGGCCATGCGGCTTGAATGTGGCCTGCTGGGCGAACGGCCAGTCCTCTGGAGGGCCACGCCGCAAGCTGATTAGGATCGCCGCTGAAGAATGCAAGGTTTCGCGCCTTCGTAGTGGAAACAGTGCTGCTGCTTTTTTTAGCCACCATGCAAGGAGTCGCCATTTTGTTAATTTATAGGGATCGCCTTTCTTTCGTTTATCTAGGTTAACCTTAGATCCTTCGTTCCTGAACCTTTCTGTTGTTAATTAGAACTTATGTAAGTTTGTAATCTTACACGCTGAGCAGGCATTAGTCCTAAGATTTGTCCTAGTGGTTTAATTCTTGTTCCTGGCTCGTGAACCTACGATCCTGATGTTCGGCCTATTGAATGGTTCGTATCATCTAAATATACTGCTACTTGCAGCGTCCAATAAAACTTTTTTGCTGTCATTCCCTGTTTACCATTGAACCTATTTGTGTGGATTCTCCACACAAAGATATACTGAGTTTAATTCTTCTTTTTGCAGCTTCGTTGGCGTGAGAGCTGAATTAAGGCAAATTGTCATACTAATCATTTATTACTTTTACATTTATAGGGTGTATTTGAGCCTCCGTTGACTTCTGCTGGATTTATATCGTGCATTTTGTCAGTAACTTCCCAGTTCCAGGAAAATGGAGGCTTCTCTAGCTCAGAGGCGCGGTGTGGTAAACGCAAAATTACCATGGCGCTAAGGTAGGCTTGCACGTGGTTCTCAAACTTCCTATTTCTCATTGACCTCATTACTCGTTCTTATTAACCTTCACATTATCTAATTGACATCCTTCACCTTATTACTCCATCATCATTCACCTTATTACTCCATCATCATTCACCTTATTACTCCATCATCATTCACCTTATTACTCCATCATCATTCACCTTATTACTCCATCATCATTCACCTTATTACTCCATCATCATTCACCTTATTACTCCATCATCATTCACCTTATTACTCCAAGATCATTCACCTTATTACTCCATCATCATTCACCTTATTACTCCATCATCATTCACCTCATTACTCCATCATCATTCACCTCATTACTCCATCATCATTCACCTTATTACTCCATCATCATTCACCTTATTACTCCATCATCATTCACCTTATTACTCCATCATCATTCACCTTATTACTCCATCATCATTCACCTTATTACTCCATCATCATTCACCTTATTACTCCATCATCATTCACCTTATTACTCCATCATCATTCACCTTATTACTCCATCATCATTCACCTTATTACTCCATCATCATTCACCTTATTACTCCATCATCATTCACCTTATTACTCCATCATCATTCACCTTATTACTCCATCATCATTCACCTTATTATTCCATCATCATTCACCTTATTATTCCATCATCATTCACCTTATTATTCCATCATCATTCACCTTATTATTCCATCATCATTCACCTTATTATTCCATCATCATTCACCTTATTATTCCATCATCCTTCAACCTTATTGCCTTCTTAAACTTACTAAAGAGCCGATTTGCTCAACTTACTTTGAATTTTCGCTTTAAATTAACTTACCTGGGGCCTGCCGGATGACGGTTAGAAGACTGTCTAGGGCTCTGGGTAAATCTTCACTTGAGTATCTTGCTCTGGATTCATCTGTTTCGGCTCTACATGAGCCTGTTCTTTGCTTTGCTCCATTACCCTTCTTCATTCTGAACTCCGGAAGTGCCTTACAAATATCCTAAGGTAACTGATCTGCCCGGGGATCGGGTAAATTTTGTGCGGCCTTTCACTCATGTGGGAGTGGACTTCACTGGTCACTACAATGTAAAATTAGGAGATCAAACTGTTAAAATGTACATCTTGATCTTTACTTGCATGGCAGTTCGGGCTGTGCATCTAAAATTAATTCCGGACATGTCCACTGCGTCGTTTCTAGCGGCATTCGTTAGGTTTACCAACAGATTTGGTATTCCGCAGGCAGTGTACAGCGATAATGCTCCTTCATTTTTGCAGGCGGCGGTATACCTTGGGAAGTCGCTGACGACTATGTTTCTGAGTACCTGTCACGTAATAACATAAAGCATGTCCGCATTCCCTTGTATTCCGCTTGGGTTGGCGCTTGCTGGGAGCGGATGTTGGGGGTCGTTAAACGATGCCTTTACAAAGTTGTATGTAAGGCCAAAATGAAATATTTCAACTTTTTAACTATAATTTCTGATGTGCAAGAGGCTGTTAATT
The DNA here is from genome assembly GCA_030386875.1 of Morinoia aosen. Taxonomy (NCBI): domain Eukaryota; kingdom Metazoa; phylum Arthropoda; class Malacostraca; order Amphipoda; family Talitridae; genus Morinoia; species Morinoia aosen. Next base: position 64,594,192 of record CM059565.1, on the reverse strand, counting down.
CTAGGCCCCTGACTTACCGAGATACTTCGGATGTGGCATGCGAAGTAATTACCCCGAATTCCTTTCTAAAATTAGCGCCTGCAGGAAATTTAATGTATCAAACTTCTGTTGGAGAAGAAATGCTTCGGCCTTCCCAGACGATTCTCCTGAAAACCTTAGATCTACGTAACGAAATGATTGATAAATTTAAAGACCTATTTTTTGCAGATTACCTATTTGCCCTGAGAGAGCGAAGCGCAGATTGCTTCCAGCCCGCGTGGAAGGACCGCATCAGAATCGGTGATGTCGTGCTCATATTTTCGCCGGTGAAGCCACGAGCACTCTGGGCTTTGGGTAAAGTAATTAAATTGTATTCGGGTGCAGATGGCTGCACTCGTTCAGCTCAAGTACTTCGTGCAGATCGTACAGTAGGAGATTATGCCGTCTCCGTGCTATATCCTTTAGAGTTGCATACTAGTTATGTTCGGACGCATCAATCCCACGTAAATGATCAAATTTCTAATGAAAATGAATCTAAAAGTTCATCAGGTCCAGTCCGGCCTTACCGGGCGGCCGCTGCTGCTTGTAGGCAGCGATTGAAAGCCTAAAATACACATTAATGTGCATTTTTTCTTAGTCCCCGGAGGTATGGAGAATTCTGACATTCTCCATTGCCCTGAGAGATACTTAGCCGTTAAAACTTTAGTACCTTTGCAGCTTGGCTCGTGCCAGGTGAGGTGGGAGCTGCTTTACGGAGAGTCAAGGGGAGCTTCATTCCATTCCTATTGAGTCTTGGGGTTGATCCCTTTTATTGTAGAGGTACCGTTTGGTATATCTTGCTTTTTTGTTCCTTTATTTAAGTTGCGACTTCCTAGCTATGGTGGTGACCTTTAGTCGCGATCTCAGCGGTTATCAATCCCGAGAGTAAAGGCGTTCCGCAGTCGTGGGTGCCGGCGCTCGGTGTTCAGCCGTGGCAAGTCCTCAAGCGCGTGTCCCGGTGGATCGCTTCTTCACTTATTCTCTCTATTTCCTATAGCCATTTTTGCTTCTATTTCTTATGAATTCAGCACCTTGTCCTATTGCTCTGATAGATGACCTTGCCTTTGTTAATTGTATGACTGTGAGTGTGAGTGATCTTGTTAAGCTACCTTAAATTTCTTGAATTATTAAATCCTTAAACCTTAATATCTTCTATATCTTAATACTATGATATCTTAAATGTAACCTAAATCTATTTCGAGCTTGCTTGGAATGGGCCCTTAAACTTTTTCCTTAACTTAAATAATCCTACCTGGAGCCTAACTGAAAGACGGCTTACCGGCTGCCTGACTTTCCGGGTAGTGCTATTGACTCATAAACCTAATTCTATTTCCTAACTTTGCTCTTAGTTGAGCCTTTTTCTTCACGTTTACCATCTTTCTAACTCTACGAGTGGCTTCCACACTGAGGCATAATTAAACTCAGGTTAGCATATGAAATAGTCCTGCTATAATGTTCATGTTTGCTGCAAAATCATTATGAATAACTTCTTACTCCATTGACTTCTTCATTGCATTAATTCATTTGTTTAATTTTTCTAGTATCTGCGTCTTCGGGCTCCAAAAGCCCAGTTTGAGGCTGCTCTACCGGGAGCGTTGCGGGACTGCTGGTTTTAATTCTGCGCTGCGATCTCAGGGGAGGCTGTCATTTCGGTTGTGCGGTACTGGCTACCCTGGCTGTTGATCGGCCTACTAAAGCTGCGTTAAACTACTGACGATTATCGGGGCCATGCGGCTTGAATGTGGCCTGCTGGGCGAACGGCCAGTCCTCTGGAGGGCCACGCCGCAAGCTGATTAGGATCGCCGCTGAAGAATGCAAGGTTTCGCGCCTTCGTAGTGGAAACAGTGCTGCTGCTTTTTTTAGCCACCATGCAAGGAGTCGCCATTTTGTTAATTTATAGGGATCGCCTTTCTTTCGTTTATCTAGGTTAACCTTAGATCCTTCGTTCCTGAACCTTTTTGTTGTTAATTAGAACTTATGTAAGTTTGTAATCTTACACGCTGAGCAGGCATTAGTCCTAAGATTTGTCCTAGTGGTTTAATTCTTGTTCCTGGCTCGTGAACCTACGATCCTGATGTTCGGCCTATTGAATGGTTCGTATCATCTAAATATACTGCTACTTGCAGCGTCCAATAAAACTTTTTTGCTGTCATTCCCTGTTTACCATTGAACCTATTTGTGTGGATTCTCCACAAGATCTCGTGTTTACTTGCCCGTAGTCTCTGTAAGGAATCACGATCTTTATTACCGGAAGTTCTTAAACCTAATACTCAGATTTTTTAAAGCCAGAGGCATTAGTGAACAGTGTTGAAAGCTAAACAGTTTAAACAATTTATTCATTGTTAAAATCTGTCAACCAAAAATCTGTTCTATCTCTTTGAGTTTGCCAAAAGTGAGAATCCTTAAAGTAGCTGGTGTCAAACCTGTAGGAGTTTCTCGGAGTTCTCCGTGTGGGAAGAGTTGTCATTATATGTTGGATTGCCAGTGGTGGAATGTCTTGATGTCTCTCCTGGAACGTTTCATCCAGCGCCTCTGCCCTTACAGGACCTCAACGTCATCACACACACCACTTACAACATTCTCCCTGGGCCGCTTTTGGTTTTTTCTACTTGGATTGGATTTGGCTATGCTCTGGGGCCTTTAGCCGGATATATTCTCTAATTACGGGCCTTAATTCTCAACTGCCTAAAAGTACGGGCACCATTGAATTAGCTTTGCATTCGCTGAATTCCGCGTGCCTGGATCTTAAGTACTATTCAAACCAAGAGTCCTCATCGCCATCCGGCTCGGCACCTTGATCAAACTCACCTGCTCCAAAAATTAAGCATGCTTTGCCCACACAAATAGCTACGCACCGATTGTTGTGCTTGTTTAAAAATTGCCCACAGTAAATTGAATATTCTGAACTCGATACACTTAAAATTCTCATCCACCGGCCGGAGCGACGCCAGCGCTCACCGAAGCTCACCACCGGCACTCCGGACCTCACTGGGACTTCCAGTCAAGCTCATCGAAGTCCTCCTGGTTCCTCTTCAAATAAAAACCACCTGAAATAAGCTGAGTCCAAATCCGTTTTTCATTATCCCTCTTGTAATTTCCCACAACACTATCGAGAGTTGTTCGAGTTTTTGGCCGTCAAGAACTAACATTTAAGTTCAAACTACCCCAACGGTCACGAAAACCCGACACTGGTGCATCGGCCGGGAAGTTCGTAAAAATAAAAACTCAACTCGAAGTGTTTGAGAGATTGTGAGAGGATAATGTTGGCGTATCATTGTAGTGATAAATTTTCCCATGTCGTAGTAGCTTGAGAGATTCCTGTGGATCTTGACCGTGCTAATTGTTCTCTGAGCAGCTCTAACAAAATTTTTTTTTTTCAGCGCTATCCTGTCCTTTTTTTTTTTTTGTTTCATGTGCCTCAGTAGGTAGGAAAAATATTTTTTTTTTTCCTATTTCCGTGCTTACGTTCATTCTGAATACCGTAAAATTCGCGTTTCCATTCTCCATTTTCCCTCCGTTTTCTTCAACGTTATTGATTGATTGAGTAGGTAGGAAAGTAATTTTTCTCACCTGCTTTATTTTTGTGCCTACGCAAAATTGCCGCATACCGCAGAAAATTTTTTTTTCGTTTCCAATTTCATATTTCCTTCCTTCTGTTTCAACTTAACCTGAATGATTGAGTAGGTAAAGAATTAACGCAAACCATTGCCACTTAATCCCAAGTCTTAGGCACTGACATCATTAATTGTGCATCCCCAAAAGTGATCGCTAGCATGACTGAATCAGATAATGAAGATCGAGCCCCCTCAAAACCCATTAGGCTCCCGCCTTTTATTCCGGAGGACGCTCACACCTGGTTTCAACAGTGTGAAGCCGTGTTTAGGTATCATAAAATAATAAATGACATAGACAAATTCTATGCTCTTGTTTCCGCCGCGCCCACAAAACTATTGAATGACTCAAACCAAATATTAGAAAACCCTCCAGCTCTCAATCCTTACGGAATCTTGAAAGGCAAAATTTTGGCAAGGCTTCAGATGTCCGATGCGGACAAATTCCGAAGTCTTGTAGACGCCTCAGCAATTCCATCTGTCTCTGTCTCTTTCTCTCCCACTTCGCTAGTGAAAGAACTGCGGAAACTCGCTACGGGTGTTGCCGTAGCTGAGGGATTTCTGAAGGAAGTTTTCATGACTAAGCTTCCCCCGAATGTGCGTCCATTTCTATCGTTAGCAGGGCCCGAGCAAACGTTAGAAAAATTAGCGGAGTCCGCAGAGACGGTGATGCGAAATATTAATTTGTCACGAGAACCACAAGTTGCTTCCCTGAATGTAGCAGCTACAAATTTTAGCCCGTCAAATACGGCGCAAAATCAATCCTCAGCCACAATAGATAAGATGCAGCAGGACATCGCTGAAATAAAGCAAGCTCTCCAAAATTTTCAAATAGGTCAAAGTGTAGCTCACATTCAGCAAGGCCCAGGGAGATTCCAAAGCCACCAAAATGCCTACGACTATCCCTATGACTATCACTCAAACTATCCTTCTCCTCCTCCTCAACGCTTTGATAGAGATAGATCTTATGATAGGTCAAATCAAGACCGCCGCTTCAGGTCGCGCTCTCGTGATGCTAGTAGCAATTTATGCTGGTACCACATGAAATTTGGTGACCAAGCTCGCAAATGTGCCTCTAGATACTGTCCTCGTTATACCGAAATGACTTCGGGAAACGCCAACAGCGACGCATAGTAGCGAGTACTGCGTTGCCTCATTCCCAGACTACTCGCCTCATGACCATTCACGATCCCGTCACCAAGTATCGATTTTTCATAGACACTGGCTCCAGTGTGTCAATTATCCCAGCCACGGCAAAAGACAAAAACAACCCATTGTTGGCGACATTACGCGCCGCAAACGGCACGCCAATTCCTTGTTACGGTGAAAGAATTTTAGAGTGCGGTCTGGGATTGAGGAGAAAATTCGCATTTACTTTCTTGGTAGCTGAAGTCCAAGAGCCCATAATAGGTGCTGATTTTCTAGCCAAGTTTGGCATAATTGTAGATATTAAGAACCATAGAATTAGGGACGAGGAGACACAGATCTCAATTCCCGCTTGTAGCATAACTAGAGCTAATGTCTTGCATTCCTTCTCTATCGCCTTAAAGGAAGAGTGCATGTTTGAGCAACTACTAAAAGATTTTCCTGCATTGACAAATTCTAACTTAGTTTCTGCAAGAATGCAGACCAGCACAAAGCACTTCATAGAGACGACGGGACCGCCGGTTTACTCCCGTGCAAGGCGATTGCCGCCTGACCGATTGGCGTTAGCTAAGAAAGAATTTGCGCGCATGCTCGAAAATGGCATTATCCGCAGTTCCAAAAGCCCTTGGGCTAGCCCTCTTTTGCTAGTACCCAAGGCTAACGGTGAATTCAGACCGTGCGGGGATTTCCGCAGGTTGAACGCCGTTACTCTACCTGATCGCTACCCTATTCCTTACTTGCATGATTTCAGTGCAAATTTAGAGGGAGCACAAATTTTCTCTAAGATAGACCTGCAGTCTGCCTTCCATCAAATTCCCTTGGATGAGTCTGCGATTCCTAAGACCGCGGTAATCACTCCGTTTGGTCTCTTTGAGTTCCTCAAGATGCCATATGGCTTGAGGAATGCTCCTCAAACGTTCCAAAGGCACATGGCTGAAATTTTCTCTGATCTCACTTTCGCTTATGTCTATTTAGACGACATCCTAGTGGCATCCACAACCCCGGAGTTGCACAAAGACCATCTTAGGGTCGTTTTTCAAAGATTGTCCGACAATGGACTCCTCGTAAATCCTGCAAAATGTGAGCTCGGAAAGCCATCACTGATTTACTTAGGTCATGAAATCTCTAGCCTAGGTCTAAAGCCTTTACCTTCCAAAGTAGAAGTGATCAAAAACTTTCCTCTTCCACAGACCCAGAAGGAACTAAGAAGGTTCCTAGGTTCTGTTAACTTCTACCATCGTTTCATACGCAACTGTGCTCAAACTTTAGCGCCCTTGTCTGACCTCCTCGAACCGAAACGAAAAGGCAAATCTATTGAGGTAAAATGGACAGAAGAAGCGCGCAAAGCTTTTGAGACAATCAAGCACAAGTTAGCTTCCGCGACTGAATTATCCTACCCTATTGCTAATGCTGATTTTAGTCTCGTTGTTGACGCATCCAGTACCGCCGTAGGTGCTGTGTTGCAACAACAAGTAGGTACTAATATCTCTCCTCTTGCTTTCTTTTCCAAAAAGCTGTCGCCCACTGAGCGTGGTTATAGCGCGTTCGGTAGGGAACTTCTTGCTATCTACTTGTCTGTGAGACACTTCCGCTATGCTCTAGAGGCGAGGGAGTTTGTGATCTACACAGATCACAAACCTCTGACCTCAGCGATCAAAATGCCTTCTGAAAGACATTCCCCTAGGGAAGCTCGACACTTGTCGTTTATAAGTCAGTTTACCACTGACATCCGGTTCATAAAAGGGTTGGACAATACTGTCGCTGATTGTCTTTCCAGAATCAACACTGTCCAAACCGGTGGTGAAATCACTTTCGGCAACATTGCAAACGCGCAGAAGGAGGATCCTGAACTTCAGGACCTTCTCAAACCTTCTAACACTTCCTCTCCGAAACTAACCTTGGTTGACGGCGTGTACCGTGATGCCGAGCGACCTTCTCGTTTGTATCTTCCTGCGACGCTCCGCAGAGTAGCTGTCCTCCACTACCATTCCCTCTCTCATCCAGGTATTAACCGTACAGTGCGTTTGATTTCTGATCGTTTCGTCTGGCCAGCGATGCGTAAGGAGGTCAAGCAAATTGTGCAAAATTGCCATGCGTGTCAGAGTAGTAAGGTGGTGAAACATAATCGTGCAGCGCTGCAGAGTTGTGCATTCACAGGTCACAAGTTCGACTCTGTACACCTAGATTTGGTGGGTCCTTTGCCTTTATCGCGCGGGCATTCTTATTTGTTGACCATCATCGATAGGTTCACACGTTGGGTTGAGGCTGTCCCTCTTCCTGATACCCAAACTGAGACTGTAGCGCGCGCTTTCTTGTCAAACTGGATCTCTAGATTTGGGGTTCCCTTAAGTGTCACACATGACCGGGGATCACAATTCACCTCCAAATTCTGGAGTGAGCTTAGCACCGCTTTAGGGTGTGCAAATACATCAACTACAGCGTATCATCCGCAGTCAAATGGACTTATTGAGAGAGTCCACAGAGACCTCAAGGTTGCATTGCGCTGCCTTAATTGCAGTCACGATTGGACTGATAGACTTCCAGTAGTACTACTTAGCATCCGAAATTTACACAGACAGGATCAGCAATGCACAGCGGCTGAAATGTTGTACGGGAAAACGCTTCGTCTCCCCGGCGACATTGTTGACCCAAAACCTTTGCCTGAATTTTCATCCGCTGACCGTTCCGCTTATGTAACCTGTCTCAAAGATTGCATGCGTAAGATCAAGTATGTGGCTCCACGAATGCCTCAGACTCAGGACAAACAGGATTCTGCCCTGCAAGACTGCACACATGTGTATGTCCGCAATGATGCTATAAAACCTACACTCACGCGCCCTTATGATGGCCCATTCAAAGTACTTAAACGCAAGCAAAAATATTTCATCCTCGAAAGATTCGGTTCACACGACCCTGTGAGCATTGATCGATTAAAAGTCGCATACACTTCTGATCATAGTGTAACTTATAACCCATCATCCTCTCCTCAGATATCCCTTCCCACTGAGACTCGATCAAATCTACCATCTCAGCGTCCTCAGTTGGCTGCCTTGTTGCCTAGTCAACTTGAGTGTAACCCTTTCTACGTATCTGTACATTCAAACCCTATCCCTAAGCCTATCGTAGACTCTAATTCTAGCCCTCTTACTGACACAGCGACAAGTCTGGAGAGACCAGACGAGCCCGCTGCAGTAACTCCTGTTTCTAGGACTCTTGCCGATCTAAACTTGCAGACCCGTTTGGTGAAACTTCCCCGCTCAGTATCATTTGCCAATTGCCGAACTCGGCAGGGTCGTGTAGTTCGCCCTCCTTCCCGCTACAGATGATTGCAGCGGGTGGACCTTTCGGTCTGCGCCTTGGGGGGTAATGTAGCATACCGCTACATAAGCGTAAAAATTAGAAATTTGCCCTTCGTACTTAAATAAATTAATTAGTAGCATTAAAAATCTTACTCTAATTTATTATTAATTATTTTCTACTTCTAATTCGTAATCATTGAAGTTTTTGTGTAAATACATGAGACGATAAAATAACAATTTACATTTTTCGAGAGAGAAGCCCTCTGGTGGCAATACTGCGCAATGCGCGTCTCTGTTTCAAATAGAGCACTCTTACTTTGGCGGTTGACTAGCCCGCTCACAGCATTTTTCTCGTGAGTAATCAGTGTTAGAAAATAATCGTGTTCTTTCTTCGTTCTCGTGAGTAATCAGTGTTAGAAAATAATCGTGTTCTTTCTTCGTGTTCAGTGAGTATTAATAGTTGACAGGCAGTGTTATTTGGATACGTAGTTATGCGTAGGAATTGTGATGTAGCATGTTCTCATTCAGTGCTTTGTTTTGTTTTTTTCTCAACGTGACTTAGCGTAAAAATATTGCGTCAGATGTGCATTGCATTTCCGTGTCATGATTTTATTATCAAAACATAATCATGTTTCGTTCCTTTCTTCACTACAATAGTAGATACCTGCAGTTTTCATTCATGATTCGATACTCGGAACGAACGCGGCGAAATTTGCCGGCGTTCGTTGTCGATATCGTCTTTGTGTAATGGCGTAACCTCACACCGTCGTCTCTTGTCACTACTCTGTGACTATAAATACTATAGGCATGTGTTATAGTGGCATTTATTCTTTTTTTTTTACAAACCGACTTGCAGTAGTTTAAATTACGAAAAGTATTCATGTCTATGCTTGCTAAGTTATGGAATTTCATTTCTTAATTCCATACTCTTTGAAACCTTTACGTAACCGCACTTATTTCAATATAAAACATTTCAATAAAATTTAATTTAACTCATCGCATTCTTGTGACAAACACCCACTACCATCTGCCTATCTTGAGTGTGTGCAAATTGCTGGCGGCTTTGGCTGAGGCCGACGCGTAAAGCCGCCCGGCTAAATCGCCACACGGAACTTTCATGCTTTCGTTTTTCTTTCTTCGCGTAGTTTCCGCCTGTGAAATCAACGCTTAGGTTTCCTTTTTTTTTATCATTGGGGATATATATTATTCCTTAATTCCTTTATTATTGCAAATGATATCTACCAGGATTTTTCAGTAGGATTTATATCCATGAACTTTGGGATTTTTATGTTTGTTCTTACTGCTTTCAAAAGTGCAGTCACTTGATATTTTCACGATATTCCGTAGATCTCGTGTTTACTTGCCCGTAGTCTCTGTAAGGAATCACGATCTTTATTACCGGAAGTTCTTAAACCTAATACTCAGATTTTTTAAAGCCAGAGGCATTAGTGAACAGTGTTGAAAGCTAAACAGTTTAAACAATTTATTTATTGTTAAAATCTGTCAACCAAAAATCTGTTCTATCTCTTTGAGTTTGCCAAAAGTGAGAATCCTTAAAGTAGCTGGTGTCAAACCTGTAGGAGTTTCTCGGAGTTCTCCGTGTGGGAAGAGTTGTCATTATATGTTGGATTGCCAGTGGTGGAATGTCTTGATGTCTCTCCTGGAACGTTTCATCCAGCGCCTCTGCCCTTACAGGACCTCAACGTCATCACACACACCACTTACAACATTCTCCCTGGGCCGCTTTTGGTTTTTTCTACTTGGATTGGATTTGGCTATGCTCTGGGGCCTTTAGCCGGATATATTCTCTAATTACGGGCCTTAATTCTCAACTGCCTAAAAGTACGGGCACCATTGAATTAGCTTTGCATTCGCTGAATTCCGCGTGCCTGGATCTTAAGTACTATTCAAACCAAGAGTCCTCATCGCCATCCGGCTCGGCACCTTGATCAAACTTACCTGCTCCAAAAATTAGGCATGCTTTGCCCACACAAATAGCTACGCACCGATTGTTGTGCTTGTTTAAAAATTGCCCACAGTAAATTGAATATTCTGAACTCGATACACTTAAAATTCTCATCCACCGGCCGGAGCGACGCCAGCGCTCACCGAAGCTCACCACCGGCACTCCGGACCTCACTGGGACTTCCAGTCAAGCTCATCGAAGTCCTCCTGGTTCCTCTTCAAATAAAAACCACCTGAAATAAGCTGAGTCCAAATCCGTTTTTCATTATCCCTCTTGTAATTTCCCACAACACTATCGAGAGTTGTTCGAGTTTTTGGCCGTCAAGAACTAACATTTAAGTTCAAACTACCCCAACGGCCACGAAAACCCGACAAGGATGCTTTATTCGAATCAATCAAACCTGATCCATATCATCTTATACACTGGTATTTCAAATGCCTTATAACTAACATAGGACGCAATGACGGTTACCCCCGGTCGAGTCGGTACTCATTTCCGACACCTAAGTAGAGTGAGGAATTGTGCCTGAGTTCCCTCTCTTCCCAATGGAGAGAAATCATCGCGCAGCGCCAGTATTCGAACTACCGACACCTTCTCGAAAGGGCGCGTTTTTAATCACTCGGTCATGGTGACAACAGTAAATTAAACATAGCTATGCATATGAAGTCAACAGATTTTAGCAGAATTTTATTCTCTATCATCATTTCTTGAATATTTTCAAAATACTTATGTGAGGTAAATTGAACAAAGCTAGCAGAAACAGAAGGGTTACTTGATACCAGCTCTAATCCTCACCAAGCAAATCAGTATTATAAAAGGAGCCGCGTCCGTCCGTCTGTGTGACAGACCCACCAGCCTGCAGTGTGAGATGAGCGTATCTGTGACACAAGCTTCATCAACTCCACAATTTTCGGTGCCTTACCCAAGCAGATTGGGAGTCGGAATGAATATCACGTGTATTGATAGGTTAGATTAGGTTGTATAGAATATCAGCGGTTGAGACTTGGGAAAGTATTGGCAAGCCATAGAATTGCATGGGAAATCATGGGAAAGCCATGTTGAAGCTCAGTTGGTCCTATATCTAATCCTGTCATTTTTTTTGACGGGCCGTGTGCACTCGTATCTATGATAACTGACGACATGTCGAGGTGCCCTCAGTCTCCAGGTTCAATTCTCGCTTTTTATTCTAAAAAAAGTTTGTAGAAGAAAGTCGAAATCGACAATCCTCACACCTTACAGGAATTGAGGAACAATATATTTGAATTATTTAACAGTGTAACGCCAAAAGCATTGGAGAAAGTGAACGAACGATTCAATTGAAGGATCACGTGCTTGTAGAAATAACAGGAACATCCCTCACTTCTCTGTGCAGTAATGTTTGTCGCGCCCTTGTTCCCCTTCGCCAGGTAAGAAAAACACCGGAAGAAGAAGGAGGTTGTATTGGGCGCGGTTGAATACGTCACTGTAAACAAGGGTTATTTTTAGTTCTACAAATAAATCAGCTTGAAGTCACAAAGAGAGTAATTAAGTTTATTACTAAGTTAGCTCGGCGGCACAAGGCAAGAACATTCTTAGTTCTACAAATAAATCAGCTTGAAGGTACAAAGAGAGTATTTAAGTTCATTACTAACTTAGCTCGGCGGCACAAGGTAAGAACATTCTTAGTTCTACAAATAAATCAGCTTGACGGTACAAAGAGAGTAATTAAGTTCATTACTAACTTAGCTCGGCGGCACAAGGTAAGAACATTCTTAGTTCTACAAATAAATCAGATTGAAGGCACAAAGAGAGCAATTAAGTTCATTAATAACTTAGCTCGGCGGCACAAGGTAAGAACATTCTTAGTTCTACAAATAAATCAGCTTGAAGGTACAAAGAGAGTATTTAGGTTTATCAACCTAGTATCACGATCACAAGGCGATCAATGCCTCTGCGACATAAACAGTTTCGAGAACAACGCAGATTACAAGAAAAATAAGAAGCACTGCGAGAAAACAAAATTGTAAAATTAAATAAGAAGTTTCTAATCGTTTCAGAATTATTGCTAGAGCTTAGTGTCGCGCCCTTACATCTTTTAAAATTACTTACATCTTTATTTGCGAGACCTCAGCTACGACACTGACCCTAGGCTTACTTTTTTATGCTTTACATTACCTGTAAAGTAAAAGAAATCACATTAAATCATTATCATGCACACGCGCAATTTACAACCCAGACTAGGCTTAACTTACAAAGACACGAAAGGGGGACCAGGTCGGCCATTTTTTATATGGCGCTTGAGGCGCAGCAATACACGACAACTGCATATGGAAGACTCGTAATATGCACATGACCTTCAAATTAATCATGCTGCAAATTAAAGCATCTCGGCCCCTTCAATAAATAACGCACTTCTTCGATCATACAAATGATTTTGAGACTCAGTGGTCAAAACTTACAGAAAACTAAAATACACTTCATGAGTGGCTGATCATTCATTCAAGATATGATCTGACTGAGTGCAACCTAAACCCGATAATTTTTCCCGATACAACAGAAGTTTTACAGTACGCAAACGCATTGAAGATAACAGTACGCACAATCAAATTAAAATGATAGAACTGTATTAATAAAAAATCATTTGAATAAGACAAAACGCACAGTGACAACATTCTGAGGCTACCGAAGCACGCACTTGAAAAACTGACACACACAAAGGTAGAATGGCTATCTACGGTTCTTACAGATATAAGGCACACTTTCACTTCAGTTCTTTTAATTTTATTAAGTTCGATCATCACTTAAAAGGGTTCAAACACACATTTAAGGCTTATTAGGCAGGTAGCCTGAGCACGAAATATCACACCCTACTCTCGGGAGAGCTTTGGCTCAAGTGCGAAGCGGGCGCTGAAGCCACAAGAGACGCCAAGAGAATGTTGCCAAAAAACCCCAGCATACGCTTAAGAAAAAACCCAGGTCAGCGAAAAAAGACGTTAATGAATAAATTTTCTTACCCGTTTCCTATTGTTTTCGTGGTTACCAAGTAGTACAATCATTGAGGCTCCTTGAAATTAATCGTTTTGCCAACACAAATCATGACTGTAAACCCCAGGAGACAGATAAAAACCCAGATCCGCGGTTAAAACCCCAGAATGCGCAACCAGCTGAAATGAATCTACGTAACGGCGGAGAACTCCCGCATTTAATCTTACATACGCGGACAGAGCTAGAACGTTTGATAAGTATCGGAGTTTTTTATTCTATTTTAAATAAAGATATTATCGACATCATAAATCGACATTTAGTGACATTAACAATTAACTTTGCTGATATTATTAAGTTATTGACCTGATATCGCTCATTTCAAAATCACGAATTCGATCTGGAAATTTCCAGGACAGTCAAATGAGAAGCGGTTCATTTAAATGGCGGGCTAAAACCCAAAATGACTTAAAGACGGAGAAAGGCATGACACTCCCCCCTATTTTGGAAAAATACACATAAAACATCCTTGCGACGGCTTGAAGAGAGTACGTAAAGCGTACCTTAGCTTGGTACACGATAATCAGTAACATTACGCTTATACTAAAAGACCATAAATCAATCCGTTTACAATACGAAATTTCTTAAATCTAGATAGAGATCAATCTTCCTTAGTCCGATAGGCACAAGAACAACGCACGTGACTAGTGTTAGGAACGTTACGAGCGAATAATACAACAAATTAGAGGCGAACCCCGTCAGTATTCAAAATCTAATACTCTATAGTAGGCAAACCGCAAACTGACTTAGTGAGAGATAGATAGGGGAAGAAAAACGAACGTGCTTCACGCATCACACCACTACCGGGAGAGGAAGGAGAAGTCTGCAGCTCTTCACCTCCCCCCATCAGCAGCAGTGAGACACCTTCCGCCGATCACTTGAAATAAGCATATTAAAGATAGGTAAGCTCGACAGGGAGACTGGAAGGACGCGTCACAGTTGCGGCGGGCACGATGGATAGAGCACACTAACCAAATTGATTTAAGAATCGGAACTATGAGGTCTAGTTGTCTCCACGGAGACCTAAACTTACTACCTTGCCTATCGGACGTTCGCACGCTATCGTACCTCCCGCAGTAGCGGCCCGAGATACCACTACGGAACGCACTAGACCGTCCCCGCTCTTCTTGACTCTGACTACCCTACCCATCGCCCATTTATTCCTCGGAGCGGGCTCGACGAGCATGACGATGTCTCCAGGGCTCAAGTTGGTTGTCCTCTTCGTCCACTTGGAGCGCGATTGAAGCTCCTGTATGTAGTCGCTTTTCCACTTCTGCCAGAAGACCTCTGCCAGATGGTTGACTCTACGCCAGCGCTTCTTTCCGTAGGCTATGAGGTCCGCAGAGGAGGTGTCGCAGAGAGGAGGGTTGTCGCCCGCTTCTTTCAACGTTAGGAGCATGTTTGGAGTCAGGGGTTGTGGATCATTAGGGTCGCTCGATAGGGACCATAATGGCGTGTTGTTGACGATTGATGCTGCTTCTTGAAAAAAGGTGTAGAGCTCATCTCTACTAGGTGTTCGCATGCCGCACTGGGAAAGCGAGAACAACATGGCCTTTTTTATAGCTCCCACTTTACGTTCCCAAACTACACCAAAATGGGGTGCGTGAGGGGGATTAAAGATCCACTGCACATCGAAGTCTTGCAGCGTCTTGGAGAGTGACCTCATGTCGAGGTCCTGGTTATAGCTGCCGACGAAATTAGAACCGCGGTCGCTCCTTATGATTTTGCACGATCCACGAACGCACATGAATCGCCTGAGAGCGTTTTGAAAGCTAGAAGTGTCCATGGCAGGCAGCGGTTCCACATGCACCGCTCTAGAGGTTAGACAGGTCAACACCAAGGCCCATACCTTAGAAGTCCTCTTATTGCTTCTCGTAGAGATTCCCTCGACGACCTGCCACGGGCCTGCCACGTCCAAACCTGTGTTCGTAAAGGGAGCAGTGCAAGCAAGTCGGTCCTCCGGTAGGTCACTCATTTTCTGCTCTTTGGGTCTCCTCAATTTTCTGCAGACGACGCAGTCATTTACGAACTTACGGATGACTTTCTTTCCATGCACTATATGATAGCCTGCATCTCGTACGGCTCCATGAGAAATGTGAGCACCTTGATGCCCGGAGAGTTTGTGATAATGAGACACAATGCTAGAGGTGAGCGGGTGGTCTTCGGGAAGCACAATGGGGTGCTTTATATTCCCGGGCAAGTTGACGCGCCTGAGGCGTCCGCCTACTCGCAACAGACCGTCAGCATCAATAAAGGGGCTCAAAGAAGACAAAGGGTGGCGCAGAGGAATGTCCTTTTCTTTCTTGAGATTACTGATCACGTCTTGAAAGGTTGCGCGTTGAACGTCAGAGATGGCTAACTTCTCACCCCCGAAGTTTAGTGATTCCAAGGGTCTGATGGCCAGAGCCACTCCTTTTCTTTGCTGAGTTCGGTCCCTCCATTTGAAATAGAAGTGCGTCGCCAGTCTTGATGCTCTACGAACAGAGACAAAGTCACCAGTTAAGTAGGCAGGAACTTCGCGCTGAAGCTCTGGGGTCTGAAGGGAGGTGACGAAATTCGAGCATTCCTGGACGAGTTTCTCCTCGGGCAAACTCACCGAAAGCGAGATATCTGCGCCTTCTTGCTCGTCAGGCAGATGATCTTCCCACAGAAAGGAAGGGCCCGTCAACCAGCGTATCCTCTTCAGGTTCTCTGCGCTTGTGGGACGAGAGGCCATATCCGCCGGGTTGCACTCTGTGGCTACGTACCGCCAGAGTTCCTTGGGACGAACCTTCGTAGCCGCTTCAATTCTTCTAGTCACATACTTTGAAAATCTTTTAGTTTCGTTGTTGAGGTAGCCCAGCACTACCTTGCTGTCTGAGTACATCACTACGTCGTTGATCTCGACGCTTATCTCTTCGCATATTCTTCTTGAGGCCTCGCTGCACTCGACGGCCGCGCAGAGTTCCAAACGTGGTATGCTTGTGGCAGCTCTGGGAGCCACCTTGCTGTCAGCGCTTACAAAAGACACGTGTACTCGTCCACTCACATCGACTGATCGTAAGTAGGTGACATGTCCTATGGCTTGTTCAGAGGCGTCGGCAAAGGAATGCAAACTTCGTGAATGAACCTCCCCGAAGTCTCCAGGAATGAGGCACCTGTCCAACGACAGGTCGGAGAGTCCTCGCAACGACTCTTTCCACGATTCCCACGTCGCAAGATGAGCAACGGGAAGAGGGTCGTCCCACCCCAACTTTGCCAAATTTTCTGGGTCTTGTTTTACGGGAGGGATCAAGGTGCGCATGATCAGTCGGCCTCCCAATACGACGGGGCTAGCTAAGCCGATTGGATCGAAGATTGAATTGACGGTGGCTAACAAACCACGTTTCGTGAACGGGCGGTCCACCACCTCGGTATGTACGTCAAACCGGTCGGTCGTAGTATTCCACGTCACTCCTAGGGTGCGCTGACTACAACCATCCTCCCAAAACTCCACTTTTCCTTCCTCGCGTTCCGATTCCGGGAATGCGTTCAAAACCTCCTGATGACTAGAAGAGATTTTGTGAAGACGAACCTTGAACGTCTCCAGGTACTCTCGAGTCTTGACTAGAATGTCGACGGCCTCTTGAGCTGAACCTGCGGATCCCAGTCCGTCGTCAACGTAAAATCCGCGCTCGACGTAGCTCAGAGCTTTCCAGGCAAGTCTGTCTCCGTTTTCTCTCTCCTCTCTTGAGGCTTCCCTAATGGCGTGGCGCAGACAGTGAGTTGCGACAGCCGGACTTGATCGATTTCCGAAGACGTGCACTCTTGCCCGGTATGAGACAATTGCTTTGCAAGGATCATTGTCCTTGAACCAGAAGAACCTGAGAAAATCTCGGTCGGAGGGACGGACATAGAAGGCGTGGAACATCTTTTCCACGTCGGCAACGAAACCAACCTTGTTCTCTCGAAACCTAAGGAGCACTCCACGAAGACTATTGTTGGCATCTGGCCCCTGAAGCAAGGTTCCGTTTAAGTTGCGTCCGAAATACTGCGCCGCAGAGTCGAAGACGATGCGCACCTTCTTTTTCTTGGGATGTGTAACGGGAAAAACCGGGAGATACCAAAAGTGTCCTTCGGCCGGTTGAAGTTCTTGGGAAGGAACTACCTCTACGTGTCCACTATCCACGTAGTCTTGGACTATCTTCAAACACTGCTGTAATTTGGCGGGGTCTTTGACTAACCGCGCTAAAGTGTTTCTGGAGCGGCGATAGACGGCCTTCGTGTTGTCTGGAAGCTTAGACATGCGATCTATGAATGGCAGCGGAGTTTCTAGATGCCCTTCAGCATTTACAACTATATTCTCGTCAATCAGCGACAAGAATTTCCTGTCCTCAACGGACGGTCCAGGACTCTCGTCGTCCATTCTGGTGTCGAAGACTGGAGCCAGAGGACCGAAACAAGGCTGAGCCGAAAAGTGATCTTCGACTTGAGTTTTATACACACTCATCTGCATGTTCGACGGGTGAGGCTCTGAAGGGTTGACTCTTCCAACAACAGCCCATCCCAAAGGTGTTTTGTAGACAGGGGGCTTCCGGTGGACCAGATCTGCAACTAATACGTCTTCAGCGTCTCGGCCCAGCAACAAACTCACGGGAGCATTGCAGTCCAGAGGAAAAAATTCCGATGCAAGATGAGCGATGTCGGGGTTCTTCAAGACGTCTTCTCTCGTTGCCACGTCGTACTTATTATGAGGAATGCCGTCGTGCTCGAATAGCGGGGGAAGAGCGTAAGACTCAGAGCGGTTTACGCCCTTTACTCGAAAGCCCTCCGTAGTCCGACCGTAGGATTTAATTTTAGAACTTGAAATCGTGGTGATGGAATACGTTTCCTTTTTGTGAGGTAATGCAAAGAAATCTAACAAAGAAGATGTGGCGAAAGAGTTGGTACTTTGGTCATCCAGGATGACGTAAGTGCGGAGAGTTTTACTGCTTCTTCCGGGCGCCGTCACGTCCACCAAGACCATCTTAGAGCAGCTTCTGTTTTCCGATGGTTGTCACTTTTCCGTATACAGGTTTCCCATTTCTGAAGCGTCGCGTCTCTCGTTGAGAGGCGAAGACCTGCGGGCCCAGCGTCCTCGAGGCGCTGGTCCTCCCCTCGAAGCAAAACCTCTTCCCCGTACGCCGAAATTTTCTGAGTGGCTGCGCCTCTGACCCTCAGACCTGTCCGAATGAAGCAGCGTGTGATGAGAACTGGAACCACAGGCTTCGCACCTCTGATCTGCGGTGCATTGAGCTATACGGTGCGCTCCGAAACATCGGAAACACGCACCGCACTCCACAACGATACCCTTACGATCCGTAGCATTCGAACTAGAAAATCTGTTGCAAGACGCCAGAGAATGCCCGGAGCTATGGTGTAAGGGGCATTCGGTTCTCGTGTTTTCCACTTGCGAGGATTCAACAGCAAGCACGGTGGCTCGCTTGCTGGACTTGCCCTTAGGTCCAGTATGCTGGTCGTTGTCCAACTTGGTGAGAACTCCCGAGTACGTGCGCTGAGCATTCTCGCGCAAGAACCTGCAGAATTCCTCTAAAGGAGGATGGCGCTTATGAGATTTCTGGTAGTTGAGCTTGGATTTATTCCACCGGCATTTAATAAAATCCGGGAGCTTCTCATAAATTGGTTCGAGGCCCAGAGCGTAATTGTAGTATTCCAAGTCTCTCACCTCCCTCATCTGCCCCTGGATGCTGTAGCACAGGTCGCCCAACTTTTGCAGCGATTGAGCGGTTTTGGGATCAAATTCAGTCGTTTTTATTTGGTCGAATCTCTCGATCATCTTCTTGAACTCCGCCGTGATTTGCTCCGACGAGCCATATCGTTCTCTCAGTTGAGAGACGATTTCGTCCAAAGTTCGCTTCGGATCACTTCCGAATGAAGTCCTCAATCCGACGATTGTGTCACGAGGTTCCCCAGATGTGCGCGCTTCTAGGATGCCGACCACGTCGCTCGGATTTAAAGAAAGGTTCCTTAAGTCGTTTCGAAGCTCAGCGAACCAAGTATGGTAACGTTTGGGCTCGCCTCGGAAAGGGTTGGGAGGTGACTTTTTTAGTTCCATTAAAACTAGATGTCTTGAAGCGGCGTCGAGCTTAAGTTCATTTCCCGCGCAGCAGTCACTGCTGGCCAATGGTTTTTCTAGGTAGCACAAAAGCGGGTCTTGAGGGTTGTAATTGGTAGAGTTCCCTTGATTGTTGTCAGCGGCTCGAGTGGGTCTTGATTCCCGAACTCTCCGTGGGCGAGAACTCCGAAGTCCAGCATTGTAAATTCCTCTACTCTCCAGGTTCGGTGGGGGACGTACCTCAGAACGGCTCAAAAAACTAGAGTCGGAACTCGTCGATGAGCACGGGGCATTTTGACGCATTTTGGAGGCCTTATTTCGTTTTCGATCTTGAAACTGGGAAGCAGCGTCCCGCTGCTGTGCCTGAGAGTCACGAAGGTTAGGTGGAGGGGGGCAATAAAACACACTGCCGTGGTTCTGCGAGACCCATTCTTCGGTGTGCCTAGATTTTTCCGTTTCGCTGACTGCGCCGATCGAAACGTCGGGGCTGGAGAGACCTCTGTTGTTGATCTCGTCTATTTCAAGTGAGATTTTACTTTTCTCTGTCTTAGCTTCTACTTCAGCAAGCTTCACAGCGAGCTCACACTGCGACCTGAGCTCCGCAACTCGTGCTTGGTGCGCAATGTTGATCCTCTTTATAGAACTTTCCAGGTCCACCAGCCTCGTGGACTCCGCCACGGACATAGCTCTAGAGGAGGTGCTTCGCCTTGGCCCCGATCCTCGACCGTCCTTTCCTGAGTGAGTTGACGTGGAGCTCTCGCTGGAAAGGTCGTTCACACGAGGGTTGAGAAAGCACTTTACTTGCCTCTTTAATTGCCGGTAGTCAGCCATGAGATTTTTAGCTTCTTGTCCGGCTCCAACTTTTCTTAGATATTCTAACTCGTTTTCTACGAGTCCTCGCCAATCTCGAAATTGGTGAAGACACTCGAGGGATTCCTGGTTCCATTCTTCTTCAGTCCAGGCTTCCCTTCTGGCGCTGGACAATTTTAATTTAATTATTTCCTGAAGACGGGTCATGTGATCGAGCCGCACGACTCTTGAGTCCTGCCGTAGTCTACACGAATCCATTATTATTAATAACGGCCCCTACGCCGCGAAGTCTAATGGCACTTACTTCGTTTAGGAGCGATGCAGCTGTGTGTCAGCAGAGGTCTCGGGAGTATGCCACTCCATAAAGATTGACTGTCGCGCCCTTGTTCCCCTTCGCCAGGTAAGAAAAACACCGGAAGAAGAAGGAGGTTGTATTGGGCGCGGTTCAATACGTCACTGTAAACAAGGGTTATTTTTAGTTCTACAAATAAATCAGCTTGAAGTCACAATGAGAGTAATTAAGTTTATTACTAAGTTAGCTCGGCGGCACAAGGCAAGAACATTCTTAGTTCTACAAATAAATCAGCTTGAAGGTACAAAGAGAGTATTCAAGTTCATTACTAACTTAGCTCGGCGGCACAAGGTAAGAACATTCTTAGTTCTACAAATAAATCAGCTTGAAGGTACAAAGAGAGTAATTAAGTTCATTACTAACTTAGCTCGGCGGCACAAGGTAAGAACATTCTTAGTTCTACAAATAAATCAGATTGAAGGCACAAAGAGAGTAATTAAGTTCATTACTAACTTAGCTCGGCGGCACAAGGTAAGAACATTCTTAGTTCTACAAATAAATCAGCTTGAAGGCACAAAGAGAGCAATTAAGTTCATTAATAACTTAGCTCGGCGGCACAAGGTAAGAACATTCTTAGTTCTACAAATAAATCAGCTTGAAGGTACAAAGAGAGTATTTAAGTTTATCAACCTAGTATCACGATCACAAGGCGATCAATGCCTCTGCGACATAAACAGTTTCGAGAACAACGCAGATTACAAGAAAAATAAGAAGCACTGCGAGAAAACAAAATTGTAAAATTAAATAAGAAGTTTCTAATCGTTTCAGAATTATTGCTAGAGCTTAGTGTCGCGCCCTTACATCTTTTAAAATTACTTACATCTTTATTTGCGAGACCTCAGCTACGACACTGACCCTAGGCTTACTTTTTTATGCTTTACATTACCTGTAAAGTAAAAGAAATCACATTAAATCATTATCATGCACACGCGCAATTTACAACCCAGACTAGGCTTAACTTACAAAGACACGAAAGGGGGACCAGGTCGGCCATTTTTTTATATGGCGCTTGAGGCGCAGCAATACACGACAACTGCATATGGAAGACTCGTAATATGCACATGACCTTCAAATTAATCATGCTGCAAATTAAAGCATCTCGGCCCCTTCAATAAATAACGCACTTCTTCGATCATACAAATGATTTTGAGACTCAGTGGTCAAAACTTACAGAAAACTAAAATACACTTCATGAGTGGCTGATCATTCATTCAAGATATGATCTGACTGAGTGCAACCTAAACCCGATAATTTTTCCCGATACAACAGAAGTTTTACAGTACGCAAACGCATTGAAGATAACAGTACGCACAATCAAATTAAAATGATAGAACTGTATTAATAAAAAATCATTTGAATAAGACAAAACGCACAGTGACAACATTCTGAGGCTACCGAAGCACGCACTTGAAAAACTGACACACACAAAGGTAGAATGGCTATCTACGGTTCTTACAGATATAAGGCACACTTTCACTTCAGTTCTTTTAATTTTATTAAGTTCGATCATCACTTAAAAGGGTTCAAACACACATTTAAGGCTTATTAGGTAGGTAGCCTGAGCACGAAATATCACACCCTACTCTCGGGAGAGCTTTGGCTCAAGTGCGAAGCGGGCGCTGAAGCCACAAGAGACGCTAAGAGAATGTTGCCAAAAAACCCCAGCATACGCTTAAGAAAAAACCCAGGTCAGCGAAAAAAGACGTTAATGAATAAATTTTCTTACCCGTTTCCTATTGTTTTCGTGGTTACCAAGTAGTACAATCATTGAGGCTCCTTGAAATTAATCGTTTTGCCAACACAAATCATGACTGTAAACCCCAGGAGACAGATAAAAACCCAGATCTGCGGTTAAAACCCCAGAATGCGCAACCAGCTGAAATGAATCTACGTAACGGCGGAGAACTCCCGCATTTAATCTTACATACGCGGACAGAGCTAGAACGTTTGATAAGTATCGGAGTTTTTTATTCTATTTTAAATAAAGATATTATCGACATCATAAATCGACATTTAGTGACATTAACAATTAACTTTGCTGATATTATTAAGTTATTGACCTGATATCGCTCATTTCAAAATCACGAATTCGATCTGGAAATTTCCAGGACAGTCAAATGAGAAGCGGTTCATTTAAATGGCGGGCTAAAACCCAAAATGACTTAAAGACGGAGAAAGGCATGACAATGTTGTAACACTAAGGAACAGCGAATGGGATGAAGTCTTAAAATTTTCGATGATGTGTAACTTTTGCCCGAATTTCCGATGTTCCAGTTCGCATAGTTCCCAATTTAATTGACCAACTTTCCCTTTAAGTTTACAAGCTTTATTCTTATAATGATGGCTGATTTTTTTAATTAATTGAAATACTTGTGCACCTGATAAATGGGTTTGGCATAGCAGGACTATTATTCCCTGAATTCCAATGATAATTAGCGTGGGCTCTTGTATAGGGTCCGAATTGCAGGGTTTCTTCCTTATCCCCACTTAAATTACTACGCGTTATACGGCAATTCGGTATTACAAATCGGAAATACCTTCTGTGTATACGAAATAACGTTAAAAATGCATAACTACTTCAATGAACATTAGAGTATATGAAATGACGTTAGGATTTTATGATCAACATTAACCAATGCAGCTTTCTTTACTTTTCAATGCGCTGTTCATTAATCTATAGCGTACGTCAAGTCCATTAAATTGTGGTTTGTTTCAAAATATAAAAGTTTACGGCGAGGAAAAATGGCAAAGATTACGACTGTAAGTGGATGGGTGGACAAGATGAAATTCAGATGATAACGCTTTTCTTCTTTTAATTTAATGATCATTCACGAAGTTAGGACTTTAGAACTCAAGAAGTTGTGTCTCATTGTAAGTACAAAAAAATGAAGAGATGATGTACCAAGAAGAAAAATACTTTGTTCGGGTTAAATAAATCTAATAGACTTTGACAGGGTTGAAATGTTTTAATGTGACTTTACGGTTTAGGAGGATTGAAACGATCTTAATGTGTAGAAATTTGAGTGAGAAGATAATCGTTTCAATTCCGTGTATGATGTCGGAACTGAAGCAACGGAGAAAGATAACTTAACGCATGGAAGACGAGGTGATTGAAAACCATTGGGAGGGAAGCGCAGCGAGATAGATTGAGAAATGTTATCAAAAACAAGTAAAAAAAATAAGTCTTTTGAGGAGAAGGAGGCGTATTCATTAACATAAGAACGTGACGAAGTTGGAAGAAAGAGAAAACGGCTTGCGAAGTATTAAAAGCGGATAGAATGGAGAGGATGCTTCAAAGAAATGTTTCAATAAAGGACGGACTGCGCGACAGGGCAATTTACTCGCGGAGGGAGACGGTCGATAAGCAAGAGCGTGAGTAAACTGTAAAGTATTCATCAACTAATAACTTAATAAGTGTCTATCTACTTTCCCTATTTTCATCTTTTTCTTTTTTTCGAGTGTGTCTGCTTCACTCCCAGTACGGTATGGGAAGACATAAAAAGAGAAGGAAGGGGAATGACACCTCTGGGTCTTCTGATGGAGACTCGGAGGAAGACTCTCCTTCTCTGCCCTCTCTTTCAACAAACATAGCTTCACTTCCAACTTCTGATTTTCAGTTATCAGGAGAAGTGCTTATGGCTGTGGACCAAAATCAGTAAAATCCTTCAACTTCAGATCAGGTAGACCTGAATATGGGAAAAAATTCCAAACTCCCCTCAAGTCTGAAAAACCCAGACTTTGAGGAATGTGGCCAGCAGGGTGGCCAGATAAAGAACAGCTCAGATCCTGAGGCCCTCACTTCCTCAGCTCAAAGAGCTATAATTCAAGTTGGCCTCCAAGATTCAGATACCCAAGAGCATGAAATACAGGCTGAGAAGCCATATGTTATCATCATAGAACCAGTCGCTGACAATCGTCCAGTCACCAAATTCTTTGCTAATGATATCTCCTTGAGCAAAGCCTTAGCAAATTCTCCTCTAGGCAAAGCAGGTATCAGCAAAATGACTAAAAACTTTCAGAAAAACTTACTAAAAGTGACACTGAATGAAAGTGCTACTAAAGATCTTCATATCCTTCTATCTGTTACTGAAATAGGCACTTGGGTAGTAAAATGTAGATTGCCTCTCAATCAAACCAGGTCATTGGGAGTAATTGGACAATTTGAAGAAGACACCACCAATGAAGACTTGACTGAAGCACTGAGCCTGGCAGGCTATGACATCACCACTGCAGAAAGAATCTTTAAAGGTAAGGAAAAAACCAAAACCTCCATGTTTGAAGTTCACTTCAATTCCTGTTTCCTTCCATCCTATGTGTACCTAGGCTATCAACGCTACAAAGTTAACGCTTTTGTGGGAAAACCCTGGCAATGTTTCAAGTGCCAGAGATTTGGCCACAGTGCTGCAAACTGCAGGGGCTCTCCACGGGGTGTGGCTTGCAGTGGCCCCCACAACGTGAAGGACTGTCCTACTCAAGGTACGCCCAAATGCTGCAATTGTGGAGGCAGCCATGCGGCTAGTTATGGAGGATGCTCTGTAGTCAAACAGGCTAAACAAGTAGAGGAGGTACGAACAGTGAACAAGATCTCATACAGTGAAGCTTTCAAACTTTTGCAGAATAAAAATGCTCCTTCTGATTATTGCAGCAAAGCAGCAACTGAGCAACCCATGGTGTTGCATTCTGTAGCTGGGGCTGGAGGCAGAGACAAGGATGAGTCTCCAAACTATAGCTCAGTTGGTACCCAAACCTGTGATGACAGCAAAGAAGCTACTCTGAAGGATGTTCCAATTTTACAATTCATTGAAATTTTGGCAAAACTCTTACCTTTATGTAACACAACTGCTACCTCTGATGAGTCCCACCCAACTGAAATCATTACAAAAATTGTTAAAGAGACATTTCAGCTAGCAAGTTTCTCTACAAAACCAACTCAGCTTGACTCAGCCTCTAGCCTCGTGAGAACACGTGCACAGTGTCTTGACAAGGTGACACCTAAGAGACCAAGCTCTGTCTTGAATGAGGATGCTCCTGATAATGTGATGTCATCCCCAGTAATAGGAAGTCATTTACCGCAAGGCAAGCAAAAGAACCAGAGAGCCCATGCTCAGCCCTTGCCCCGCATTGTGGAAAAATCTCATCCTTCTAAAAACAAGCCATCAGTAAAAAATAGAATTTCCAGTCTGGGTTCCTTTTCAACTCAAACCAAATGTCCTCTGAAGAAACAAAAGTAATCCAGTTGGACTGCCATTCACTCAAAAATGAACTAAGCAATTTCAAGTTATTTTTGTATGCAAACAAACCCAATGTGGTTTGCCTAACAGAGACCTGGCTGAATGCTCAATACATCCCAAATTTTATCAACTATACCTCAATACATAACCACAGAGATGCTGGTCAGGCTGGGGGTGGCCTTTCTGTTCTGATCAGAGGTGAGACTCCTTATGTTAAAATTAACCTGCATCCTTACCCGCAGGGCAAGTTAGAAGTAATCGGGATAAACCTATTTATTAAACAGTTAATCTCCCCTCTCAATACTCAATGTTTATAATGCCAATCACTCCATTGCTTCATCTGAATTTCAGCACTACTTTTCCCAGCTTGAACCTTCACGACTAATTGTTGGAGATTTTAATGCCCATAGTCCATTATGGGAAACAAGCAAACCACCAAACACTACTGATAGGAATTTGGAGCATTTATTAACTCATGATCCCTCTCTTGCCTTGCTTACCCCTCCCTCAATGCCTACATACTATAATGTGTACCATAACTCTTTTTCTACTATTGACTTGACCTTAATTTCAGCAAACCTGCAGCCCATTGCTGACGTAAACACAGAGCAAGACATGGGCAGCGACCACTACCCGGTAACAACACGCATAGGCATCACTCCATCCACCACTCAATTCAAGAGGCGGCCATCCTGGCTGTTCGAGAGGGGGCCCTGGGCTGAGTGGAAATCTACACTGCGGCAGGTGTGAATTGACAACACACCAGATATTCAAGTAAGTAGCTGTAACTTCACAAGATGTCTAGAGGAAACTAGCTGCAAAATTTTCCCACGAACTAAGGAAATTGTAAATCCACGCTACAGTAAACCTTGGTGGACACCAAAATGTGCCGAAGCTGTTGAGGCCAAGAGAGCAGCAAAAAGAGTCCTAATATCCCAACCCACCCCCGCAAACCTAATAGCTTTCAAGCGCTGTACTGCAAGGGTCAAATGGGAGGTGAAGCAAGCTAAACAGAATTCCTGGATTAATTTTTGTAGCTCGATTAATTCTGAAACTCCCATTGGTACACTTTGGAAACGAGTTAAATGCTTAAAAAATCCCTTCAAGAGAGAATCCCGCCCATTCATTTTTCCTGGTAACATGATCACTGACGCTAATGCTAAAGCAAATGCACTTGCATGCCACTATGAAAAAGTTCTTGCATCTCCAGTCCCTCGTCCATTCCCAACCTACATCCTCCTACCCCTAGCTCTTGCCTTGAGCGAAGAACATACCAGTCCGATAAATGAACCCTTTTCATTCAACGAAATGCATAAGCTCTCTAAAACCTGTCTCTCCTGGCCTTGACAGAGTACACAACAAACTCCTTGCTAACCTCCCTACTGAACACAAACTCTGGCTACTGTCGATTTTCAACTCAAGCCTGCAGAATGCAACTATCCCTAAGGAATGGAAGTCCAGTCTCATAATACCCATTTTGAAGCCTAACAAATCTCCAACTAGTGTGAAATCCTATCGCCCCATTGCTTTGTTGTCATGCACAGCCAATCTACTGGAATCTATGATTAACAAACGCATATACTATACTCTTGAGCAAAACAAATTCCTGCGACCAACCCAGGGGGGGTTTCGTAGTAGGATGTCTGCCTTAGATCAGGTTGTTAGAATAGAGACGGCCATTTGCACTGCTCTGGAATGTAGGAAAGTTTTACTGGTGGTATTCTGTGACCTCGGCAGTGCCTTTGACCCAGTTTGGCACACTGGTTTGCTGTACAAGCTAAGCCAGTGCAGAATACGAGGGGCAATGCTTAGGTGGTTAAGGGAGTACCTCAATGAGAGAAATTTCCAAGTCCTTTTTGAGGGAGAGCTCTCAACAGGTAAAAATGCAAAATCTGGTGTCCCACAGGGAGCAATTCTGTCTCCTGTGCTATTCAATGTGATGATGAAAGACATCCCTTCGGAGACAGGAGTTCATGCCAGTGAATATGCTGATGATGTTAGCTTCTTCACTAGTCACTCTGACATAGCAACAGCCACTGCAAGACTGCAGTCCCAAATCACCTCTTTTTACAACTGGACCAAACAATGGGGATTGACCTTAAGCCTCCAGAAAACTAAAATAATGCGCTTTACCAATAAACGAATAGTTCCTCACCCCATCAACATTGATGGCCAACCTCTGGAATATGTTCCTCATTACAGGTACCTCGGTGTTGTACTGGACGCCCCTTGACTACGCTGGGAACCCCAAATTGCCCATCTTAAAACAGCATGTCTTCCTCTAATTAACCTCCTGCAATCTATTTCTCACAGACAATGGGGATCTGACCGTATGCTCCTGCTCAAACTGTATAAAATTCTGATTCACGGTCGGCTAGATTATGCGGCTCCTGCGTACGCGACTGCAGCCCCTTCTGTCTTGTCTAAGCTTGATGTGTTACAGATGTAAAGAGTCGGTTTTTTCTTCCGCTCCTTCTAGATTTATGTCATTTGAGTTCTCAGATTATTTTGAATAAATCATGAATTATTTAATGAGAATTAATGACGATATCGGGCTGCCACCACCGGGCGAACCCGGAACTAAGATTTAGTTAATTATTTAAACAACGTGCATTATTCTTTTCTGTGGTAGCGGCTGAGGGCCAAGGGCACGCGTTTCTAGCTGCGAGTTCAAGAGAGACGAGAGAGGAAAATGTACGAGGCCGAAGCTTTAAAACATTTATTTTGGAAGGGCAAGTAAGGATCGCAAGAGCACGCGTGGTAAAAACCCTTTACGATTTCGGGACAACAGGACAACTCGACTTACGATTATCTTTCGATGGATCGCTCACGATACCAACACGACAAACTGCGTACCCAATATTTAAAGTCAAGGAAATTGTCGAGCCACCGAAAACGTCGAGCCAACGAAGCGTGTAGCAGACGCTTTGAAATCATGCGCCCTCAACGATACAGTCAATAACTTGCCGTCAAATTTGCCAACGTTTAAACCGAACACAAGTTTTAAGTATGAAATTGAATACACGGGGTCTCAACTATCAATCACCGATCTCCTTCTGAATTACTCTGCTGAAGTACTCTCTGAGTCCTACGTCCGAGTCCCTGACCCTTCTCTAGACTCACCCGCGACTGAATCCCCTTCCTCCTCTGAGCCCGCTCTGTTCTCGCCTCGCGCCTCCCTCCCGAAGAAGGGGGTGCGGTTGGGCAAAAGGGGGGTAGGTTTTTGGGGAGAAGGGATGCAGAGGTAAGCTCTCGTGGGGGCCCAGCTTTCTCCGACCATGACGTATTCAGCAATTGCTCCCCCGCTCTGTCCCTCGTCCGCGCGACCGAAGCCGGCAGTCGTTTAATATATATATTATATATATATTGCCGCCATAGCCATGTGCTAGAGGTTCTGCCGCCGTGCGGCAGAGACCCGGGATCGAATCTCGGC
This sequence comes from Morinoia aosen, assembly GCA_030386875.1. Lineage (NCBI taxonomy): Eukaryota > Metazoa > Arthropoda > Malacostraca > Amphipoda > Talitridae > Morinoia > Morinoia aosen. Next base: position 64,565,232 of record CM059565.1, on the reverse strand, counting down.
GCAGGCAGTGGCGATTTTCTCTGTTGGGTATAGGAGAAAAATTCCAAGCACAATACCCCACTCTACCCAGGTGTCTGAAATGGGTACCGGTCGTGACCGGGGGAAAGCGTCATGGCGTCCTGGCGTTAGTTATAAGGCATTTGAAAATCCAATGTACAAGGTGATATGTATCAGGCTTGATTGGAAATGAAGCATCCGTAGATGCCTTCATTATTCATTATATATCTCTAATAACTTATAGGGCCCTTGACAATTTTATGTGGTCGGCTCTACGAGCCCTGCGTCGTCTTTATGACTGTGTAACCGCCGCAGCCCAAGCGCATCAAATTTATCGAATTTAATATGGGAAGTGTTTCGTATGAGAACGTCCCGGCCGTCTAGTTCCCAAAACCAATGCTCGAGAGCCGGCTTACATTTACAACCCGTGTAAATTCAGAGATGCTGTCTTCCCATGCATGCTATCCTGTTCGCTCGGCAAATGTGAGATAGGGGATGAATCTGACTTCATACACAGAATAACTGTCTCCGAATTGCTACGGGAGCACGGAGAAATACACCAATCAGTTCTCTACAGGTGGAGTCAAATATCCCTCCTCTTGATATTCATAGAGAGCTGGTAATGTGTTAATATTACTGTAGATTGATCCAGCTTCCGATATGCCCTGTAATCCATGACCTCTTAAAACCCACCACCAAGTCGCTGAACCCCTACGAACCACCAATCTTCTGCCCTCGTTTGTTTCTAAAACCAGAACCATATTTACTAATTTCAGCCTGAGCTCCCAAACTTCTGACCTCTCCACTAATATCTCCATTGCCCCCCTGGTATAATGCAGAAGAGCACATACTCACAGATTTTGCATCAACTCCCGTTTCTTCTATGACTCCTGACATGGTGAAACCACTTTTTCAGGATTTAATTAATACTAAGTTCTCTGGGTTCATCACCATCTACACTGATGGATCACGGGTAACAGAGCCGGCCTGGTCTACGTCATCAGCAGTAGTAGTCCCAAGCAGAGGGGTGCTCCTAAACTGGAAACTCCGCCCGGAAATTCAAGTAATTGAATCAGAGCTCTACGCCATATTTGAATTTCTGGTACGGGCGCAAAATAATGTGCTTCATGGGGAAAAAATAGCAATATTTACTGATTCACGAGCATCCTTATTTCTGATAAGGAACAGGAAACCCAAAAATTACCTCCCGCTGGTGTTTAAAATCCAAAACAACTTACTCATGCTGAGCAGATCCCATGACGTAAAAATGCAGTTTGTGCCTGGACACAAGAACCTGGCAGGAAACGAAGCAGCTGACTGTGCTGCTCAGGAAGCCCACTCATTACGGTACCGTACAATTACTGCTGCCTCCAAGGAAGAAACGGTGAGCTTGATTCATGATCTTCTGTTTGCGTACTGGAATAGTAGGTGGCAAAATAATATGAGAGATACAGGGAGGGGCCTCTTCCTTGCTCAAATAAGAGACTCAGTAGGATGGTGGCCATGGGCCCATCACAGAAATCGCAGTGTAGAGACAGCTATAGCCAGACTTCGTCTTGGTCATGCAGGTGTCAGGGCTCACTTAGCTAGATTTGGAATGATTGATAGCCCGTTGTGTCCGTGTGGTAATGTAGAGACTATAGATCATTTTTTGCTGTCATGTCCTCTGCGAGCTTTGGAACGTACTAATCTGACTAACACCCTTGCTACCTTAAGAATACCTCTATCTTTGAAGAATATCCTTGGAGGAGGCCCTTTCCAAGCTCCAATACAGGAACAAATAATTAATGCAGTGGCCAAATTCTTGAGAGACTCGAATGCCTTGAATGCCATTTGAAAATTGTTTACCTAAGATTATTGCCTTTGTTGCTGGGAGTATCATTTCTACTATGTTATACAGCTATTGTTTGTTCTCATGTTCTTGTCTGTGTCATGTTTCCTCATCCCATGAATAGAACCATATCATTTCTACCATCTTTCATGACCTATTCACTCTGAGAAAGTAGACTAATATGTAACTACCACCCATGGGCACTAACTGAATATGTCAAGCTCCCAGATTGTTTTTTTGAGCTCAATGATGGGGGAGGATGAAAGCCCTCTACGCAGTGTTACTTCTGTTATTCGATGATAGCTATGTATTTTTAGGGCACTTGCGGCACTGTCTTATGTAAAGAGAATTATCTCCATCAACATCATCGATAGCTGTAAATTAACTCCCTTTCTTTCTCCCTCAGAGTCCTGTCCACAGGAGTTTCATTTGCTTATCAGTATCACTAGAGTAAATTTTTCATTAGAAATTGCCACATTGGTATCAGGAAGCTCCAGGCTGCACCGTCCCAGGCTGGACCTTCATTAAGCCCGGTATACTCATGTGTGACACAAGTTAAGGCATGCTTAGTTACTAACATACACTTAAGTACTGTGCCTTGTTTGTCCAATTCTGTGAAAGTACATCTGAAGTAAGGGGTGGGAAAAAAGTGAAATATACTGAGAGCTAACGAACGTTTGAAATGTGTAGTGTAGTAACATACTATAGCCAGGCGTGATATCGTCTTGGAAGATTATAGATGAGGAAACTGCAATATGGCCGGGCGCACTGCGTTGGTACCTTGGGGGTTTCAGCGTGGGTAAGGCGTCCGGCCATAAATGGGTGGGCAGCTGAAACCCCTATGTGGTTAGGCTGCTCAGTGCGTTTGAATGTGTATTATGTACAAAACCTCAATTGCGTGACAATTATAATTTTGACCTGCAATACTATTAATGAACAACTCCAAGCTCTGCATAGTGAAACTCTTTTCCCTTCTGTCAAACCAGACCCAGCTCTGACGAGAGAAACATACGTTCAGCCGTGGAGCTGCATGGAGACCTCTTCGAAGCTCTAATAACCATCAACTAAAGAAAAAAAGAAGACGGACTGCGCGAGTGTGAAGTAACAGGCGGCGTCAATGCGTGACTGATATAATCAAGTGAGGCAGTCTCCGATGGGGCTTTGACCTCACCATGCAGGAACGAGGGCTGCTCACGAGATGCCTCTACTGTGACGGGATATGAGTGAACAGGTAATAGTTAGAGCGAGCTGTTACCGGTTAGTGCGAGTTCTTACTAACAAGTTCTAAGCAAACCGTTAGCTAAAACTAGGTAGGTCGTTTTTTTTTTGTTGGAATGAATAAAATATTTTGTTTTGTTGAAGACCTTTGTTTTTTCGGTTCATTGTTGTCGTTTTTTCAGCCCCTCTAACACTCTTCTTCAATTTTTATCTTGTTATGTAGCCCTCATTTTAAATTAATGTTTCCTGTCGCAGGGAATTCTATACGAGAACACACCTTGGGGCAAAGATTCCACGTTCCCTTTAACACTTTGATCTCAATTGGTTAAACTGGAGTTCAATTTTTAACTCAAATTTAAAGTCAATTGTTGTAAGCGAGCTTAACAGCTAGCAAACATTAACTGGACCCTACTTTCATTTATCTTTAATCAAAATATTTACAAAAATTGAGTTTGTAACTACTGGTAGGTCAGCAGCATTGTGAAAATCCCCTCCTTTAACCACCGGTGGTGCACGTTTCAGTTAAAGCGTTGACTTCATACAAAATGGTACCGTCATCCTTCCTCTCTTTGAACATCTCTGTTGTGGTAAGGGAGGCTGAAAGTAACTTATACCGGGTGTCCCACAAAAATGTCCCCGACTTTTTAATTGATTATTTCTCCGCTTCAAATTAACATATTTGAATTGTCTTTTTTCACACTGTAGTAAATTTTGTTTCTCTGGCATAATTAATCCATGCATGAGCTGCAAAGCCTTGAGACGAGCTCTGGCTGGATCTCTGGCCCAAAAGAAGCTCGACTGAAGTAAATGACATCCCGGGAAACTCTGAATCATCTTCTCTTAACCCCACCAGACCGCTGTACCGTATTCGAGAATTTACTGAATACCGAAGGAATACGGGAATACGGAACACGGGAATACAGGAAGGAATACGGGAATTTACCAAAACTTGAATTAAATGATATCCCGGGAAACTCGGAATCATCTTTTCTTAACACCACCAGACCGCTGTACCGTTTTTTGGAATTGCTGAATCTGCCACTATACCCTTGAACCTAATTTTCGCTACTTTGCCTAGCAGTTCAACAAATGCGTCATAAACTAAGAATTACCACCCAATCGTGATCAAATCTCACGGTTAGCCTTGGTGAAAGTTTGCCCCATGTGTTTGCATTGACTTTGTTAGGTTTTGCATTTAACTGGTTCAGAGTCTTATGTCTGTTAGAGTTGTGGTTGACCTCACAGTTGTTATTTCTCAATGATGTTTAAGTTCAACGGAGTTGGCCCTTGTCATAATATTCACTGTAATTTAAATTCGTTATGGTTAACTTAAATATCTTACAGTCATAGCAACAAAAACCTCATGGTACCGGTTGGGTAGGTAAGCAATCCGTACACCTATACGCAGCCGGGGGATTGGAGTTAGCGTATTTTTTTTTCGAGGGGAATTCTTTCAACTGTAATAACCCGGTGACCACGAACTTTTGTTCTAGTGTTCGCGAGACCATGCCTCGTTTGCTCTAACACTAATTAAATTATCATTATATAATCAAGTTGTCAATATGTAATCAAGTTGTCAGTAAATAATCAAATTATCAAAATATAAACAAATTATCAATACATAAAAAAATTATCAATATATAACCAAATTATCAATACATAACCAAATTATCAATATATAACTAAATTATCAATATATAACCAAATTATCAATATATAACCAAATTATCATACATAACCAAATTATCAGTGGATAAAAAAATTATCAATACCACAATAAATTTCCATGAAGTTTCCTCAGGAGTTCTAGCAAATTTTGATCACGAAAGAGCCTCTCGAAAGATAGCTCATCACGTGCATTTACTGTCGCAAACCAAAAGTTTTTATTGAAAAGTTAGCGAATTATTACAAATCCGAGAAAATTTTACCCTGCCCTAGAAGTTATGCAAATTAAATTTTAGCACAAGTTGTTATCAGTTGGTTCCAGCATCCTCGATTTATTATGAAGTGTTTACGCTTGTCACCGAGTGAGTTTTCGTAACTATTCATGGGAAATATTTACATTACCAATGACACACCAGCTACCTCCGAGTTCTTTTACCTTTGATATCCAAGTACAGGGGGATCCTCCACTTATACATCAACTTATGCGAACCTTATCTAATACGTATAAAATTTCTCCTAGTTATCCAAACATTACAAAGATTGATTTAATTTATCAATAACTGGCACAATTTTTCCTTGTAAGTCGAGGCTTGCATGAGATGCACAACTCGGATGCGGACCGTACATCAATCACCTTCTAAGTTATCAGCGATGCACTATCAGTCACCATCAGCAGCATCTGACCCACACGACGTACCTTGCATACCAGGTGGAGAGAATTAGATCCTTCCCGGCACAAGTATGCTCTTTTTCTCGTTCTACTCTGATTGATTTTTTTGCCACTAGACCACGTTTTTCGCGCCCGAAGAATAAGTGGCGTTGCGTAGTGTTATTCGTACGAGACAAAGACGAGCTCTAGCCTAGCAACAACGAGCGCGACCCGCTGCAGTGCTACTCGTACACGCTTTATTCAGTCTCCGTGCTGTGCTATTCCTACGGGGCTATGAACAGCGGTGGCCCTCACTCTCGGTAATGAGGTGCAACACTCGATAATTAAAGAGATAATTTACTATCCTTTAATGTTCCATTGTCTTCCTACGCTAGACCTAAGAGATCGCATCTGCCTGTACTACGTACGGATTCAACGACCAACACGGAGGTTTTGTCTTAGATTTTCTACGCGGAACTGTTTGTGTTGGGTTCGGAAAACGTCGAGGGCATGACACCTTCTATTCGGCCACCAAGTTTTCTTGATTTGAATATCACAAGTGAACTCGTTATCAGCCTTTCTGCAGTGAGCCTTATCAGTAACTTGTTACATGGATGACACTTCTAATTCTAAACAAGTTACATGTGACAGGGAGGGAGCAGTAGATTTTAAGTACTAGCGTAATTACGACCACTTCCGCCGAGCTGCATCTGACGGTGTCGGGAGGAGCAGGTGCTTTCAAGGGTTGTCTCACCACATGTCCCTTCTCTCAACACCGCAAAAAATCCCTGTAAGAAACATCAGAGTTTGCGACAAAAATAAAAGAAGGGAAAATGACACCCGTCTCTTCGTTGCAAAAACAATCGCGTTGATAAGTGAGTAAGAATAACATAAATTTTACCAAACCCTTTCGGAAATTATAAAAATGAATTTAGAAAATACAGCCTATGTTGCGGCACAACTCGGGGTACAACTCGAAACATCAAATGACTCACACGCGGCATGTGCAGTTGATAGTAACGTATCTTACACATTCTTCACAACCCGCCCGATTCATTACTTTTTACTATCGAAATTTAATTACGCACTTTATTGATTCATTGAGGAAATACATCATAAAACGCTTATGTAAGTAGTACAGTTTAGATGATAGCAGGCTCTATCGTTCATGTACATAGATGGTATAGCTCAGATTGTAGCAGCAGCTATCGTTCAAGTAGATGGTATAGCTCAGGTTGTAGCAGCAGCTATCGTTCATGTAGATGTTATAGCTCAGGTTGTAGCAGCACCTATCGTTCATGTAGATGGTATAGCTCAGGTTGTAGCAGCACCTATCGTTCATGTAGATGGTATAGCTCAGGTTGTAGCTGCACCTATCGTTCAAGTAGATGGTATAGCTCAGGTTGTAGCTGCACCTACCTCTCGTGTAGGTAGTGTAGATCAGGTCATAGCTTTAGTACCTCCTGCTTGTGCGGAAAGTATAGCGAAGGTTATATAACCTACTTCCGTGATTGTACTCTCTAGAACGTGTTCCGAGTATGTGACGGTGTTTTTTTTTTTGCTTTGGTCAGAAGATGTTCATAATTTAAATTTTGACTGCCAATTGGGGCATTAGAGTACCACTGTAGGTACATTATTGTTCTTTTAGTTATCGGTGTGAACGAACAACATTTAAATTATTTCAACATCTTTTTTCGAAGTTATTCAAGTATACGAGGTAAAATTTCACACTTCTCAAAAAAGATGTAATTTTTTTGAGCAGTAAAGTCGTATTTAATCTTTGCTACTCACAACCTAATTTAACATGCGACCGCTGGACGCACATGTGCGTCTAGCGGCAGCGAACGCGTTAACACATCATCCTGCGAAGTGACCCACCGGTGGTCACTTAAGCAATTTTCATTGTGCTACTGACCCACCTGCAATCACTAACTCATGTTTTGTAAATACTAAATGGAAGCTAAATAAAAGGACGATCCAGTTAATGTTTGCTATTTTCAAAGTTGATTATCACAATGGACTTTAAATTTGAATTGAATACTGAATTTCAGTTTAACACATGTGCAGCGAACGTGTTAAAGCGTTATCAAATTTCAACCTAGTCGACCTTTTAGTTTTGAATACAGAACTGTTTACTTCCACCCAGTATACCTTCAACATTATTCACTGAAACCATTGAAGCTTATTTGTCAATGTAAGAGGAGACTGTCAAAAGCATGTTATATCAATGTGTCATTTTCTTTCTATTTTTTATTATTTCATGTACTTGTAAGCATTTTCAAAACTTAACCATGGTAATAAATTGCCATGTTTTTCTCTTAATCTTTTACACAAACATAGTTACAGGCTGCATCGATAATTCGCCAACTGAGGCAGGATCTGTACGTTGTCATTTAAATCTTAATCTTAATTTTTTACACAAACATAGTTACAGGCTGCATCGATAATTCGCCAACTGAGGCAGGATCTGTACGTTGTCATAAAAAAAAAAAATTCACTTCTGTATCAACTTTATTGGGAATAAACTTTATTTTCTCTCCTTTATTTTTTCCTTATATTATCATAACAAGTTTCCCTTGAGCTTCTGAAGCAATAGGGTGCTGATTTTTACGTCGTGATATTATCACTTACCCTAAATGTCTTATAATTAGTATCAGGAAATGATGCCTGCCCGCATCATGGCAATGGTTGAGCTAATTTTTCTCAGCAATGTGTTCAGTATCAGAGGAATATGTTTTTAAGGTTTCGTAAAAACATCTTTGTTTTCCATAACATTGAAAAAAGTTCTTCCATCAATGTAACAATCAAAAGTGGCAATTAACTGAATAACTTCGAAAATTAAACGTCATTTGTTTATTCGTCATCCACTAAACATCATTTAAACATCAGCTACCTAACCCAATTTTGGAAAAATTTGAGTAATTATTCGCAATTTAATTTATGAATTGATGTTACCAAAACGATTATATACTAAACCGCTACCTATCAATAACTTTAACCTTTCGAATACCTGCTTCAAACGATCTTGTTAGAAGTTGGGATCCCCCAATCCCAGATAGGCTCAATAATTAATCAGAGGGTGATGCCATCACCAAGCAAATTGAATAATTTATGATACATGAGCTATTGAACATCTTCGAACACCTTTCAACTTTTCACTTTTTTACTTTTTCACCTTTCATCTTTTTGTAGAGATGTGTGTGATTGTAAAATTGTAAAATATAAAACAAGTAAAAAAGTATAAAATATAATGTGAATAGATGTAGAGGCAGGAGTGAAGAACACAAGGTGAATTAGTCAAGGTCAAGTTTCGCTGGAAATGACAATCCAGGGAATTTAAATGACAATCAGCAATCACGCCGTAGAAGTAGTTTTCATGCTTCCTAAAAACAGGATCTCTCAAAAAATTGATTCCTTTTCTGACTGAAAATTACTCATTTTTCTTTTTTCCGGAGCGACTATGTTATAGTTTGTTCTTATAGCATTTCAGTTACTTAAATTTAATGTTCCTTTCATTGATATAACTCATTAGGCTTGTATTTATGTCTACAAACATCGACATCAAAACAAAATACGCAAGCACAGGGTAGTCAAAATGTGGGTTCATTTTTATGTATACCGAGTGTATTGCCAATTATTTGACAATATCAGTTCAGTTTTCGGAATCGGTTATTTTTAATTCCTTTTAGTCAGTTAGCAGCAAGAATTCTGAGATCGGTACCAGCGAGAGTTTAGTTATAAATTTTAGTCACTGTCCTTATATTTTCATTTATTACTGGTATTTATATGCATTACCAAACTCGAAATAACTTCACCATTGAAGTACATTTTCATGTTTTTCTCTCAATATTTTGCTCAACTGTTGTTAAGGTCATTGTGATATCCATGCATGTCTACCAACTATATATAAGGGTCTTTATGTCGCAAAATTTTTAAAACCATGGTGATTTTTGTATTACTCTTTTGAAACAAACCATTTTTCTTTGACACTGCAGTGACGTCACCATGCCCCACTTTCACATGGAGTCGAGTTGGGCTCTCACGCCTTGGTATGAAGCGGAATTTTACAAACATTTCTTGAATAAACTTTCATGGTTTTCATGCACATAAACACAATAAAAAGGAGGAAGGCTCTGGTAAAACATTTATTTTATTTACTGGTTATTTACTTTACCTTTCTTATTTACTTTTCTGGTTAAAAAATGTTTTGGAGACAAAATATTTTAATATGGAGCCAAATTTTCTATTTTCAGGGTAAATAAGAGTTTCACAGAACACGCGCACACAAAATATTTATTATACGTTATTACTCAGCATTAAAATTAAATCCTCAATAAACAGGAAAATAGTTGAAGAGGACAACAATTAACAAGCAGAGATATCATTCACGACATGACGAAAAATTTTGTTGTTTGAACATAAAATTCTCAGGGAATGTTCGAGACCAGTCGCAACGATGTACCAAATTCTGCCCTTAAAGCCTTCTGTTTTTATTGGTCGGGTGCCTAAAAATGCTTAGAGTTGTGTTCTGAATGCTAAAGTTCTTATTCTCAGAATGATGCCCACTCTTACGGAAAAACTTCATGAAGAGAATTTAGATTTATGACAGGAAAAGTAAATCTATTCTCATAGTTAGGTCATTGAAATGTAAGGCATTCGAAAAAGTGTGGCGAGAAGCTTCCTTTTTATAGTATATATGTATTACCCAACCTAGAGAAGCCTATAGATATTCTATGTTATCAACTAAATTTGTTCCTAGTAACTTCCCCACTCGAATGCAATAAAAAGCAGAATCCAAGTTTCGCCACCGGGTTTTTTAGCCTCTCAAACTGCTGAAGTCCCTCCAGATTGTCAACCGGTTTTTGAAAAATGTATGTTCGTCAGTAAAAAAGCAGGGTTTCAAAGATTTATGCAAGTAGGAAATATGAATCTTAATCATATCTTTGTACTTCACTATGATTTGAGGTACAAAAAGAAAATATTCAGATGAATATAACACACCAAAAACACATAAAATGCAAAAAAACTTCACTTATTCGATAGCGACCACGATAGATTCTTGTACAACATATACGACAAAAATATAATGTTCCATTAAAACTTGAAAGTCACACACATGCTAAAAAATTAGGAAAATACAGCTCAAATAGTTTTCTTAGTCACAATTTGCTTATCAACAGGCAACAATGCCCCGATTCTATTGCTTATCTGTCGATTTTTTCACCCGTTGATTTCCTATCTCAACTTAGCTTGAAATGTCATAAGTTGCTGGAACTTTCCAACATTTAGGAGTAAATTTTGGAGGTTTTATTCCTAATTTTACTCATTTTCAAGCATGTTCGTTCAAACTGTATCAATTTTAAAAGGATTCAAATTCTACACGTTGATTCTGATATGAAATTCACAACGCTAACGATGCATAAATATACAAAAATGTAGTATTCGAACTCAAATGATCCGAGTGTGATAAATTCAAATTTTAGTTCGACAATTCGCAAGTTGTCGTGCTATTTATGGGACGATCAATCGCAAGGTTATATATTCGTATCGTTTAGATTTAAAAAGAAATGATTGTGTTTTGTGCAAATATGACTTACAATTGGGCACACAGAAGCACATGTACAGGGCAGATACACGGAAGTACATCTTAGATATAAAGCACACCGTATAATATATATAAAGCACACCATGCTGCTCACAACCTGACAAACATGGAACTTCTGAGATCAAAAGAAAATTTCAATAAATAATTTCATTATATACATAAAGGTTCATTTACAATGTTCGGCCTAAAATTATATTTTGCTTTCCAAGTTGTCGGCTATTGTACAGCTGCAGGAATAACATTTTACACAATAGTATTATATGTTTCTTCAGAATATCAATGTTATTTCTAACACATTTCAAATAATTTAAGCTAGCAAGTTTTAAAATAACATAGAATCTATTCGTTTTGAAATTTCTAAACACTGTTCACGTTATTGCAAAAATCGAGTTTAAAGAAAAAAGTTCAAACGAATCCAACGAAATTACGTACGACCCAACCGAAGCTGACAATTTTTTGTCAATTATAAGCTTCAAAATTTCTTCAAAATTTCGTCCGCCGAATTCGTTTCGGTGCTCAAAAAGTTAAAAATTGAGAAATTATGTAGCCATTTTCATATCATTCATGTTGCAGGTGATTATTTATTATTATTTTTTTATTCAGACCATTCATGTTGCAGGTGATTATTTTTTATTATATTTTTATTCAGATCATTCATGTTGCAGGTGGTTATTTTTTATTATATTTTTATTCAGACCATTCATGTTGCAGGTGGTTATTTTTTATTATATTTTTATTCAGACCATTCATGTTGCAGGTGATTATTTTTATTATATTTTTATTCAGACCATTCATGTTGCAGGTGATTATTTTTTATTATATTTTTATTCAGACCATTCATGTTGCAGGTGATTATCAGGGGACACACGTCATCGTAGAGGCACGCCTGAGCTCAACTCTAAAGCACCAATCAGGGCACACCTTCAATGTTTGCGCGGTCAAAATTTCCAGTACTTTGGGCATTGCATTTAAGTGCCCGCAACAGCATTACGTCTTAGTTCAAATAAGTTTGAGACGGGAAAAACGAGACCCAAGGAGTACTTTTCCCATGTAGTTTTGTACATTCCACACATGTTCTTTGCAGCTCTGCTAATTTTCATATCTAAAAATATATCAACATTCCCCAGGGCTTATCGCGATTTCCCTACATACCCCTTCAACTATGTAGTTATATCAACATTCCCTAGGGTCCATCAACATTCCCTAGGGTCCATCAACATTCTCCTTGAGGCATGTAGTTATATGAACATTCCCCATGGTTTGCGTCACTGCAGCTATGTTGTTTGGATGAACTTACGCTGCGAGTGGCCTCGCTACGAGCACGTAAGTAGTACAGAAATGAAGCAGCAGGACGCGGTGCGGTGGAGGCCAGTTCAGGGGCGGCCTGGATGCTCTCCTCATCACACTGATCGGGGTGATGGGGAGGATCGCAGGCGTACACATGACGTGTACATGAGACTTACACATGACGCACTCATGACCTACACATGACGTACACATGAGACGTATACATGAGACTTGCACGTGGCTTACACATGACGCACTCATGACCTACACATGACGTACACATGACCTACACATGACCTTCACATGAAACGTATAAATGAAACTTACAGGTGACGTACACACGACACATACAGAGACGTATACATTAAACTCACGCATGACGTACATATGACGAACGCATGAGACGTATACATGAGGCGTACATATGACATACACACACACAGAGACGTATACATTAAACTTACGCATGACGTACACATGACGAACGCATGAGACGTATACATGAGACTTGCACGTGGCTTACACATGACGCACTCATGACCTACACATGACGTACACATGACCTACACATGACCTTCACATGAAACGTATAAATGAAACTTATAGGTGACGTACACACGACACACACAGAGACGTATACATTAAACTCACGCATGACGTACATATGACGAACGCATGAGACGTATACATGAGGCGTACATATGACATACACACACACAGAGACGTATACATTAAACTTACGCATGACGTACATATGACGAACGCATGAGACGTATACATGAGGCGTACTTATGACATACACACACACAGAGACGTATACATTAAACTTACGCATGACGTACACATGACGAACGCATGAGACGTATACATGAGGCGTACATATGACATACACACACATACACGAGACGTACACAGATGTACACTGGAAGAGCATGAGCGCATACAATTGAATATTGATGAAGCAGTAGTCAACGATGCACTTAGTGTTCAAATTTACAAATCCGTTCGATTTTTCGTGCTTGAAAAATGGGGCGAAATGGCCTGTATTTGTGGAGTTTTTTGGTGAAATTCGATTTGTTGAACTTTTAGATTGTTATTGATGGGCCCGTGCCTCACTGAGCTGAAAAGATCTACATGCCGCCAGTTTCCACTATCTCTTTATTACGAACATTTCTTATTTTAAATGGGTCTCAAATTATTCAGTTTCGAGACATTACGACTACAGGTTAACATTGCTTACGTTACAGCAAGCCTGACCTTCTCTGGTCAGATGTGTGACATAAGTTACGACGCAATTGTGACACTCAACCCATTCTAACGTTTTCGCCGCCTGCATGAATGTTTTTCGCCGCCTAAGCGATTTAAGCGATTAAGTCGCCTAGGTGGCGAAAAACATGCATGAAGGTGGCGAAAAAATTAGACTGGGAACACATGCAGCAAGTGTGACAGGAGTTACGACACAAGTAAAGCACCGTGCTAACTTCAAACGCTCAAATTTCTGCCAAATGTTCTGCCCAAATTTCTGCTCAATATTCTGCCCAAATATCAACCCAATCTTCTTCTTCCAAAATTTCTACCCAATACTTTTCTGCCCAATATTCTGCCCAAATTTCCCCCCAATACGGAGACAATCACACTTCAGACGCCGTCAGGACTGTTACCTTCAGATTTCGAGTTCCCCTCTCGGCCAAGTACCTACACCGCTGATATTTTGTAACCACTGGATCCGGGTAAAATCCATTCCACTTAAAAGATTAAAAAATTTTGTACATATTAATGTCCAAGAAAACAACTGGAACTCAATTCAAAACCTTAAATTTTAGAAAATTCTTTGTGATAATTGTGAAGGAACGCTATTTTTCTTACATCACCTTTTCATACATCACCTTTGGGGCCAAACTGACACTGAATAACAAATCTCTGTCAGCCTTAAATATTTTGTGGGGTATGAATTTCTATATCTTTTCCTACAGTTGTCGTGTGAGGACTGTGAACAGTTCTGCTCAGTCGAGGTCGGTGTGAAGACGGGACTGGAGCTGGTCAGTCAGCTGGTCAGTCAGCGCTGCCGCCGTTGCGCTGGAGGCGTACGGATGCAGACAGACGGCTCAGCTTGGACTCTCGGCGAGCCTGGAGAGGAGAAAATGATTTTGTTTATTTATTTTCAAGTACAATAAACATGTTATTCAAATACCCATCACTATCACTATTTTAAAGGGGCCACGTCCGTCCGTCCATCCGTCCGTCCCTCCGTCCGTCTGTGTGGCCCCATCTTTTGATTATGGTATCCAGAATACGCAATCGGCTTATTTTTACAAATAAAAATTTTCTATGGAGCTTTCTCTGTTGAAATTCATCATGTTGCTTTGATATTTTTAACTGATAATGAAAAAAAAAAATGTTTAAATTCGTTTGACCAGTAACCAGGCTACCACTTGGTATAAAGCCCAAGATTTTGGAACTTGAGTTATCGCTTTCGAAATTGTGATTTTCTTGAAAAGCTCCGAAGAGATAATAGACGACATTTCAGAATAAAATTCCGGCATAAGAGGCCACCATGGGTAAAAATGTGTCCAACCGCAAGAGAGAAGTAGCAAGACTTCGACAGCAAGAAAACGCCGAAGACGATGGGATGAACAACGCAAAATAGAAAGACGAAGCAATGCTGCTCGCCAACGAGAAGTTAGAGCTAAATTGACCCCTGAACGGCGTTTGGAAATTCTACGGAATAATGCAGAGCAACACCGAGTAGCTAGAGAGTGCTTAACACCCGAAAGAAGCGAGGAAATTCTTCGGCATAACGCTGGACAACATCGAGTGACACGAGAGAATTCAACTCAAGAAAGACAGGATGAAATTCATCAGACTAATGCCGACCAGCACGTGTGCACTAGTAACAATAATAAACATGCCATTCAAGTACAGTAATACCTGACGTACGAATTAAATTCGGTCTTTGTGTTCATTACAATTATATTTATCGATTCAATTGCATTAGTGGGAATGTTGCACGAAGAAGATGTATAAATATGTAATCATCCAAATAAAAATTTATAAATTAACCAAATTACATTAGTGGGGATTACTATCATTATTATTACAGATACATTGATCTGGTGTGCGCAAGTGCAGAACTAATATATGGAGGATTAAAGAAGTTGGGATGCCTGTATCACGGATACGCTCATCGCACGCCTTATGATGTTCAGATAATCACGGAATGATACCATCACCAACCTGATCAAATGGTTTACATTCTCTATTGAACATTTTCCATTCCCGTTTTTCGTTTTCGGGACGTGTTTGACTATAAAATGTGTTAATGAGCGTTAAACCTGTGAATAGATATTATTTACACGCATAGTTGGAATGGAACACGAAATACCAACAGGGAACATTAAGTGATGTATTTAGATCTTTTCAGGGTGTCCTACAGACGTCCAAATCCTTTCTCAGAAACATTAAGTCCGTGATGTACTTGTTTGATTTTAATATATACTAGTCCACCCCCCTTTATTTGAAATAAAAAAGAGGGCGAAATGAGAGAAAGGCCGTAAGAAATCAAAAAATACAATCTCCCGTGAGTTGATGAGGCCGCGTGAACACGGCCCGTCACAATATATAGGGCTGGAGCTCGTATCACAGATACGCTCATCACACACTGCAGGCTGGCTTCGGACAGACCGACCGACGGACGGACGGACGGACGGACGGACGCACGGACGCGGCTCTTATTATAGTATAGATTTTATATTGATTTGGATATTTTTCGGTAACGCAGTGAAAGAAAGTGTGACTGTTCTGTATATTCGTTCCCTGCAGCAAATGAAGAAAAAGATAGTAAATGACTTTAAACAAACCGCCTCAATATGGATAAATGTTCACTGTTATCCAACCACTTTTGTTAGGAACAGAAATGTTTGCGACGTCATAAGTCTTGAAATAAAACTTTGTGAGTTATCTTTCTGTTGTCGCGTACAAATTTCATGATACTCTTAAAAAGTGAGCGAATAGTGATAAATTCGGTGAATACATAGATTTTCTTTATTCAGAACAGGCATCACAAATTTCCATGCATTTCTTATTATAAAACAAAAACTATACATAATTCTCGCGACCGCTTCCAAAGAATCGCCGAGGACAAATTTCTGCATCAATCTAAGAAACAAACAAATATCTGGCACGAAATTAGAGAATTAAATATTTTCAAAAGGAGTGTTCAAGTTTTCTAGGATACCCTGTACTCGTATTTGTAAGAATGCATTTATCTACGTATGTTATGTGTTAAAATATTGTCCATATATATCTTCAAAGTATGCTTGTAGATACAAGTAATAGAAAATATGATTAATTTCTCTATTATTAGGATAAAAAGTCGATTAATAAGAAGAACTAATGTAGAATTGATGATATTTTTAATTTTAAAGTTTACAAATCTAAATGCAATATCTTCAGTGAATTATTAAGGAATTTTGAATATTTTACGATCAAAAGTTCAATGTTTTGTTTGTATTTAATGTTTTTCCCTGAGAGATTCCCAAATTTTTTGCTATATTGAGCGGCATAAATGTTATATACATGCGCCGGTGAATGCTGTTTGCATGATTATTATTTACAAGTGCCTGTAAACTAGTACAGCCTAAATAAGTACAACAGGGCTGCTCCTCTCCAGAATATGTCATTCCTTTCCAAAATATATTTTCATTTATCTGTAGTTCAGTTGGAAAATTCTGGTTCAATTTCCTTACCATCATCAAAGTATTTTTACTACAGAAGACGCAGCTCCTCTGTTCATTGTAGAAAACGGATGACACGAATGGAAAAGATACAACTATAATATTACACCATATAACTTTTGTACTATACTCACTAAGCTTTGTAAATAAGAGATATCGATGAAACGATAACGGTGATTCTATTCTTCAAGAAACATTTACTCATTGTTCAAAATATCATGAGAACATTTTTTCCTTTTTATCGTTGTTCCTTCCTATAACATTTTGGGGTGAATGATCTTCACTGAAAGGTGCGTACCATAACCTCCACACCAAAGTATGCACCGAACGTCCGTAAGTACGTCGACAGTTCTGCAGAGGGCTTTTTCCATCAACAATCCGGAAGGACAAACAAAGGAAAAATTCCGCGGTCATTTTCCGATGCAAAGTCTTTCTGGAAATTTCTTTCTCTAATCCGGCCATCGATATGGTAATGAGGCTCCTCTCTTCACATGCATCCTCAAACAGTTGAAAATAGAAACACTTCAATACGAACAGGATATACCGCCTCCATTTACCTGATTTTCACGGCGTAAATGTAGGCGGCCTGATAAACTTATCACAAATTCAATCGTCATCTTCCGGTTCCAATGGAGGGGTCGCAAATTAAAGAGAAATGAGAAGCCAAATCTGGCGATACGATCTCACTAAATAGAAAGCAATTTGGCGGTGGTAAAATGAACAAATAAACGCCATACGTATGCAAAAGTGGCTCTGCCTCAGCATGTGAGACGAGCGCTGAACTGACGCCCTTCGATAAGGTTTGTTTGATTAGAGCAATCAGGCATAGCTCGCCATGACGGGGAATGCTGGGCCTTATTTTGTACGGGCTGAGATATTTTTGTTGCAGTTCTTGCGGTGTTATACATTGGTGGCGTTACTGACTACCCTACGCACTGGCTGACTCCCCTACGCACTGGCTGACTACCCTACGTACTGGCTGACTCCCCTACGCACTGGCTGACTCCCCTACGCACTGGCTGACTACCCTACGCACTGGCTGACTCCCCTACGCACTGGCTGACTCCCCTACGCACTGGCTGACTCCCCTACGCACTGGCTGACTACCCTACGCACTGGCTGACTACCCTACGCACTGGCTGACTCCCCTACGCACTGGCTGACTCCCCTACGCACTGGCTGACTACCCTACGCACTGGCTGACTCCCCTACGCACTGGCTGACTACTCACGCACTGGCTAACTACCCTACGCACTGGCTGACTACCCCACGCACTGGCTGACTTGCAGTACGTGATTAACAAATATAGTGGAAACAAACTCCAGAAATTCTCGTGTGCGAAATAGAGTTAAAAGTATTTCTGGCTCACATGTACTGGAGCTTTAGTCTTTCTTGATTGCCCCCAAAATAACGCTATCACTGGGCTCGTCGTATTGTACGCTACACAACAGGCCGAGCACAAATTGCGTTCGGTCGAGCAGAGCTAGAGAGGACAGAAAATTAATTTCTGGAAGCCCTCAGACATGAATTGCGAAATAATAAAGTTGTCCTGCAATGCAAGAAAAATATTGCTTAGGAGATAAAGAAATGTTAGCAAATACTCGCATGACGCTATGAAATATCATTAAATCTTCTCGCAATACAACAAATATACCGGGAAGTTTTCCTCACATCACGGGGTGTTTGCGACGCTTTTGTACTACACCGGCAAATATTAGGAAATCTTTCCTCGAAAACATGGAAATATTCTCCAGCACACGACACACACGCTCGAGTTTCGCGGAAATCCCTGAATTTTTGGGGAATTTTTTGTTCCTTTTTACCCGTTGCCAAAGTTTGTGGAAGTGCATCTGTCAGTGATGGTGGGGTGATGGTGGGGTGATGGTGGGGTGATGGTGGGGTGATGGTGGGGGTGATGGTGGGGTGATGGTGGGGGGTGATGGTGGGGTGATGGTGGGGTGATGGTGGGGTGATGGTGGGGGTGATGGGTGGGGTGATGGTGGGGGTGATGGTGGGGGTGATGGTGGGGTGATGGTGGGGTGATGGTGGGGTGATGGTGGGGTGATGGTGGGGTGATGGTGGGGTGTTGGTGGGTGTTGGTGGGGGTGATGGTGGGGTGATGGTGGGGGTGATGGTGGGGTGATGGTGGGGTGATGGTGGGGTGATGGTGGGGTGATGGTGGGGTGATGGTGGGTGATGGTGGGGTGATGGTGGGGTGATGGTGGGGTGTTGGTGGGGTGTTGGTGGGGGTGTGGGTGATGGTGGGGTGATGGTGGGGTGATGG